>JANZLQ010000030.1:2895931-2947967 GCA_026212715.1 Elanus axillaris | reverse complement strand
CCTGGCAGTGCCCAAGGCCAGGTTGGATGGGGCTCGGAGCAACCTGCTCTGGGGGAAGGTGTCCCTGCCCAGGGCACAGGGGTGGGAACGAGATGATCCCTAAGGGCCCTTCCGACCCAAACCATTGTGTGATTCTATACATGTGAAAAACTACTTTGATACCATTCCTGTACTTGCCTCAACGCTTTAATTAGCGACTTTAGCTTTTCATTCTAACAATTGTAGGTTGTTGCTGATCTTTATTGTGTTTGTTTCTGAATGTCCCTGCATTGCTATCCTTACCCTACCAATTGTTTGCTTCAACTTTATGACTGTATTTTATATCACTTGTTCCCATTATTGGATTTCGATGACTATACTTTCCAATAGTGAAATACATGAAATGCAAATAAGAATCTGCTTCAAGGACAAATGGTTGTCTTCCTTGATTCTGTACCTGGATGAACAGCCAGTGCTTCAATGGATCGCAGTCCTTTGAATACTTTCTACAGTAACTAGATCTCATAAATTAGACTAAAGTAAATAAATTGGCACATAACTCTGAAATCAACTGTAGTTCACTTTACTATGCTGACAAAAATACATACATATGAACATATTTATACACACATCTCAGAAGAATGTTGGGCTTCTTGCCTGAAATCCTGTGTGCCACATTAACAGATTTCAGCAGATTTCTGATATGTGGATTTTAATTCTTAAAACCAAAAAGGCATGAATTCACTTGTATAGTCAGGACTGTGACAATGCTAAGAATAGATCTGAAACTTCATTTCCTTGATTGTAATGTCATTCACCTGGGGAAAAGAAAATAATCCATGGCTTGTCTGTCTCTCACTTAGAAGTTATGTTGTGAGACAGTAAAGCTTAAGATGTAAAGAAGAGTAAGTAATGCTGATATGGCAAGGTAGCAGAAAGCTGCCCTGTCCATAATCTGCAGTTTAGAAGTATTGTGAAATATGCAAAAAAAAATTCCTTTTTTTATTCAGAGTTTAAAAGAAAGAAAACAAGATTTTTACAAACAAGAAGTAGTTCTGGTTCTATACCTGCCATGATCCTGAAAAATCTTATGGTAAATACATTTAACTAGTTATTAGAAAAAATCAAATCACTTAGCAGACTATTTTGTTGGAAAGTGTCCAGCTCTCAGAAGTATTTTTCCACAGTTTCCTACTGTATAGAATGTGAACAAAAAAAATTACATCTATTATTTTACATTAGAACAAATCAGCATATATTTTTGGCACAAGCAGAGGGAAATCACAGCAATCTGTGAAGTGCTTGTCTGACAAAAGAAGGTTAGCCATTTCAATGGAGCAGGTGACAGTTTTTCAAATATATCCTGTCATGGTTACAGGGGCCACATGAGGAGATCTAAAGATAAATATAGCAGGAGTAATGATGTGAGACTTTATCTTGTTGACATGAAAAAGGATATATCTCTCTTTGAGTAGTTTAGCTAATAGAAACTGTTTCTGTAGTTCAGATTTTTGCTGAACTATTTACATGATGAAAACTTGAGTTTACACATAGAAGCAGCACTCTGTCTCTCATACAAAGCTGAACTTGAAACTGAAGGAGGAGCAGCAGTTAATCTTCCAGTGAAATTAACACTCGAAACACTTTCTATATTTTTTTCTGCTTGGAAGCTGAATTCACTTCAGCAGATAAAGCAAGGTGGAGGCAGAGCCACTCCATCACAGGTAGCGTAGGTGGCAAAATTATTTAGGGGGATGATATCCCCCATTTTCTGCAATAAACTTGTGTCTGCTTTAAAAGGTTTATCATCCCTTCACAAGGATGCATTTGTACTTCATTTGTGCTAGTTCTTAAGGATTCTATTAAGAGCTGATTAATCACAGATTCATATAATATTTTATTTGGATATATTGTTGTTGAGCCTGCATTTCATTATATAGTTCTTTTAGCCATTTAAAATCTTACTGAATATTTTAGTGTCTATGGTACTTGACCTTTTAAGTTGCCAATATAGGCTATTTTGTCTGAATATTGGAATGAAGTGCCTCCACCTAGCAATGTTACTTACAGCATTCTATTTTAAGAGAATATCAGGGTCAAATCAGGATCTTTAATTTCTCCTTTAATTTTTAATTTCTTGTAATATGTTACTAAGTGTTTCTGTTAGAGAAACACAGTTGGTAGCTGCTTCTCCTTGACCTCTGCTTTTACTTGTAGCATGCTTTTTAATGATTACTTCTATTTCTTATAGTTTATTATATAGAAGGAATATGCACCTAGTTTTGTATTAAAATATCTGAGTCTTTAGAAACCCCTGCATTACTATGCTCAGATCACTTTGTTTAGGCACTGTGTTATGAAAAATGAATATTTTAAAATACCGTTTACTTGTTTCTGTAGTATCTTCTCTCTTCCAGTAATTTTTAACTTTTCTAGTTCTATTACTCTGTGAAACTAGTGTTTTAGGTCGTTGACTGTTTAAATTGAAACCCATAAGAGGCTACACTGTGCTTATGAGGCAGAACATGCAGCATTATGCTTTTCCTTAGTACAGATCCAAAAATGATTCAGAAAGTGGTTTTTGTCTTGCTCCCTGGAATTTGCAGTGGCAGGATTAACAGCATTTTTTAATCAAGGACCAGAAGAGGCAAATCATTCCTGGAACACAAAAAGCCCCACGGTCCACTAATGGGCTGTTACTGTTACTTTAGATGCCTGTTTCCACATTCCTGGCTTCCTTAGTATGATACGCTTATTTGTGGTTTTTGTAATCCATGGTAATGCAAGCTGTTTAAATACTTTAGCTATGTAATGCAAGTGGTCCAGTGAATATTGAATGCAACTGGATTCTGGACTTCATGCTGGCAAGTGGAAATATAGATTACAGTTCCTACTTTAAATAAGGTCTAAACAAGACTATTTTTAGGCAATATCCCACCCTCTCCTCTCTTAGGAGAAATATACTTCTTTAAAAGGTTTGATTCCTATATGGTGTCTCTTATTGGGGTGTTTTTTTGCTGGTCTTGAAATACTGAAGATCATTTCCATGAGGTATTGAGATGATGAAGATGGCTTGTTGCTACGTTATAGTTACCTGAAGTTTTTTGGCATACAATTAAGTATAATATTTGTATTATCTTTATGGTATTTCTCTGCTTTAAGTGGCTGATGGACAGAAATAGACATTATCTGTATAAATCTTTTCTCTCCTGTGTTAGTGATCCTTGTTTCAGTTTAGTGTTTACCATTTGTTTCAGTTTAGTGAAGTTAATGTTAAAAGTTTTTCATTTTTTAAAGAGGTTATTGAGCTAAATATGTAATCTAAAAAAGGAAAAGATGTATATAGGTGATAAAGTGTATTTTATTTTCAATATATCCACTTCATACTAAACTCAAAAGTATTTTAGCTAGCAATTTCATGAGCTTGAGCTTAAAACTATTCATCTTTCTCTTGTCCCAGGCACTACATGATTGTGTGCTATTCTGTTGTATCAGAATCTTTACTCTGAATGCAGTAGTTCAAAGTAGCTCTGGTCACTTTTATATGGCATTGTTTACCACTTTGGCAAACAGTCCATCCTAAAGCTTCACAGTTTTGTCTGCTTGTTATCTGTGAGTCAGGATAACTGATACATTCCAGGGCAAAAGAAGGTTCTTTGCAATCCAGTTTAATTTCAGTGCTTTGCTTTATTTCAATATATTGCACAGCAATAGACTAGCAGTATGCACTTCCAGTTGTACTGTTAACCCTCTTTCTCTGAGGAAGAAAAAATGCTATATGGATTCTGTCATTTTTTGAGCTTGTCTAAATTTCATAAAATGTCTTCAAATATGGGAAAACTAAAGAAGGCAGAAATGCTTGTGTTTTGCCTTTAGACAGCTTTCTCTAGCACATTTCAAACTGCATGTGGTGACCTCCTTCAGGGTCTGTTTTTTTCCTGCGGACTGTTGTGAGTGGGTCTGTATTTGCAGCTTTGAGATGGAAAATCCAAGTCTCCACATGTATAAAAAAAGCAGACACCTCCATACAAATTACAAATCTAAATCATACCTTTATCATGTTTTTTTGAAGTACATAAAAAAACCCTAAGCAAACAAAAACACAAAACAAAAACCCCCAATAACCAAACAACACCCTTGTTAAATGTATCTTGTTTATTTAATTGGCAGTTCCATTGTAAAAATCTGATTTGAGGCAATGCTTTGAGAGCATTCCCTTAAAAGTAGTTGATATGCCTTATGACATGAGACATCATCTTGGACAGTATTGTAGCTCCAACACATTTCTTTGACTACTAACCTTGATTATAGCCAGCTGCTTAAGGCTTTACTTGAATAAAAATGGGATATATTGCATACATGAGTAAAAGTAAACTTGAGCAAGACTTCAAAGCATCTCTTGTAGGAGGAAGCACAAAGATAAAGTGATATCAACACAATTGTATGAATGATAGCTGACGGCAGATCTCATTGAAGTTGTTGCTGTCCCCAGTTGCTTGTTCGTGTTGGAAGCTAGCTTTTCAGTGATGTAAATGAGGAACTGCTTCAGTTTTCTGTCTGGCTTCTGTCTTGGATGGTTGTGAAGCCAGGTAATACAGAGTTATGAAATAACCTGTAAAAGTATCCTTCCTTCATTGAGGAATGGAACTTACCTTGCATATCGTAAAACTTCTAAGAGAACTAACAAAGCTTAGCACATCAGATAGTACAGACAGTAAACACTGTCATACAAAAGCAGAAATGTTGATCAAGACTCTGTTCTGGCATGTATAACAAGACAATCCTCATCTGAAAGAGTTTATGATGGGCACTGTCAAGCTTTCTCTGAGAAAACTGAGCCGTTGAGATACTTTAGATAAAATCATAGTAACTGTAAAAAAAAATAAATCTCCTTTGTTTCTAGTCAATGTTATAACAGTATGATTAAAGTCTTGCTTTATAGCTTTTTAGTAAATTGAATTGCATATGTACTGCATCCTCGTTTTCATGTCTGATTTTTCATGCAAGGCAACAGCTTGAACAACTGAGTTTATTCAAAAAAAAAAAAAAAAGAAAAAAGGGGGAGAAAGGGAGAGACATCTTCAATGCTGTGGGTTTTAACTTATTTATCCAGGAAAATCTGGTGGGACTTAGTTATTCCATCAGGCAGCCTCTTTGTATGTTAAAATACCTGATAGACATCATTATATGTCAATAAGTCTGGTTAATCTTTCAGGCTAGTCTAGATATGCCCATGGAAGATACTGCTTATTGATCATTTTAGCAAAAGTCTTGACACTTGAGTGAAAGCATTCAGTTTCTCAAAGTCATGTAACAAACTGTGCAAGGTTACTCTGGTCAACAGACACCCAATATTTGTAGAATTGTATCATAAATTTTCTGTGTTCTTAAAACTTGAAGATATAAGATTATTGAAAAGATTACCAAACCCAAATCTTTCTGCAAACAATTCTGCAGGTTATTGTAAAAACAAGCAAGAAACAGAATGAAGAAAAAGAAAAAAAGCCCTACTTAAAATACTTCTGATGTTTTTTCTACAGAGAATCTGAAATTAAATTAAAAAATTTAGAAACCAGCTAGTTCTTGTATGGTGCTCAGTCAATTCTAAAAATTCTTAATCTACTAATTATTACTTAATCTATTTTCATGTGATGAAATAATGGTTACCTTGGTCCTATTGAACTGGAACTGTGCAGGGCACAACAGTCGAACAGAATCAGTAGCAGCAGTCCTTGCTTTTGCAAGGTCAGCTAGTATATTACTGATAGCTATTTGTTGTGACCATTTGGTGTATTCATAGAAATATATAATTTCATAATTTATGTCCTTATATTGAATTGTCCTAACTGTCTGAGAAATTACCTAAAATGAGAAAATCCTTAAGGAGAAGTCAGCTGGAAAAATACCTGTTTCTGGAAATACATAATTACTCATGATTTTTCTGTAGGAGTGAAAAAACAGTGAAGGAATCGTACTTTTGCAAACTCCTTATTTTGCTGAGGTCTTTTGTTGTTTGTGTCCCCCCAAGCCCCAGCCCCCCACACCTCCCAGCAAACAATGCCATGTATGAGAATCACTGCAAAACAGGAATCCTGTGTAACTTGCATCAAGTTCAGACACTTTTAAGACATCAGAGCAGAAATCCAGTTTTTCTGTTAATCAGGAGTACCCTTCAAGAGGCATTCAGTAAAAAAAATGATTGTGTAGTGTATTCAACCCATGCTGAATGAACCGAGTTCACTTTTCAGCTACTCAGGGCTTCTTCTAAGAGTGAAGCACAGATCCTGACAGCACAAGTTTATAATATGTGAATCCCACAGTCAAAATGTATACCCATAGTAGTTGGAATTAAAAGCAGCTGTGAACGTTTGGTAAAAAGGTTCAGTTTTGTGTCAGCTACAAACACAGAATTCCTGCTCCTGAACCTGTAAACAGAGGCAAGCCTTAGCAACATAACCTAGGAGAGATGTCAGGTTCTTATGCAGGAAATGTAAGTCAGAGAACTTATGCAGGGAATATCTTCATAGCCTCCTGTGTACTAGCACCCTCTCAGAATCGTCTTGTTTCTTTCCACTGCTGAAGTCCAGATACCTTTCAAAGATGATACCATATTTAAAACAGATATTGCATTTATAGCAGCTATTATAAAGAGAGAAATTCTCTGTAAAATGTCTAGAGCAGCATCCATTAACAAGTGTTGCTTGCAACTGTTGAGCAGCATACAGCTGTACATAAAAAATAAAATAATCAAGGTAGCATTAAGAGAGAGAGTCTCTTGTTTGTAAGGCACCAGAGGTTAATTTGGGTGAATAGACTTCTTTACTGCTATTCCTTCGTTAACCAAATCAGAAACATGACAAAAAGTCTCACAGTTGGAACATCACCTAGATTTGCTTGAATCATTGATACTATGTTTATGAGTAATATTGAAATCTTAATTCAAAGCTGATGTCTTTTCATGAAGATAACTAAATGCAGAGTGGTACTGTGGGACTACATTGCTTTGGGTGAGTATCTGAGGGTGTCTTCCGATGTACAAGGACTTGTTCCTTCAACTACCTGAACTGGCCTTATATCTTTATATTATTAATAAGCCTGGCATACAATGCATGAAGAAGTAAAACCCATTTGCTTATAGCAGCATGGTGATAGCAGAGGAAAAGGAAGTGTGTAACAAAGCTAGATTTTGGGTACAGTGAGTACATTGCCGATCCAGGCAGATTTCCAAGCAGACTTCCTGAACAGTATGGGTCTTGAAACTCCTACCACATTTTGCATATTCAAATTTCATTATTTTATGTGGTTTTGCTTTTGTGCAGAGACTCGATCAGTGTAATTTACACTACAGTCAGTCTCATCTCAGATCAAGTTTCTAGGAAAGAAATGTAAACTGAGGCAGGATCCTCTGACAAACTAAAAGGTGTTTAGGGATCACCTTTAAAGACTGCTGGAAGACATATCCTATGGTGTTGGGTTTTTTTGTTTGGTTCGGTTTGTGTTGTTTTGGGTATTTTTTTGTTTGGTGGGTTTTTGCGGGTTTTTTGGTGGGGTTTTGGGGATGGGTATTTGTTGGGTGTTTGGGGGGGCAGGAGTGGGGTTTTGGGTTTGGTTTTTTTCTTTGGTTTTGGTGGGGGGTCTTTCAGAAAACGGCTGCTATGGAGATCTGGACTCTTCCCTTCCTTTTGTACAGCGCCACATGTAAAGATTTTTGAAGGATGTTGCTGTGTTCCTCAGTTCGTGAAATATCTTCAGCAATAGTATGAGCAATGCAGCTACAAATGAAGTCAACAGAAACTTCATCAAGGAAATGTCTACTTTGATAACATCCAGTTATGATTCCACTATTAAAAAGCATACTAGTCTCAGTATGAGTATCCAAAATGGACTATTTTTGCTTTTTCTGTCTTAATGATACTATTTAATGAATTCTTTTTTTGTGGTATTGAATGATTCATTGTACATAAACATCAAAAACCAAAGCAACTTATTAAACTGGACTTCACAAAAGTTATACAAACCTATATATCCTATGATAAACAGTGGAAAATTAAATACTGAAATAAAATGAGTACTGACACCTCTAAGACTAGTTATGCATAAGTACAGTGGGAAACAGAATATTGTAACAGATGGGGGTGGGGAAGCGAGCCAAGTTAACCTAATCTTAATTCTGATACTAAGTGATGAATAGATCTAGAGTAAGCAATCTGAGCATGTATTTAATCAGAGAAATTTATATATTTGCTCAGACTGGTGCACTTTCCACCCTACAATTTTATGTTCTACAATATTGTTCAGTAAATTTATTTCTCTGTTTCACTTACATATTCCAAGATAAAAGGTCAATATGCAGGACTTCAAATGTTGCTTTCCTTTCCCATCTGGTGAATGTCTTAACCTCAACGTATAAGACTTGTACACATAGTGACATAAATTTATGTTTGGTTTTAAAAACCCATTATTGTTCTAAATACTTCTGGACACTGATACATTTTTTCAGATGATTATTTCTTCTAATTTCCTAAAGATTTCTGCAATTTCATTGCAAGAAATTGTTTTTATAAGTATAGCAGACCATATTTTACTATAAACATGCTTACTTATTAAAACTATATCATATTTACAAGATTAACATAGAATCATAATTCCTAACATATTTCTCTTTGACCTGGCAATGCTGTGTTTTAATAAATGCCAGACACTCTTGGTAGGTTAGTAGAACTATAAACAAAAGAAGGAATGGAATTTCTGGCCAATTAAATACTCAACATGAAGAGGTCAAAGTAGAATAGCTCAGGATTTTTTCAATGAATGAGTCATTTGAAATTCTGATATCTCATTTTCTTGACAAATATTCTAACGAGGGGTGAAAATGCTTCAACATTAATCCTTTCTTGTGGCAGAGGGTAAGGAATGGGGAAATAATATTAAACTAATCTTATTACAGGTTTGATACTAGTATTCCCATTCTTATTACCTGATGTTCCCAACGCTCTGTATTTAGCTTATATCAAGAAGAGGGTTAGCATTTTTAGTGTATTATACTTCTCCCGCCCCCCCATTAAGACCCTTAACTGTGAGTGATTAAGTGATCCTTCAGATGTGCAACCACTGTATAAGGCCTTAATTCCAAGTGTTCATTATTTTCCTTTCCCTTAAATTTAGAAGATACTAGATTGCAGCAAGAACAGATTCTCAGTGAAGTTTGCATCTGTCCTTCCTGATCATTTGCCAGGAAGGTGGTACCACTCCTCACAAACTGGTGGGTGTTACAATTCTTACAGTAGCAACAAGCTGTATCTGCTCCTACAGCTTTTTTGGCTTATTTAATGGTACCAAATGTAGCCACAGATGTATGAGTTTCTTGGATTAAATTAATATATTATCCTCTGAACCATCCTGGCACTTCCAAGAATCTGACAGGTTCGACAGAAGAAAAATATTCTAAAAAGGGCAGAGTCAGTCACTGGTCCTCAGGTGTCACATTTTCTGATCATATCAGATACCAACCATAAATATTAAAATATGTGGAGCAGGTTATTATCAAGAGCACTTTTCCTGTAATGAATTGTTAAATTATCTTCTGTACAACACTGAACAGCCTTACGTCTCTCCTGAACTCTCAGCCACTTCCCTAGAGAAACAAGTTTCTTCATGTGTCTCTAACTGTCAAAGCTCTTGGGCCATTTCTGCCAAATCACATTGAAGGATAGCAGTCTCCAAATGTTGAGCTTATGTGGAAATTGAAGCTTCACTGACAGCTTTAGCCAGGCAGGTAGGAGAAGTAAGTTAGTGCTGAGAAAGCCAGGGCACGGTCAAGCTGGAGTATCTGTCTGTAGAAAAACAGCTCTTGGTAATCCCCGATCTTGCAGAATTACACACTTTTTGCAGGTCTGGGAAGGGATGCTAAGGGTAAATAATGACTTGATCAGACTACCTCTGACACATCATCCTTGTTCTATCTTCAGAAATTTTGGAAAATTCACCACTATATCTTCAAAACTTCTGTTTTAAAATAATTCTGTTGCTTTTCAGGATTGCTTCAATAAGGAATTCTCATAGCTATATTAGATTGGATCATTCCCTAGTTTTTTGCCTCTCAAAAAAGGCAAAGGTCTTTGAAGCTCCTGTATCTTGAATATTATCTCCCATTCAGGAATCTTGCTGTCATTCAGAAAGCAGACTTAACTGCTTTCATCAAGTCCTCTATCTGCTAATGTCCATGGAAAAAAAAAAGGGGGGGGGACAGTAGTATTTGTATATTCTTATGCCTGTATGAAAGCTTGGAGGCATATTAAAAACAGCCCTCCTCCTTTCTGGCAGGGGAGGGTAACACAATTGGTGAAGCCAGATTGATGCATGTTGTTTTGAGGGACTGCTGGGAACAATTGTCTGTCAGCCTGGAGCTATGACAGTGTTACCACTAAGGCTTCCAAATCTGCCCTTCAGTGCATGAGGAATATCTCCATTTCTCTACCCCTTCATGAGCAGTCATTTCTTGGAGTTCTCTGCTGAGCATAAGGATGGCTGCCTTGGGAACCATCAAGTGTTAAGCTTAACCTGTTTATTTCTAGAAACTGCATAATATGCTCCATCAGTCTAGTTATTCTTGCTTTCCTTAACAGTAGTTTATAACTGGTTTAAAGAGGAGAACCTCAATTGACCTGTCTCAGTGGATTCTCTAATAGCTTAAAATTATACTTACGCTCCTCTTTGAATTTCCAGATCCACCTTTTGAGGAGTAAGGGAATGTTCTTCATCTAGATTAACTGTAAAGGATGGAGGTGGGATCTGTTCCATATTGTTGCACATGATTTCATAGGGACTTACCTGCCTTGTATTTCTTACCTTGCCTTTTAGCAGAGCTAATTTTCTTTCAGTGGCTGTATAAATTTGCATGCAGCTAATATAAAAAAAATTCCACAGAGAAGCCTTCAGTAAGTAGCTTTGGCATTGCTGTCCAAATAATTTCTAGCTGTCATGCTGCTTTCTCATCATGTTTTTTTGCTGTTGATGGTGATGCGTGTTTTTCTGAAGAGCAATAAATCTAATCCAGAAGCGACATTCTTCTCTGCATGATGGAGGAATACATTTTGGGTATGTTTTCTTTCATTTTTAAAACAGTTGGCACCTCTGAAAATATTTGCTTAAAGAAATGAAAGAACAGTGAGTAACAGAGCAGTGGATTTCCTAGGGATGGTTTACTTTCAACTGTCCCAAATAGGGGGGTTGGGAGGTGAAGGGGGCAGAAGACCTTTACGTATGTATAGTGTTTGGACAAAATACTATAATATTCCAGTCCCTTCCACTTTAGTGTGTGATGATGGCATGCCAAATCATAAACCTTGAAAAGATTAGTTTTCCTTCTGAAATCAGATTACCCAAAGTTCTTGAGTATCTGAATACATATGCTGAAAAACAAGCTTTATTTATGGACTCTTAGTATTAACTTCTCTTGCCTGGGTTCAGATATTCAGGACAAGCACAACTTACCAGCTTTCAGCCTGTTGCCAGCAGGCCTACCCAGAGATACAAGGAACTACTGAAAAATGAGGTAAAAACCTCCATGGATACTTTATTTTAAATAAGTTACTTGGAAAATTGGTATTTTTTTCTCAACAGTGTTTCTTTTCTTCGCAATGATGTTAGAATATTCAGTCATGCAGACAGTCATACTGAATGTGTATGTTTAATCCAATACTTAGAACTAAATGGATTTTAGTTTCAGAGTTAATTAGCTGACAACAGTAATTCATAGAAAAGATATTTTGACATTCTAGAGTTTTAGTGTTAACTTCTAGCCTGAGTAAGATATTTCAAATTTATGGCACTGGAAACCTGTCCAGAAACATAAAAGGATTCGACAGACGGGACTGGGGCCATAATAAGGCTAAATAGCTCCCTGTATAGAAAAGCTGTAGAAGAAATCTGAACATGTGTGGAAGGAGACAGAGACTTAAATTAAGGTAGATGAAGGAAAATAAGTAAATGTTATGCTTAAAAAGCAAGTAGGAAAGAGGTTGTTCTGTGTAGGGTTTGCTACATTCCTGTATGTGAAATTTTTTTTTACTCTATTTTAACTGACATCTTCAAAGGTGGTTATGGGTTATATACTGAGTACAAATCTCTTAAAAAGGTGCAGGGGATGGATTTTCTTTGTTTTCCTCCTCTGTAGCAGGGATATCTGAGGATGCATGTTCTGCCTGCTGTGATTGCCATCAAAATTCCTGTAGTTTTCAGAAAAGCATCCAATCATATTGTCATAGCTTGGTGATTTAATACTTGCCAGCTGACTGGAGGTAACTTGAATAGTGTTTCAATTCTAACTGTAGAAGTAAATAGCATTAGCTTGAAGTGTTTTGTTTTGCAGAATATTAATTTTCATGAACCAGCTGATGAGCAATGACTTATGTTCTCATTGACAGAGATGGAAGGAGGTCCTGTTCAATATTGACTGCTGAAAGTTCTGAAAAATTACAAACACTTTAGGTTTTAATGGGTTTACAATAAAAATTCTAAACCCAGAGTTATATATTTTTGATGTAGTAACTGTTTGGAGACTACACATTACAAATTGCTCTTGATCTGTTACAATTAGACAGTTTCAGGCACAGTTAGAAAACCACTGTGCCATCATAAGGCAGTAGGTTGTTAAAGGCCTATGTGCAGGTATAAATTCTTTTCTGTTGCTGGGAAAAATATCTAATAACTGTTCTTGGTTACCTTCAAACTTCCGTTTGCAAAATAAGGCATTATCATGTAAAGGAACTCTAAGCTTATTTTAAAAGCGTTTATAGTCAGATGTTTTTAAGAGGTTTGAAATTGTTATATGTATGCACTATGGAAAAGTGTTTGCTTTTGGAGGTTAGCTCTGAATGCAGATTGCTATCAGGAACTCGTGCTCTGTATGTTGATCATAACTGCATTTGATTTAGACACGTATAGCTTAATTTCTACTGACACTTGTGTGGTTCACATTTCCTTAAAAGAAAGGAAATCAGAAGTGCCACTGGATGTCAAATGCAACTGTGACTCAGAAATGAAACTTTTTTCTTCCCCCCCAATGGGCTCCTTTTTGAAAGGAATTAAATAGATTATACTGAAGTAATTTTTGAGTAATAAAACCTGTCATATATGTTAGAGTGCTGTCCCTGGCGATGCTGACTTTTGTGGTTCTGCCATTTTATTTACACAATGTTAGCTGGACATTATTAATGCTGCTTGCTAGTTACATGAAAGCAATTCTGTTATAGAAAGGGCTAAATATTGGAGAGAGTTATGAGGAGGGGAGTTATGAGGGAGGAGAAGCATATCAGTGTCATCTTGGAACCAGACATCTCCTTATGACTAGTGTTAGGTTTTGCTAGAGCTGGATTGATCCACCTCTCCTGAGAGAACCAAAAAGCACTTTCTGAAAAGAAGAATGAGGGTGAAAAAATTACAGTGAGGGACTACTAACATCAACAACAAAACCAACAAGGGATTAAATGGTTAAAAGTAGAAGGAAGAGTGCCAATGGAAAACGCTGAGTGCAACTCTCCTGGCAGCTTGTGTTGCTGCCTAAAAGTAGCTGAGGAAGAACCAAATGCTGTTTCCAAAGATATGACAAGGCAAGAAACTGGAAATAATCCTTTCCCTCCCACCTCAGCTTCTTCCCCCAGTGCTCTGAACAGTTGGACTGGACAGAGTCAGGAGGTATCTGGCAAGGGAGTTCTGTGGCTTTGGTAGGGCAGTGAGAGAAGAGGTTACAAATAAAGTAAGGGGTTATTTGTTCTGTACCACACACACGAGATCACAGAAGTCCCTTTCTTTCACCAAGCAAATGAACACCAGCCATCCAAGAACTAGGCCCAGGTAGTGACAATATCCAGACTGTGTCCTGGAGTATGTGGCCATCCACTGCTCCCCACAGCTGTGTGAGTAGGTACACAGTGGAGGGCTTCCTGGCTCTCAGGGGTGGTATTGTTCTACTCAGCTGTCTTTGTCCTATCTTGAGCTTCATCTGCTGAACTTTCTCTGAGGGAGCAGCAATGGGCCCAGGTCAACCTATGCTGACAGTGTGCAGAAAGGAAGTGCTGGGCCTGCACATTGCATCTGACACTTTAGAAAAGGGCCTAGCTCATATTATACAGGTTATTAGATGAGTTCAGGTTTGGAAGTGGGCTGAGTCACCCACCAGTGATGTTGTGACCAGTGTTCCTTTTCCTAGGGAAAGGAGCGCGAACAGAAAATGCACTGACTATTCCTACTTAAATAATCATCTGTTAAAGTAATACCTGGTGTAAAAATAAACACACACAATTAAAAAAATCTCTCCAGACCTATTTTCTTACCAAGGAACAACATGGTAGTAGCTTCACGGTGACTTGCAGGAAGAAGAGTGTATAGGAGAGAGCAGAATCTTTGCACTGCTGTGAGAAAGAGCTGGTGGGCAAGAGCAGCTGGGATAAGATGAGGTGGAGCATGGAGGACCAGAGTTTATCACTGCTCTGTACTCCTTGGTGTCTCACAGAGATGCAAGGTGAGCAAAACCATCTTCTTCTCGGACCCCTTTTTCCACTGGTGCTGGACAGAAACCCCTGCTGCTAGACTAAAGTCTGTCTCCCTGGCCATGCCTTGAATCTGTTCCATTTTTTACCATCTGCCCGTTCTCTGTCATCTCTTCCCTACTACAACACTGTGGGTGCTGAACGAGCATGAAGGGAATTTAGATGATACCTGCTTGCCTCTTCCCTTTAGTATCTGATCATAGAGCCACTGCCTACAAATTCTTTTTGAAGCTGCCCATAACATCTGCCTCCACAGCATCCTGCAGCAACACTTTCCAGAAGTTCACTACTTACTGTACAAAGAAACACTTTGTTGTAGCTGTTTTAAATTCGTGTCTTCATGCTTCATTGTTTTCTAAAAGCCAATATATTTTTAGAAAGCTAAGTATTAAATACTAAGTTTTAAATCCATCTAACTGTTTGGGAAACTTGAGAAAGATTAAGTAGCTCATGGTGCCATAAACCAAACTATTAGTTACAGTTATAGTTTTGGTTAATATTATTTGGTTTATAAGTCAGCATTCTGATTTGCTGTCAGGGTTCTACAAAAGCCAACAACTTTACCATTTTCAGTAGGTTCCTATTTGAAAGAAATGAAATAGAATATACCAAAGTAATTTTTGTGTCATATGTTAAGAAATCATGGCATATATGTTAGAATGCTGTCCATGGGTACTTTAGCCTGGCACAACAATGCCATAGCCTCTGTCCCAGTGAAGTGAAGGTTCATGTTCCATTGACATGTTCCATACTTGAGATAATTGGTTGGGTCACAATGGCTGTAATCTAAAAGGAAATATGTAAATTGTTCATGCAACAAATTGTGCCTCAATATACTGATAGGCTTCCGAGTGTTCAGGATGTAAATATACACTACAGTATAAGGAGGTGTTTTTTTTCAGATCTGAAAGGTGAACTATGTTTTTACTATCTAGGAAAGGCCAAACATGCAGCCAATCTTAAATAAGGGCCAGATAAATTATTTCCAACACATTAAGCAGTTTAAGGTAATATAGTACTTTATTTTAAAACAGCATCTTGACAAGCATTTCTCATAGACGTGCCACCTCGCAGACTCTATTTACTTAATATCAGAGCCAAAACATCCTTATCAGTAGAATGGCTGACGTGTTCATTTACATTATCATATTTTAGGATGTGCTGACTCAGTTGTTGCTGTGATTGTATGTTGAAGGAATTATACTGACTTACAGAAAAATGGCAGTAATCACTACAAAGAAGAGTCCAGTTGCTTCAAAGTAGAAACCATAGAGGGTTTTTTCCCTCTATGACCAAGGAGGCATGATTCCAAAGAAATAGAAAGCTATCCTTCCTAAACGTTATTCTGTAAACTCCAGCAATATGGGCTTGTATGGTTTGCCAAGTTATTCCTAAACAATTTTGGGGTTGGGTTGGGTTTTTTATTTGGTTTTGTTTGGAGTTTGGTGGGGGCATGTTAAGGGGAGGGAACCCAAAAAACCTCACAAGGCTGAAGGTTAGGGTGGTGATATCATTGAAAGGATGTTCATTACTGTTAGTGGAGCCAAGAGTTCCATTCGTTTATTAACCCAAAGTTTTGATGCACTTCAGGAAGAATAAGGTGGAAAAGAGCAAGAAGCAGTGAAAAAGGAAGTAATTGCCTTTACAGAAAATCATGGCAGCCAAAATTTAAATTCAGCAGAGGTTGTGCTAACCTTTTACAGTGAATAACAAATGCTTGTTAAAGAGACATGAAAATTAGATATTTAAAACCACAAACAAGCAGAGGCACACCATCCAAGAACTCCACAGAGCAAATAATGGAAGTGAGATTCTGAATCACTGCTTGTGAACTATAGATATTCCTGTAATGGAGTGAAAACATTGATGGACAGAATACCTAAGACTCAATTCAAATCACACTTTCCTGAATTTAGGAGCTGTTTAACAGATTGAGTAATCTGTTGTCTGTCAGTCTTGGTCATGTCATAGACACAAATGAAATAAAGCTATCAATTTCTAAAGGGCTTCAAAAACTTCTGTAAAAGTAGCCACTAGTAATTAACGTCAGAGAAACCAAGCATTTACCTGCCTTAGAAATATAACCTTTACCCTCATACTGACACATGATACTGGGATGCTTGAGCAGAAATGAACTGCTTGTAGCAAGCATTAAGTGCAAGGAGTTAATTTAGATACCACACATCCTCACAGTCACCTGCTAAGGCAAGAACAAGTCATTAAGTTTTTGCTGCCTTTTACAGGTGATTTTTTTTTTTTTTTAGAGTGATGGAATTGAGAGATTACATCAGTTTAAACTACATTCGATGAAAAAGAAAGGTGTAGGGGTGAACAAGAGAAGATGCAAATGTTAAATTGTTGCTACAGTTGTGTATTGTAATTTTTAGAAATCAATCTGTTCTATGGCAATTCCCTGAAATATGGCATAAAACTGAATAGTTCCAAGTACTCGGTCTACAGCTATTATGTGAACAACAACACCCTTGGACTGTTTTAAATTAGAGATGAGCATGATTTCCTGACCTGCTGAAATCAGATCTAGTAGTTTAAGTCAATAATCTTTGAGGGAGATAACAAGGACTTGTGATCTCCAAATATTTTTTAGAAAGAATTTTAGCATGACCGTAGGCTATGCCTGTTCTGCTGTTCATGTGGATTTAGCCAAGCTTGTGTTAAAAAGACAAGCCTTTAGGAGTTCCCAAAGAAAACTAAACTAAAACAAAATAGGGCTACTAGATTGTGATAATCTCAATGTTGGCACAGCTATACTTTCATTCCTACAAAAGTTATTTAGCTGAAAACTTGCTTAAAGGGGAGAGCAGACAAAGAAGTCCAAGGAAAAGGGTGTGAAAAGATGATTTAAAGTATCTTCTTCATTTGCCATTTTGTAGCCTGGGGCAGTATCAGATCCATTATTGGCCCCTGAGGAACTCTGCTCCGGAGCAGCTGCCAGTTTGACTCTGGGCCATTAACCACCACCGCCTGAGCCTGACAATTCAGCCAGATACCCACCCATCTTGTGGTTCATCTGTCCGGTTCAGATCTTACCAGGTTGTCAGTGAGGAGGACGTCATGGGAGACTGTGTCAAAAGCCTTGCTAAAATCAAGGTAAATGACACCCTCTGCTCTGAGCAAACTGTTTCTTCATAGAAAGCAATGAGATTGGTCAAGAGGGACCTACCCTTGATAAATTGATGTTGGCTTTTTCTGCTGACTTTCTTGTCCTTCAGGTGCTTCCACAAGCACCTGTTCTTTTATAGTTCAGGCCATAATTACTCTTCCTGATGTTGAGCTCTTGGGGTTTCTTTGTATTATTTTGGTATTTTTTGGCACATATAAAAGGGATTAATAAGATTATTAATTTTGCCATAGAAGGTATCTGGACTTGCTGAATTCTCTAATAAAACCCTGTTAGAATTAAAGATTAATAGAATATATTAACTATTTTAACGATATTAAAATATATTAACTAGCTGTTTTATTAGATTGTATTTAGCAAATTGACAATTTACATTTTTATGGCTAAATTTGAAGAGAAATTTTGGCCATTTTTGCTTTTGAAAACTACAGAAAATATAAGAAAAATTATTTTTATAAAGGAATGCCTTTACTATAACATACTTCCAGATACTTACTGCAAGTCAGATTTCAAAGAAATATCGAGAGAGCCATTTGCAAGAAATATGCTTTTTGTACTTCTATTCTGAAAGAATTTATTAGTATTTCATATTTTCCTTTTTCCTTTATTAACTTCTTGAAATGAAGCTTCTTTTAGTTTGAGTCTGGAATGTATTTAGAACATCCCTTAAAGTCTTTCTACTTGCTTGTGAACAGAGAAAGCTAAATGTCACTGCTTTGTCAAATATGGGTGAGTGATGTTGCATTATGGTCAGTGGCTGTTTTGAGCCAGTGGGAGCAATAGACTGGCAAGATATATATTTCCAAGACATAGGAACAGGAAAATAAAATAAGGAATGAAATTGCCATTAAAATTATGGAAGCATCATTCCCCTCCACTGCAAGTCAAAATGCTTACATTAACAATTTATTTCAGCTCAGTGTGCCTGGGGGCCCTTTACTATCCTTTTTTATAGCTCTGGAAACTATCACAAACCTTTACAGAACCAGGTTTTGAAATCTGTGCGTGTAAGTTTAGGATCTTAAATATGTGGCTTGATAGGAGAGAGCTTGTAAAGTTCTCAGGGATTTTTTTGTTGTTGTGCGAGTAAACCAGTGATTTGGGACACTTTTTCTGTGCATAATTTTACATAACCAAGACATGGTGAAGGGTCAGGAACTTTGGTCTGAATATGTCTTGTTCTCTGTGTACTAAATCATAAACTCTTGAATTGCAATTGTCAGCCTCTATCCAAAAGCGCAGTTAAATTTCATCCATCTCAATAGTGGGTAGGAAGTGCTTTGCCAAAGGCTGCAGAACATACACTTTTCTATATCCTGCCTGGGTGTGTCTGTTGGTGCTGACCACCCTTTTTCTATATGGCATTAACATATATAATGTATTAAAGACTCTGTAACTTGTTCACATTTAAAAATCTAGTAGCTTCTGTTCTGCTTCCAAATAATAAATTAAAAATCTGCCGGTTGTCGCAGTTGTGCAAATTCCTAGTGTTTTGCTGGGATAGTACTTCACTGGAGCTCAGACTTTTAGTCTTAGATGTCCTAAATTTCATAACCATATAGTCATTTAGGTTGGAAAAGACCTTCAAGATCATCGAGTCCAATCATAAACCTACACTGTCAAGTCCACCACTAAACCATGTCCCTCAGCGCCACGTCAACACATCTTTTAAATCCATCCAGGGATGGTGACTCCACCACTTCCCTGGGCAGACTGGTCCAGTGCCTGACAAACCTTTCGGTGAAGAAACGTTTCCTAATATCCAACCTAAACCTCCCCCGGTGCCACTTGAGGCCGTTTCCCCTTGCCCTATGGCTGTTCCTTGGGAGAAGAGACCGACCCCCCCTCACTCCAACCCCCTTCCAGGCGGCTGCAGAGAGTGATCAGGTCTCCCCTCAGCCTCCTCTTCTCCAGGCTGGACAGCCCCAGGTCCCTCAGCCGCTCCTCATCCGACTTGTGCTCCAGGCCCCTCACCAGCTTGGTTGCTCTTCTAACAAGAAGCACTATAATATAACTTTCACCATTTAATTAAAATTCTGAAAGAATTTATCTCAGCTTTGTTCCTTTCAGTTAAAAAGCCTCTAAATACTGCCATGTGAAAAGGTATGTTTTTGTTAATAGACCAAATCAATTGAAACAAAATTGAATTAATGTCTTTCACGTTATAAGATGAAATTATCATGAACTGATGAAGTAACTAAAGCACTATTAAATTTGCCCTGATTAACACTTTCCAGACTGACACAAAATACCAAAATAATGTTATTTTCTAAAGATCCCAATGTAAAAGAGTCAAAGTTGTTCAGGAAATGTTAGAGTTTAGAGGTGCCTGGGTTTAGAGACAGGAAGTTCCTCAGGATTGATAATAAAATTCTAAATGCATTTTTGTTCAAGACTCTGATGATTAGCTGCAATGTCCTTTTCAAAGGCCATCTTGAATATTTGCATCCTGGTGCTCAGCTGTGATTTAATGTAAAGCTGTGCTTTGTTGCGAACAATGGAAACAGCAGGCATGATTCTGTCAGGAGATGACAAGGCTTTTCATCGTGAGGTTTTCAGTTTAAATGTTAATTCCTGTAGGTATTCCTGTCTGTGTAGCAAGTCCCATGCTGATTCCCATTAATCCATAGCTTGCAGAAGCATAACAAAGTTGAAAGGTGCTTTCAAGATCTTTTAATGTATAAGGTACTCTGTCTAATAGCTCCTTGAGTACTGCCTGAGTGAAAAATCTATCAACATTTTAGCACACTCGAGGTACTTCAGATTTAGGGCTGCGTATTTGAAAGATGTATGATTTAGTAGTATGTTTTTGTCATGAGCATAAGCACATCCCTGACTAAATAAAACCAATGCGGGAAAAGGAGTTTATTTTCAGTGATAGCCTATTATCTCTGATGTGGCATGAAACAACTTTGGTCTGGGAAATGAAGCAATGTACATGGAAGAGCTAAAGGACAAAGAGATTATCTGTTGGACTGAGCTCAGGGCTACAAGCAAGGAAACCGCCAGCTAAACAGAAGTCCATGAATATACATACACAGCAGCGCTGTGCCAAACCACGTCCCCAGTCCTTCTGCCCACATACTCAGACAAGACAAGTGAGCAGGAGGGCAAGAACTGGCAGAGCAATCTTTCTCTTTGTTGTGTCTCTGAATGCTGTATCAAACAGAATCCCCAGTTTACTCTTAAAGTGAACTGGGGAAAAAAAAAAAAAAAAGGCATTAGGCTGTCTTCCTTGGATTAAGCAGTTAAAAACCAGAACGGAGGAGGCACACCCTCTGTGGGTGACTACAGTCCTGGTTCAAAGTTTGTCTCTACATTAATGACATTTTTGCTCCACCTACTGGTAGGAATGTTTGGAGCCTTCTCAACTGCCATCAGGCACATGCGCCTCCTTTAGCAACTAGGCCTCCTGTTCCAATTAGAAGATTAAATTTCACTATGCAGAAAGAGAAGGGGGGAAAAATGTGGATACTTGTTTCTAAAATTTGGAAGTGAGAAAGAAATTCTAGTTTTAAGAGGGAAAGAAACATCATGGCTCAAA
Organism: Elanus axillaris; assembly: GCA_026212715.1. Classification (NCBI taxonomy): domain Eukaryota; kingdom Metazoa; phylum Chordata; class Aves; order Accipitriformes; family Accipitridae; genus Elanus; species Elanus axillaris. Next base: position 2,926,756 of record JANZLQ010000030.1, on the reverse strand, counting down.
ACGTAAAAACAGAGAAGTGTTCCCTGTGGTGACGGAGGCTGGTGCTCATAATTTTGGGGGGTAAAACAAAAAACAAAACCAAAAGTAAAATAAACACACACACCCTCCAAACCACTCTACTTTATACCTTAATTTCTTAGCTGTTAATTAGTGTATCATCTAAAATCTGTCTTGTTGCGGCAAAGCACAAAACTGTTTGTCCTTATGTTTAGCTTCCTTTCTAGCCCTATTGGCATGAGGGAGCTGACAGTCATTCTGAAAGGCTGGTTTCATATCACTGAGAATGTCTTAGTTCTGATGGCTCATTTTGCCACATTTCTTGATTACTGGCTGATGTCAAGAAAAATAGGACTTCTGAGTTTATTTGCACAGCTGTTGTGATTAGTTACGTTTGGTTTTAAGCCAGGAGGTTCTCAAAGGTTTACTCTGCTGTTTCTGAAGTTGTCAGCTCGCTGCCTCTGTCTTGTTAGAATGACATCCAAACAGTGATTTGTTGGATGTATTGTTTCCTTCTTGTTCACTGGACTGAAGTCAATGAATAAGCTTCTTTGAGAATTACTGATTCAAGAGCTGTAGCTTTCTCTTCTGATTGCAAGCTGAGGTCTTCATGAGGACACTGTGCAGTAATATCACAACAAATCTTTTACAAGGTTTATGTGGTGAAGTTCATATCACTATATAGATCAGATTGCAGTTTTCAAATGGGAAAAAAAATCACAAGTCTGCTAGTAGCCAAGGTTTCACTGACATTCTGTAGATACTTGGTAGTTGAGCTAGGTACAAGGCTCTCTCTGTTTGGACTAGCATACTTGAATTCATATTAAACCAGGCCCTGTTAATCACACAAAATCACAGAACAGGTAAGGTCGGTAGGGGTGTTCAGAGATTACCTAGATCAATACTGTTACTGAAGTAAAGTCAACTAGAGCAGGTTGCTCAGGGCTGTGTCCAATTGGGTTTGAATATCATGAAATATGGAGACTCGACAGCCTCTCTGGGCAAGCCTTCCAATTGTTTGGTCACCCTCACCATAAAGAAGCTTCTTACACGAACAAATTTGAGCCTACAACAAGTTATGTTGGTATTTTACCGTACACATATCATAGTGAGGTATAAAGTGAAGTGCTTGTGTATTCTTTGCAGGATTGGATTATTACGACTAAAACCATAAAAAAAATGAGGCTGCCTAGCACAGGACTGCAGACAGAAATCATGACTCCCTGAGTCTTCAAATGGCATCAGAAAACACCATTATGCTTTTTTTCCCCTCTTATTCAATGAAGAAACTTCCCCCCTGCTCCCACCCCTCCCCATAGCTGCCTGTCCCTTTGATTCTGTAGGCTCCCTTAGCTGTGTTTCTGAGTCTGTCCACAGTTCCACAAGTTTACCAGAATTTCTGAACTCTTCAGAGGCTAAACAAAGAATCAGCCAACTTATTGTCCTCTAGATATAATGCAGAAGAAAAGTGCTTTTCAGCAGTTTTAACAGGAATAGATACCAGCTCTTACAATCATCAAGGCTCTGCAAATGCCTTCCTGCAGTCTGAAATGTGTAAATTCCAGAAAATACATGGATTTCAGATGCTGCTGGAAAAATTCCTGTCAGCTACTTTTAGGTATTGACTGACTACACACTGACTAATACTGTCTGGTTTTGGCTTCCTTTCTGCAGTGTCCTTTAAGATATGAATGGCATGTATCTGAAAAAGAGGTGCTATGTTCCTTCAGTAAAGATTATGGGCTAGAGTGAATAATTACATAAATGCCAACTCTAAGGCAACTGGAGAATTTGTAGGGGTATTCATCAGAGAATTTGCAGCTTTATGTATCAACTGATCGTTCTACTAAATAGCTATGTTCCGTCTGAGTTTACTCTGACTTGGTGCTGCAGTATCAGACACTGTGTGGCAAGGCTAGAGCAGGAAATGCGCACATTACACACACACATACACACATGTACACACATATACATGCAACCAAAAAAACATTCTGCATTTTAAAGTTCTAATCTACTAATCCCAGTTATATAATAGAAAGTAATTACTACATTGCAGAAGCAAAATATGGTGAATTGCAAAACAAAAAAGTGGTGTTTATCAAAAAGCAGAGAGGGACCTGCTGATGCTTAAGTAGTGGCATTGATCAGGTTCAACTGAGTGACATAACACTGCAGAAATTTTTCTCTTTGTGGTTCCTTTGGTCTGCTACTTGTAGGGGTTGTGATGGTCTTCTGTATCTTCTCAGTGGTGGTTCTAATTCCCCTAAGTTGATGGGGATCTCGAAGGGTAAGCACAAGTTACTTCCAGTTCTGTTGTACACTTTCTGTTCTGGTGTTGGGCTTAGTGCCAGCATGTCTGCCATCCATACTTAGCACAACAAAGAAAAAAAAAAGATTTTAACAAGCATTAAAATGTTTTGCTGGGGATGGACACTATTGTCCCCAAGGCAGAGAGCTACCTCAGCTTCTGATCATGTCCTTTGTGTTTTCACTGTAGCAGGATGTTTATGCATGTTGGACACATGGGTTTTGTTCTTTTCCTATTGCCCTAAAACTGGTCATCCCAGCTTTCAAGGTTGCATTCCTTTAATAAAAAGTAAAACTGATTTTTTAGTGGTTGATGTTTATACCCTTGGGATTCTCTGGTATCACCTGTATTCTCAAGCCCTCCCTATCATCTTGTGCTTGTAGTCTTGGAGGCCGCTGCTACATAACAACAGTGACTATCTTGTCAACCACTAGTTAGAGGAGCAAGGGCTTGTGAGAAACAGTCTGTTGTCTTTTTTTTTTTCTAAAAGGACATCTGTTATGATGTAGGATTTTTATCCACACTTACCGAAATACAATCATAAAACTATCAGCCTTCTCAGATTATCAGAATCTTAACTTTGCAATTAAGACAATTTGGTCATCAACTACATCAGTAGCATTAGTAGAGCTCAGAAAAGTCTAAAAAACTGATTAAAATCACAGTAATAGATTTCTTTTTTTGGACTATGATAACACTAGAATGAATTTGAACACTCATCTTAACACTGTTGTATCTTTTCCATTATGTCCTGGTTTCAGCTGGGATAGAGTTAATTGTCTTCCTAGTAGCTGGTACGGTGCTGTGTTTTGCGTTCAGTGTGAGAAGAATGTGGATAGCACAGGGATGTTTTCAGTTGTTGCTCAGTAGTGTTTGGTCTAAAGTCAAGGGGTTTTCAGCTTCTCCTGCCCAGCCAGCGAGAATGCTGGAGGGGCACAAGGAGTTGGGAGGGGACACAGCCAGGGCAGCTGATCCAAACTGGCCAAAGGGACATTCCATACCATGGGACGTCATGCCCAGTATATAAACTGGGGGTAGTTGGCCTGGGGGGGATCGCTGCTCGGGAACTAACTGGGCATCGGTCGGCGAGTGGTGGTGAGCAATTGGCACTGTGCATCATTTGTACATTCCAATCCTGTTATTACTGTTGTCATTTTACTAGTGTCATCATTATCATTATTGGTTTCTTCTTTTCTGTTCTATTAGACCGTTCTTATCTCAACCCATGAGTTTTACTTCTTTTCCAGATTTTCTCCCCCATCCCACTGGGTGGTGGGAGTGAGTGAGTGGCTGTGTGGTGCTTAGTTGCTGGCTGAGGCTAAACCACGACACATTAAGGTGATGAAACTTGCTTAGTAGGGAGATTCATGCTATGAAAAAATACCTCAGGCTTCTTAAATAGCCTTAAGACTACACTTTTTTTTCTTTCGAGCAGAATAGATCATTTGGACAACTAAAAATACTATGTATTTGAAAATGAAGCATAAGCATATTAAAAATATTAAAGGCTTAATTAACTTTGATTAATTTGGGATATTTCAGGTCAGGTGAAAGATTTCAGGAAAATAGATATTTTTTCTACCAAGAGTTTTAACAAGATAACATCAAAAATACCAAGACTGAGTATCTTGAGCTGTCATTAGATAGGAGAGCAGTACTGATATTGTAATGCATATAGTTAACATTTTGGTTTTCTGAAGACTGATCAGGGTAAAAAGACATTTTGAAAATCTATGAACAGCAGTAGTTAAGGAAACTGAAAAAGTAGGGCTCTGGAATGTAAAAGAAGACAGAAAAGAGCAATGCAGTGATCCAGACAGAACCTTAAAGAAGAAGTTTAAAATGAGTAATGCAGGAGTAGAACAGAATTTATATATAAGCATGTGGAATTTTTAAACTCTTGTACTATGGATAGAAGTATGGATAGAGCATGCAGTAGATTTGGAGTATGGAGAAGTGTGGATCCAGAAATGGAATGAAGGAAACCAGTACTCCTACAGGGTATTTGATGTTCAGATTTGTATTCTCAATAGGAAGCTCTTTAACCCTGATGCCCTTATAATGTCATGGAAATATATTCCACGTTTCAGTTGAATACTATCCAGCATAAGAAAGCAAGCTTTTTAAAACCTGTAATGATTGAAATGAATTGTTATAAGAATTATATCATAAATTTATAATCTTATACGAATTACAAATTTCATGGTTAAGAATATTTTAAGTGCATAGAATTCGTTCTATCAGTTCCCAAGATCTGTAATAATTTTGAAAAATTATTGAAAAAATACCCTGCTCATGACTGCTGCCCCTTATTTTTAGACAATAAGGCTATTCTGTCTTTATTTTATTCGTACCTGAAAAAAAAATTGCCTTGCTATTGTTGTTTTCTTCGTTTTAGCAGAAACTAGAAATACAGCTTTAGCATAGGTTTTTGTTATCTTTCAAGTTATAAGCAGCTAATTTTCCCTGTCTCCCCATTTTCTTGATGGACTGAGGTATTTTTCTAAAGGTGTACTGAAGTAAACTATTTGTCTGTAATAAATTGCCTTAGAGTAGTCTTAACCACCTTACCCCGATGTAAAATTCTACTGAAGTTAAAGAAACTGTACTGGCAGAGTAATGCATCTTATTCACACTGTGTACCCTTGGCCAAGAATTTTTTCTCTTCAAGTAACTCTCAGGGAGGAGGGAGTCAGGTTCAAACCTTATGAAGTGGCATGTGTTAATCTTCTCCAGTTAAAAACTGTATTACACTTTGATTGGCATGTACCTCAGAGCTTACAACTTTCTTCTGCAGATGCTCTATTAAAAACCAATTAACTTTCAGTGTAATCAGGTATTTAACTTATCAGTTATGCAGTGAAAAATGTTGGGGGTGATAGCAATGACAAACAGGCTTACCAGCTAATCAGCTGTCTAATTAATTTGAAAGTCTTTCATGTTTAATAAAAACTATGCATAATATCAACTGTTTAAGGCCTGGTGATAAATATACCTGTAGAAGAGCCTTTAAGAAGGTTTGGCTTGAAATATGTTCAAAAAGCAGCTGAAAGATGCAAGGACGCTATGGTACAAAACATTTTGGTCTCTTCTTTCTTATGTCACCTTCCTCAGAGGTTAATAGAAAAATCTAGGAAGATAAAATGCTTTAACTAGGGTTCATTAATAAACAACATTTTCAATGATGTCAGAAGAACTGGTGTTCCAGGAGAGACCTGCACCTGTAATTGGGGAATATTTAATTTCCTGATAATTCCAGAGCTGATTAATATTTTTCTCCAGTTATTTAAAAACACAATAGCTTTTTCCTCATTTCTTCCCAGGCAGGAAACTATTGGGCACAAGTGGCAGGGTTTGGGTATCAGGGGCTGCAGGATGCCCTGTGCAGGAGGAGGTCAGGAACTACCCTGTGTCGATCAAGCCAGGTCCAGCTGACTTGGCAAGAGATAGAAACAGCCCACGGTGGCACCAAAACTTCAGTCTGAGGAGCACGTGGCCCCGCTGCTCAGCCATAGGTGAGAAAGGGCAGTAGCTGTGGGGAGTAGGAGACATAAAAAGAAAGGCATGAGGAGGCAGAGGAGACAAAAAAGGAGATACACGAGGAGATGTGAAGAGGTGTGTTTTGCAGAAACCAGAGAAAGAAGTGCAGGAGACACAGGGAAGAAGACATCGCTGGGGATGCAGCTGGGGACACACTCTGGGAAAGGAATGGTCCATGCTGGAGGAGGTCTGAGGGACTGCAGAGCAGGGACAGACCCGAGGTACTGCAGCCTGTGGTGGAGCCGACTGCTGAAAAATACGGGAGTGGAGACTAGAAAAGGACAAGGAGAGGTGTTGAACTGAAATTGAGCTGTAAAGCTGGGAGAAAAGGTGCTACCCTAGGTGTCTGTTTAATTGTGTGGGGTTTTTTTTCCTCAATACCTGAATCAGTAATTAAAAGAGTAGGTTAACTGGCAATAAATCAAACGAAGTGAAATTCCACAAGTTAAGGCTGTTTTGTCATGACAGTAATGGAAATAGAAATGTAACCTAACTTCAAAATCTTTTTTATTAAGTTCACTATCTTCTTTTGCATGTTAGCTAAACTGAATTCCATTCACAAAATTTCTTTAGACATACCTCTTTATTGTGGTGGTATTCTCTAAGCTGTTTGGCCTACGTATTGCTTCTGACATTTGGGGTTTTTTTCTTTGTTCTCCATTTTGACTGTGCAAGCATTTATGGTATATATATGTATATGAATAGGTATAGCTAGTGGAAGTTTTGAACATGCATTGCTCAGCTTGAATGTTTCTTACACAGCCTGGACACCAGAACTATAGTCTGGGTGACATGACTGCCTAAGAAGTGCATTAGCAACACAATACTTAGAGAGCTCAAATACAAGCAAATGCAAGTCAGACAACTGAAGCAGGCAACATTATCCTGAACTGTCAATCCAGCCTTTCTTTAGGTTGCCTCTTTCAGAGGTTGAATAGGTAGCTGAACTGCATATTAATCACTGCTTTCAATTTTGCTTTACATTCCTGACTATTAAAAGAAACTGTAGAGGATTTTTAGGTTACCTTAGCAGAGATAGGGAATAATGGCAATTTAGCTATAGGCTAAGTTTACTAGCAAGTATGCATGTGGCTTAGCAATTGCTGCTGTAACAACAGCAAGTTCATGGAGGATGAATGGTGGTTTAGAGATTAGCTGGGAGTAGTAGCAGCTTTTCTTGTGACTTAAACTTACCTGTGAGTCATTCTTCATTTCAGAAAAGGATCTAAACCAAACGCTAGACTACAGAGAAAGGTGCCTACAGCTAGCCACTGGGAAATGTAATTATGGGTTACTGAAAATTTTCCAGCTGTTCTAGTCATAAAGAATGGTTTCAGATATCTACAGTAAAATAAAAGTGCTGCTGTCAAACTATTGAGAGAAATTAAATGGCACAGGTATCTCTGCTTTGAAGGATTTTAACATGCAGCTTTTGTTTGCAAACACCTGTTTTTCAAGGGACTGTTGCTCAGTTCATAATTTCTAAAAAAATTCAAAGCTCACCGATGAGGACTGGAGCATGACTTTGTTCAGATACTCAGACGGGAAAGAGGTTTTGACTTTTCTTTATATTCCTAGGAATTTATACAATTCTGTCTGACATTAAGCACATAAAAGAAACCTAGAACAGAGACTAGAACACAAAACTATCTTGACTGAATCTCATCTGGTTTGGCAGGTACCAGAACCATTTCATTTCTTTAGCTCACGAAGTGTTTCAACCACTGAGCTGTTACAGTCTTACAGGTATGAATCCTAGATACTGTGGTTAGCAGGGAACCTTATGTTTTGATGAATTATAATCAGTTGCATTGGTTTTTATTTGCTACGGATCTCAACAGAAAACCTTGTAGTAGGCTTGGACACATCTGTGTGCACACTTGCTTGTGCAGGCTTTGCACACAGTAGGTGTTTAAGAGCACAAAATCACACAGAAGAACAACAGCATAGCTTCTTCATGAATAATGATAAGAATATTTGTGCACTCCTTTTACTGCTCAGCCCAAGTTGCCACATGCCTGTCTCTGAAAGCCTGGAGATAGCCTGTGAAATCCTCTCTCATGGCTACAGAACATTGTCGTCTATTTCAAAATCAGAAGCCAGAGGGATGAGGGAGAGCCTTTGTCATCATACAGAAAATACAAAGTCTGGACACAGATGTTATGTTTCAAACTTTTAATTCACAATATAACAAAAAAGCAAATAAGTGTGATAGAGGTACGTCAGAACTAAAAAAAATGCAAGGGTTGCTTACATTATAATACAACCATCCTCTTGACTGTGATACACAAGGGGTTTTGCCTACACACATCCACACATGCTCACATATATCTCAGCTCCCAGGGTCAGTTTTCCCTGTTTCTCTCCTGCACTGCTCTTCTTTATTTGATACACAGGTTACTGATGGTCTGTGGTCTGTATGACCCTAGGGAGGTCTGGCAGGAGCCATGCAGTCCTGACACTCAGTGCTGCTTCTCATCTCCGCTGGGCTCCTCTCTGCACCATTGCTTTGCTTTATCCCTCGTCCATTCCAAATACAAATAGGAACCATTTGGATTACAGGCCTGTGTCTAGGTGGCTGCTTGGTTGTGTGTATGCATTTTTTGGCAGTTGCTTGGTGATGTCTCCCCATTTTAGTCTGAACAGTCAACTCTACCATTCAATCACACTGCTGTGTTTAGCAAGCTTCCTTTCCATGAGAGAGCACAAAGACTTCTCCACTTCCATCCTCAAGCATCTTCTGTCTTTGCTTTTGCACCAGTCTGGACATCACAACCCACAGGAGGTACACAATAATGTGCAAGTGTCCAAGTGTTCCTAGGTTTAGGCAGCACTTGGCAAGGGCTTTTCAGGGAGCAGCTTTGAAACTGAGGACCTCAGTTAATTCTAAATCTTGCACTGGCTGTCTATCTGTAGTTCATCTAACCCTTAAGGCCTTTTTATAATACTGATGGCTTTGGAAATTCATACCAGGCCTTATTTGCTATAAGTTACAGATACATAATAAAACAATCCAGAGTAGTTTAGTCTGAATAAACGTAACAGATTAAATGTACCAACTTGTTAGAAACCCCTAATGAATTGCTAAATGTATAGACTGCATCTTTTAAGTCCCAGTGTACTCCCATGCTGCTGGATGAAGCTGCTTCTGTTCATTTCAGTGAATGCAAAGATGTATATTTTAAGTTTATTTTAACATTCATGATAGTATACTTAATATTCATTGAAATTTGTGGAGAGCTAACAAAAATGTGACATAACTCTTTTTTTGCTATACATAATGAGTCTATTTGGATGGATGGATGTGGAGAACCAACTTTGATACCTGAGTGTGACTTGAAATTATTCTTGCTGTCAAGCCAGAATCTCACTCGATGGAGGAATATAAAACTAGCAGGTTTAGAAAAGGCATAAGACTTACAGGCAGCTTCCTGGTTTCATCACAGGGAAGGCAGAATGTTTGTGGAGGAATGGGTTGCATGAGTTCTGACAGAACCACACTTAGGTTGTATGAGGACTTTTTGTAAGTTTCAGGAGAAGATAATCAAGCAACCCTAAATTAGCTGGTTTTGTTTAAAAAGCATTGAATTTAATATGAGAAATGTACAAGAACATCTGAATACTTCTCAGACTGTTTGATTTCTGGGCCATGTGCTCCACCAAAAACTCTCCAAGTCTGACGATGCAAAGTTGAAATAACAAGCCAATTCCTCTCTTACTGCAAATTATTTTGAAAAGCTTCAGGCAAACTCTTTGCTAGTCATTAGCTTAAATACTTAAAGAAAATACCATTAACAATACAATCTTTATTTTTATTCAAAAGAAAAATTTCAATTTGTATTTAGTTATCATAACAGGAACAAATTCAGTAGGTATAATTGCCCTTTTCTACTACTAAAATTTATCCTTAGAGCTATATTGGGGGAGAAGAAACAAAGTCAATTTGCAGTATAATTTTCAGATGTACTTCTTTCCTTTCCTTTTCTTTACCTTTTTGTCACCAACAAAAAAGCTTTTGTTCAGTAGATGATTTAACCCCTTTCTCTTGACGTACTGGCCTGGCATGAATCCTTCAGCTATGCTAAAAAAAGTGCCAGTTTTCCACTTGGCGCCCCTAACTGATCCCTTTTCAGAGAAGCGCTTCTTTTTCAATTCACCAGGCCTTCAGTATAGAGGTCAAAACTTCTCTTATTAATGACATAGACAGTGGGACTGAGTGCAAGCTCAGCAAGTTTGCAGGTGACACCAAGGTCAGCGATGCAACTGATAGGCTAGAGGGAAGGGATGCCACCCAGGGAGACCTTGGCAGGCTTGAGGAGTGGATGGTTGTGAACCTCATGCAGTTCAACACGGCCAAGAGCAAGGTGCTGCACCCGGGTCAGGGTGTTCACCAGTATCAATACATTCTGGGCTGGGAGCAGCCCTGTGGAGGACTTGGGGAAACTGGTAGATGAAAAACTGGACATGAGCTAGCAATGTGTACTTGCAGCCCAGAAAGGCAATCACATCTTGGGCTGCTTAAAATGAAGTGTGGCCAGCGGGTCGAGGGAGGTGATTCTCTGCCCTCTACTCTGCTCTTGTGAGACCCCAGCTGGAGTGCTGCGTCCAGTTCTGGGGTCCAGTTCTGGATACAAGAAAGACATGTACCTGTTCGAGGTGGTCCAGAGGAGGGCCGTGAATATGACCAGAGGGCTGGAGCACCTCTCCTATGAAGACAAGCTGAGGGAGTTGGGGTTTTTCAGCCTGGAGAAGAGAAGGCTCCAGGGAGACCTTACTGTGGCCTTTCAGTATCTAAAGGGGGCTTATAAGAAAGATGGAGAAAGACATTTTACCAATGACTGTAGCGATAGGACAAGGGGAAATGGCTTTAAACTGAGAGAGTGGCAGATTCGGGTTAGATGTGGGGACGAAGTTGCTCCCGGCGAGGGCGGTGAGGCCCTGGCCCAGGTTGCCCCGAGAGGCTGTGGCTGCCCCATCCCTGGCAGTGCCCAAGGCCAGGTTGGATGGGGCTCGGAGCAACCTGCTCCGGGGGAAGGTGTCCCTGCCCAGGGCACAGGGGTGGGAACGAGATGATCCGTAAGGGCCCTTCCAACCCACACCATTCTATAGTTCTATGATTCATTCTGTGGTTCTATGATTCTTAGCTCAGTATAATTTAATTTCTAATAGTTGCATATTTGAGTCCTTAATTTCTAATAAATGAAGAATGCAGTTAAGTTAATAATAACTGAACTGAAGTTGTTACTGCAGATTAAAATTACTTGCATTTTAATCTGCACTGCATTACAAATTGCCAAAGTAGGAGTAGGGAAATACTGAAATTGGAATAAATGTGTCATGTCAAGCATGTTTTACACATAAATCTACTATAATGAAATTAAGACTTACATTTCTGTCATTAGTTTGTACATAATAGTCCTGAAATTAGGCCATACTTCCACTGCTGTTATTCATGTGACTCAGACTTTTAATCTAGAAACATTCTGAAATTTTGTGCAAAATGTGTACCTTTGGTCTGGTTAGTCAGCCATATCATGAAGTATTAAGGTGAAAACTACCCTCTCCCTTCACTGCATTCAATAAAAATTCTGATTTTCAGCTTTATGCTCAGACCAATAATTGCTTCCCAGATCCTTTGGTTTGGACAGAAGTCAGCAGAGAGATGGAAGAACAGTGACTATAATCAATAATGTGTCTCACTCCAGGTTCTTAAACATAATCGACATATTAATATGCTGAACCCCACTGAATGAAACACAAACTACACTTCTACACTACAAACTGGGAGCCCTAAAAGCATATAGCTGCTCTGATCCCAAGATTCAAGGATAGTATTATCACTATAGCTGGGATTAAGAAATAAAATAATGTAGAATGATCCTTTGCTCACTCAATATGCTTAGGCTGTGCTTTTCTGAAGTGTTAAGCAGAGTTCTGTGTGTGGGTTTTATATATGTTTTCTGAAATTTTATACTGAATAATCACATACTATAGCAGCAGAATGAGATTTCTTTTCCTAAGACACTAGTAGGAAAGATGCAGTGAGAGCAAATGCTACCCAGTGTGAATATGTTTTCAAAATACCTGTCACCGCTAATTGGCAATTCCACTGCTTGCTCAGGGAAAACTTTATGAGCATCTTAACCTGTTGATTGAGAAATCTTCTGGGGGTCTTGATTTAGATGGGTAGAGGAATTGTTGTGGAGGGGGATGGGAAGGAATGGTCTGCCACACAGCCTGCTATATTAGACTCTGTTCTGATTATCATCAATAATAAAAATAATGCCTATATGTTATCTAACACTTATTTAAGATACAGGCTCTTATTTAGGTATAAAGCTTGCTGCTCAGCACCTGTTTGCACTACTCAGTACCAGACTTGATAAAGTTATCCTAAAATGACCGCTAAAAAAAATAAAAAATCCTGCAGAATTTAGAATCTGTAACTTAATTTTATTGATCAGAACTGGTTTAGAAGTTGTCCAATCTGGTGTTCATGAAAACCAAGCATGTGGTTAAATTCGGTAGGCTCATCTTCATAGTTTTTCCAGTTATTAGTGTCTTCAGATTCTATGGAAGTGGCACAGGATAAATAGAAAGTGTTCCTGGTATGTGTGATGGCAAAAAGACATTTCCTATGCCACAACATCTTTAAGTAGTATGTGTAAAAGTAAGCATTGGAATTGTTCACTTTAAAACAATGCCTCCTTGACAGTTCAACATAAGATACATTTCTCCCATTAAATGGTGATAGCACTTGCCCTGCCTCTGGCAAGTGAACAAGAACTGGGCTGAAGCAATTGCAGACTTTGTGCATTTGGGCTGCTGGAGAATTCATTTATCTGAGAGGTGGCAAGTCCTCAGATCAACAGTGACTCTTGCTTCAAAGGCTATCACTTGTCAGCTTTAGGAAGGATCCAGAGAGGGTGAGGAAAAAAAGAAAACACTGAGGAATTCGAGGAGCTGAATTGTATCACTTTATACAGCAGCAACCTCTGACATCAAGTCCTTTCAGGCTCTTGTTCTAGGCCACCTTCTTTTTGAGGCTAATTATAAGATATAGTTCAATTTATTATGAAGAGTAAATGGAAAGAAAACACACAAATTCACGTCAAAGTGTTTCTTACCTCTCTGTGTGTATGAATCAAAGAGTTCCCTGTAGCATACTGTCAGTTTTGTTCCGTGAGATTTAGCTGCAGCCTGAAGAAAACCAAAGCCTGGACTAAGTTCAGGTATTGGAGGAGGGAAGGGAAAGCGCTGGAGGAAGCAGTGCAACAACCACAGGATCGCAGAATGGCTGAGGTTGGCAGGGACTTCTCGAGGTCATCTGGGCCAACCCCCCTGCTCAAGCAGGGGCAGCTAGAGCAGGTTGCTAAAGTCTGTCTCCAGTTGGGTTTTAAACATCTCCAGGGTTGGAAGCTAACGCTTCTCTGGGAAACCTGTGCCTGTCTTTTACCACCCTCACAGTACAAGCATTTTCTTTGTGATGTAATGTCCCATATTTCAGTTTGCGCCCATTGCCCCTTGTCCTGCCACTGGACACCACCAAGAAGAGTCTGGCTCTCTCATCTTCATTCCCTCAAAAGCAGGTATCTGTATATGTTGGTAAGATCCCCGCCGAGCCTCCTCTTCTCCAGGCTGAACAGTCCCAGCTCTCAGCCTCTCCTCATATGACAGATGCTCCAGTGCCCTCATCATCTTTGGGTTTCTTGGTCAGGCTTGCTCTAGTAAGTTCCCATCTTTCTTGTAGCGGAGAAACCAGCCCGGCCCAGCCCTGGACACAATACTCCAGTTGTGGCCTTATCAGCGCTGAGTGGAAGAGAAGGATCACCTCTCCTGAGCTGCTGGCAATACTCCTCCTAGTGCAGCACCTGCTGACGTGTTCATCCTCTCAAATGTAGAACTTCAGTGGAACCTAAAACTGTCCTGTCTTTCCATAACTCCTTCCTTCAGAAAAGTGGAAGAAAATAGTTTGGGTTTTACCCAAGGCTCATGGAAGAGCAGTAGAAAGCTTCAGGGTGTTATGGGCATATGCGTGCATACACAGACACGCACACATAGATATACATAAATATGCATATATGTTTATATTTAATAAAATATGTAAATATATGATAAGTATATAATTATAAATATACGTCAATGAGATAATAATATATAATAGGTATTATAAATATGTAACTTCAGACATTCTGCCTGCTGATTTAAGCTACCTTTCCAAGCAGAGTTAGCGAGTAGAAGGTATTACATTTTTGACCAGTAACATTTTATAATGTTGCAAAAAGGTATTTCCCAAAATAACCATTCTCAATAAAGGTCTTTTCTTCCTCTGTGTATAAGCTCCTTAAAAAAAAGAAAAAATAAATTCTGCACCTTTTTTCTTTTATCTTTTCCCAACCAGTGAATAATGTGATGAGAATAATTCAAAATTTGGAGCACTTTCGTCTATGCCACTTACTTTTTTTTTTCCTTTTTTCTACCACATAATTTAACATCGGCTCTTCAGTATGGGAAAAGCTATGAAAGGTGGTATTTTGAGCATGAAAAGTACAGGGAAAAAGCTGAGAAGTTAGTTCCAGCATAGCTGTCGGTAACCGTGGACCACAGCACTGTCTAAAAATCTGAAAACTTAAAAGTTATCATGTAATTAAAAATAAAACTTAAGAATAGACTTCAGCTTTCTTACATCCTGAAACCTGGAAATAGTTCTGTGCTCTAGCTCTACTTTTAATCCTTATATTTTGACCAAATCAGCTTTGGACATTTTTTTGCCTCCAGATGTTTTCTTTGCCACTTGAATTACAAAAAGTGAATTTTTTCTCCTTCACTAAAATTGCTGAATAAGGAGCTGCTTCAGAGATACTAAATAAGGATCACTACAGACATATAGCTTATAGACAGCCTTAAATTTTCAATAGCAAAGTCTAATTTTTTATAGTTTGAAAACTAAAACTACGTTCAGAATATTCCATACTGCTGGAAGTCTACTGGAAATGTTGCATATCAGTTGTCTTCAGCAGTTTTCTTAGACTCTGAATACCAGTTTTCAGCAATTTTCTAGAAGGCTGTTTGTTTCCCTTTGGAAATTAAAACCTGTGTCATTGATTGAAAATCTGAAAAGAAAAATAAGCTATTTCTAACACAACTATTTTATGTCAGTGGCTAATAATGGTAATAGCCTAAGGAGTACTTTCCAGCCTGCTCCATTTAATGTGGTCTGAAAATACCATCATAAAAAACCCCAATGTTTTAAAAATTAATAATAAATTTACAGAGCACTTTTTCTCTCTATTCCTTATCAACTTTAATGGCAAGCTCAATATGGGGAAACATCATGATATAAACCAGAAGGGAAGTTGATTTCAAATTAAAAGACCCCATAAAATCACAGAACTCAGTAAAAACACATCTTGTTTGCAATGAAACAATGTGCTTTTAGGGTTGCTAGATATAGGCAAAGGTTCTGCTTTTCTTTCCTTTTTCTGATTTATTATAATTAGATTCCAAATACAATACTAAGGTTCATAAATATATTGAAACGGATATGGTTACAGTTAGCACATCTTGGGTATTCTATGACTTCAGGAAAAACTATTTGATTTTAAGATGACTTCAGAGTCACAGTTTAGAGTAAGTTAATTTCCACTTTGTAAAGTTCTTTTGTATTTCAGTTTAACTGAAATTTGCTTTTCCTTGCGCAAGAGGTGTTCTTCTCTTTTCAGACTACAAGGTAAAAGCACCTCAGTCTCCTAGCACAAGATGAAAAACTGACCCCAGTTCATCTCTCTGCTGCCTATGAACAAGTAGGAGTCTGTCTTATTTCCCCAGTTATCTCTTTTCCAAGCTGAATGGTTACAGTCTGTTTTGTTGGTCTTAAGCAGAAGCCATTTCATATACTTGATATTCCTCATAAACCTTTTCCTAATTTCTACTAGTTCTGCGGTATCTACTAGTCCTCCTGCATCCTTTCTGTGATGTCAACCCAAACTGTGCACGAAGTCCAGACACCAGCATTGCATGGGCTCATGCAACAGCAGAATTAAATTTTCTTTCATTCTATGTATCTTTCCTAATAATTCCAGGATTTTGTTGACTGTGTTGGGACCTTTTTACAACAAACAAACAGGCCACGTAACCTTAAGTCTTTTTGAGTTGTTATGGCCAGCTCACAATCCATCTGTGGCACACATGTTAATTTTTATCTGCTGTTTTACTGCCCAATCACTGAGTAAAATTTGTCTGCCCCAATAGTTGGGCATGCAAGTACTCATTGCTTGTATTAGCTTTATCATTATCAGCATTTGCAAGAAGTCTTTACAATTTAGGATTCAATTTCAGTGACCTAAGTGACTACTATTTACATTCTTTTCGCAAAACTGACTTAGCTTTTACTTTATTGGAAGACTATGATAAACCTAAAAGTTATCACAGAATTATATGTCTTAAGGAATATAATATATATGCACCCAATGCATTTGATGTCTCCTTGCTTCATTTATTATCTCTTCTATTAGTCAAGGGAACAGCCAGACAGAAAAATTTTATATATTCTTATTTAAATGTTCATTTAAGACATATTTATGATAGCTAAATTACAAATTACAGCCGCAAAGGAAGCTTCATCAGTCAGAAAAAAAAAAGATACTAAGTTTTGAATGAAGCGCTTCTCAATCTTCTTTTTATTGTAAGAAAAATAGGGTTCTCTCTCCCACTTCTACTTCTTGTCCTGAAATTTCAAGTCAAATAGCTGGCTGCCCAGATTTAGCTTTTCATAATGTTAGTCAGTCACACATTTACTAACAAAACAATTTTTTCAGCATAAAGCTGAGTTTGAATGAATATTTTTGCATACAGGCAGGAAAAGAAGGAAATTCTCTCACTGAAAAAATCCATTCATGGTTGAAAATGTAATGCTTGAGAACTGTGATTCCTGTAATTTAACCAAAGCCACAAGCATTTTGGAAAATATGTCATTCTGTGTTTGTGCTTCTTATCTTCCTTATTGCCTATTTCCTTCCCTCTTTATTGCCTGTGTCCATCCTAGAAATTTTCTTCTGCATTGACATAGTGATAGCATGGCTGTCATTGTGTTTATCCATTTAATTTGGATTACTTACACATCTAAGCATATAGAAGTATGTCGGTTCTTAACTTTAAAAGTCAGGAGAGTGGGTATGTGAATCTACCTGAATAAATTTAATATTCGGAACCTGAGATTAATTCTATTATTCTGGTAGCAATGTCTGTATTTCAAAGAACTAGCTTTTTGGCTAGTGTTTCCAACCTTTACCTTGTAGAAGTGATTAGTCTTGAATAAATGTAATTCACTACTAAAATTACTGACTAAGCATGGCAACATCTGACCTTGTGTAATTATGGCTTCTGTCCTCTTTATTCATACTGAATGCAATTCTTTACTGAGCTGTATTCAAATCAGTAATACTTTGCTTACAGTGTGTATGCTGAAGAGCCAATACGATACAATCTGGACTAAACATCTAGTTTAATGTCACATCCATTGATTATTTGGGTGGTACAAATCTGACTTCTAATGTATCTCAAAAAGCACACTTGTGTGTGCTGGAAGCCTTGAGAAATTTAGGTTCTTTTTAACAGTTTCGCAGACATGTCTTTTGGGTGTTCGGGNNNGGGGGGGGCGTTCTTTGGTTTAGCGTAGTGAAGAAGTCAACACCATGCTTTAGAATGCAAAAGGTAGTTTTAAAAATGTGGGAATTAGCCTTAAAAAAAGGGGGGTTTTAAAAAGTACCTTAAGTTCATACAGTTATTGATATTCCCAGTAGGAAAGACAGGTGAAAGAAAATTGCGCAGAACCCTGTTCTTTGACTGGTAAACAGTGATGGTCTGATTTACTGACCTTATTCTTTATCTCAGTTGGAGAGAGAATGGAGTGACTGAAATAAATATTATCGAGGTCATCCACACCTCCTGTTGTAGGAATAACTGTTTGTCAAGTATTACTTGACAAAGTGGTAACATCTGTCTCCTCCCCTACACGTTCATACAGCGGTGGCTGATAAACCATGGCTATTGTCTCTCCATCCAAGATGGAGTCCAACTGAACAGTAGGGTAACAAAAGCATCCTAAAAAAAAAGAAAAAAGATTGAGGTTTTACTACCTTCTAAACATAGTTACAGGGTTCCTCTTTCCGAGCATCTGGAGTAGCTAAAGAGCATCTTTTAAATACATATCCTGACAGATTTTTTCTCTGTCTTTGTATATGCACACAATCTCTCACGCATACACACACAGGCAGAAGAGCCTTGGAATAGAACGGAATCGCTGTATTTAAAGGTCAGAAGCTTGCTGCTTTGGATCCATAGTGTTGCCAGGCTGAATTCCTATACAACCACAAGAAATAACTTGAGAGTTGGGGGCAGGGGGTGTTCCCCTCCCTGGAAAGTCTGAAACATTGGTAGGAGGTTATTGGTTACTTTTTAACTTGGGTTGAATTCTTACGGGAATGTGCTTGACCGCTTTCTCTGTCCACCATGCTTCTCCCCACTTCTCTCTTCTTTACATGCAAACTGTTTTAGATAGATAAGACTATTCTGAAAGTGTTCTGGAAAAGTGTCCTAGTAGTTCAATTAGATGTTACTAGTTACTGATGAAATGAGGAAATCTCTTGATTAAAAGATGAGGGGGTTTTCTACTGTGCTATTTATAGATATATTCTGGAAGTGATCTGTGATGTTAAGCCCACCTAACTAAAAAAAAAAAAATTTAAAATAAACATCTTGGGTTTACTCCCATCTTTCTATATTTGAAAAGTCATGTAGACCAGCACTGTAGAAGTCGTTTTTGGGTGATAGACTGATTTGTCATAAAAACTGCAAACCAGTAGGTTCCGAGGGATAAATTCTTGGAAGAAAAACAAAATTTGTGTTGGTTCAATGAACATTTCTTCTTCTACTCAAAATAGAGCATTTCTTTTTTGGACACCTATAATACAGTCCAAGGAAAAGAAGAGCTGAAGTGACAGAATTGTTAATAGAGATGCTCGAATCCCAACTCAGTAAGTTACACTTATAGCAGAATAGCACTCCCCAGTTCAAATCCCCCATCTGGTTATCTAGAGTGAGCTTCAGTCTCATTATAGGTACTGTGCAGTTTTTCTTCACAGAAATCTTCAGGCTGGCATGAACTTTTTCTAGAATGAATTATTTCTGTTGGACCAAACCCTTCTTTTCAGACAATGACTGAGTTTCTGACTGCAACTTTAAACCATTTGAGAATGTAATATGATTTTTTTTTTCAAAGATTGATGTCTAAAGTTAAAGAACTAAATCTAGGCCGAGCACATAAAAGATACAGAGAGATCTAACGGAAAAGATATTCCAGCAAACCCCATGGAAGTGCGTGGGAACCATTCCATGCTCCTGACAAAATGTTACATTTATTTAGCTATGTCGTTCTGGCTTTTTTTGTTGAGGTTCTCAATACTTTCAGGTTTAAACACAACAGCGTACACTCTGATTGCCCCTGAAAATCAGTCTGTAATTCAATTTACTGGGATGACTTTATTTCCCACCTGGAAAAAAACATAGTGTACTTCCCTATTAGGGCTTTTGTGAGTAATATAGCTGGTGTTTTTCAAAACATTCTCACCGCAGCCACAGTTTTCCTCAACAGAGAACAACAAAATAATATGTAAAAGTCCTCTATGGATACCCAAAGTTAGAGAAGTAAGTCTGGGCAAGATTACTCAATATTTGTTACATTAATATTTCATTTCTTTGCCATTGTGTTAATTCCCACGAGCACACCTGAAGCATTGAAAAGAGGCATTTAACTGCTTTAATCTGGAGAAGAAAAATGAAGTGATGATTTCAGCATCATCCCTTCAGCCACTGCTATATATGCATAACTTCATGACCCAACACATAAGCAGTTTACACTAAGGACATATAAATAGTTACATAGTGTAAACAGTGTACATTTGTATTCTAAAAGTATATTTTCAAAATAAAGAGAATTTCTATAGAGAATAATCTCAGTTATTATTTTAAGAGCCCCAAAAAGGAACAATTTACACCAAGAATCTCAAATCTTCCTCATACTTTTAAGCACATAATTGTAATAAAGCAAAATAGTTCTGAGAATAATCTGCTTTATGAGCACTGTGGGATGAAATGATATGCAGAAGTATGTTCACATAGGCCTTTTTACCAGTTATCAGAAAGAAGCCTGGTGAAGGGTGTTAGCTTCTCTGATAAAAAGCTTGTTTCCATACACACAAAGGAGCAGAGAGGGGTAGTGCCTGGTGAGAAACCCAATAGTCCCCTGCTCCAGCTCCTCCCAGGCCCATCACAGGAGCCATTGCCCCACCAAAGTCCCTTCTCCAGACAGACGGAGGAGCGCAGAGACGCAATGGCAGGTGAGGCAACCCCATTACGGCAGTCAGAGCAATGGCCGTGCTCTCCCGGCTCTTCCCAGGGCTGTCCCAGGAGGGACATCCATCCCGTAGCCGGGGCACAACACCTGACCCCATCCCCAAACCTGTCCGCAGGAATCAAGGGTTGTCATGATCGCCTGATGGACCGAGGGCAGTCATTGCCTACAGGATGGGACACATTACGGGATGGAGGGAAAGAACATTTCAGGATTGCAGAAGGCTTACTCTGGGGTATATAGGGGAGGAACCAAAGGCAAGGAAAGGAGGGGTCAAGGTGCTGTGGAGAGTAACAAATGTGGGAAAATAGAGGGAGAAGTGCATAGAAGGGGACGGTCAGGTAAAAGAGGTCAAATTTTAGAAAAGTAGCTGTACATCAAATAAGTACAGTTTATAGAAAAGGCTGCGTCTGTTAAGTTACCTGTGTTTGCAGGGCAAAGAGAGAAGGTGAAATGAAAAAATCTAAAAAAAAAGAAAAAAAAATTGATCATCTGCTTATTTGTAAAATTGGTAGGACAGCTACCCTTCTTTTTATTGAAAAATTATTTTACTGTTCTAAGCTATATTTTTTCTTGCTTACTTTTGGATTTTCAGTCCTACTACAACCAATTTTTGACCTGAAAAATAACAGGTGCTGTAGAAAGAGTTTTTGGAATTCCAGTATGAGCTGGAAGGGAAATGAATTTGGGCATTTATTTGAAAATATATTTTCTTTTGCTTCCAGAGTAAAGAAAATCCTACTGTCCCTTAGAGTTTGAGCTTATTTAAATTTCTCGTCTTGCTTTCATTTTCTATTGCATTTCTTTGGATATAAGGAAAGTGTATTCTTGGCACATAGAATAGTTTCTTCTTATAGTTGTGCTTCATGATTTTATTTTATTTATTTTTTAAAAACATTTCAAATCTTATCTCATCCTGGTAAGATTTAATGCTTTATTTGAATGGAGGAGGAATTTCTTTGGAGAATTATCTACAAAAAGTCTGACTAGCACTTTTAAAAAAACAAAAGCATGGTTTTCTATATGAACAAAGTGCTTGGAAAGATACTTCCCCAGCTTCCCAGATAACTTTCCTGGACTTATTATTAACCTTATATGTTATTTAATCATTACTAATAGTACACTGGCCAATCACTTTCTATACTCCAGTATAGGTTTTCCAGACTGCAGTCATCTTTTTTCTGAGCTCTTAGCTTTTTCCAGAGAACATAAAAATGTAAACAAAATAAGTAATTTGCCAGGAAAAGTCTGAACAGTCTGATTCACTAATTTCAAGTTTCTCAGATCATCTTTCAGACAACATGTTATTGAGGAAAGATGGTTTTATTGTTTTCCATCTGAAGGCAGTGAGGTCCTGTTAAGTTGGGTGGGAGAGGATTACAGTGACTGTACTCCTGAACAGGTAGTGCAATGGAACATGATAGTAAACCTGATGCTGGCTAAATGTATGAAGACCTGCACTTGACCTTCAAGAAGATAACAGAGGGAATTAATGGCGGTTACCTTCCTTTCTAATCAGACAGCCCTGGGAAGACCTTTACAGACTGCAAGATGAAAAAGTGGTTAAAGATTTGTTTTCTTAGAGTGACTTTTCAATATTCTTGGATCAGAACTCTTTCTGTATTATTTTACATTAAAAGAAGTGTACAGAACCAGGATCACCCGTCCACTGAAAATCAAAGATATAAATGTAAAGAATGATCACTGCGACTGGCTGAGGACCCAAATCTAGTCTCATGGATTTAGTCAGAGACAAAATGTCAGACCAGTACTGGTAAGCAAGACAAGTTCCACAAGATCTGGAAAGCCAACTAGTTCAAATACAGTTACGACAGCCTAAACTCCGCACAAATTAATTAAGTACAGTAGGCCTTGGCAGGAAGAGTGATTGCTGTGCATACTGGTATAACAGCTTTGCTAAAGCATCACTCAGAATAGGTGCTATTTAAAAATCTGGCCAAAAGATATACTATCTACACAAAATGATACTAAGGGAGGTGAGAGATAGGTGGAAAATGAACAGTCCTGCCAAGTAAGACATAGAGGAAGTAATAAGGGAGACATTTGTTCAGCACAAAGTCACCTGGTGCCATGTGATAGGCATGCAATATAAGCATCCAGATCAGGATGCAAGCATCATTTAATAAGTAGATTACTGTTTAAAAAGGAATGAAAAAATATGTAAACTTTCTATTATTATAGCATTAGAGTCCTCATAGTGTTGTGCCAGCACATTGGCACTGGAATACCTCCGTTAACAGTTTGTTGTAATGCAAATATTAGGATTATGCCATGTAGGCAATAAACCTGTCTGAGTCTTTGCCACTGAATTTACCAAGCTAGTAACACTGGTCAACTTAATCTGACTCTCTTAAAAGGGAACTTGGAATTTATAATGGGAAATAGTTCTTTCCTCCCTTGCCCCTTTCTTCCTCGAAAACTTTCATATAACATTTATAAGCCAGACTTATTAAAAACCTGAATGTTGGAGCAGATGCTAACCTGAAGTTTATTGGATTTGGGTTTGGTGAGGTACAGAGGAATACTCATACTTTTGGTCTATACTTTATAATGTAATCACAAAGCTTTAGATATAACCTATGAGTTTGTTCTGGTGAATGCCTAACATCTTCCTTAAGGGATTCGATAAAATTGTTCTCTTGCCTGATAAAGGCATTTTCCTCATATTTGACTTATATTTTCACTACATAGTATGGAATGTAGGTCAACACATGTTATACAGTTGGAGACTGCATTTTTCAAATGTAACTGTGCATCACTTAACTTATACAAAGCGTCAGAGCTAAGTTTCTTGCTTCCGGTATCAGTACTATTCTGAAATGGTTTTATCTCCTAAATGTTTGTAAGGTGTTATAAAATTATGGTTTACACCACTACATTATATAATTTTCTGTGGCACCATCATTTCAGAATTGCAGATTTCCTCACCACAGGATAAATCAAAGGTATTTTTAAATTAAAGACATACAGAAAAAAGAATGTAGAAAACTAAGGCAAAAAATGTCAGTTCCTGAAGATAAGTCCCTGAATAGACAAATTAGTTTTGAAGTTTGCAATATGAAATAAAAAAATATCATTAAATACTCTGTCACTGACTTAACAACTTCATGGAAAATAGACACAACAAAGCAGCGCAGGATCTGAACTACTTTGTGAGAAAATACAATAGTTGCATTTCTAAGTGACTCCCTCAAACAACAAAAGTGTCTCTTTAATGCAGTGAAGTACTGCATTTCGGTTTGTATTTCTCAGATGAGTATGCCTATTTGGCCTTTGACATAAATTTGATAGGGATGACACTCTTCCGACAGACTTGAAGTGCAACATGTTGGTCGCTTTTCATTTAACAGTGTATCATGGAGAACTGTGGGAGATGACAATAAAAGGTTCTTGATATTTTTAGCTTAAAATGGTAATGGTACTGTCCAGCTCCATCACTTGTACTTCAAAGCTATGTTCTGTAATGTTTGGTGTGTGATAGGACTAATGAAAGAGACAAAGTGGTGTATGTATAAACTGGAAGAATTTAATAAAGTAGTTTACACCAGACAGTATACTGGACTGCTTTAGCATGTCACGTATTTGCTGGAATTAACCAAAGGGAACTTAGAAGTCCACTTTTGGTGGATGAAGGGATGAACATCCATAGATGACATGTGAGAGTATAGACTATAGGTATCTTGGCAACAGCACCTGTAATTCTAAGTAGTTGTATCACTTTCAATAGCCTTTTTCTCAGTTAAGACAGAAGGAAACAATTTTGCAAGCAAATTTTCTTTGGTAGGCAAACAAATCCTTAATGAATGTTAGGAGGGGCCAAATCCAGTAGCCCAATGCCTATGAGGCTGCTGCAGCTCCATTTTTCAACCTGGAACATCGTTTATAAAACAGCCAATAGCACTGCCATCAAATGTTTTGAGGTCCCTTAGATCTTCTGGGTCCAGGCTCTGGCCCAAAGCTCTGCATTTATGTGGATAAAAGGAGTAAATTCTGCCTATCTTGCATAATATTTTCGGATGCTTTTGGAAACTCAGATTCTCTCCTAACCGAAAAGGTTACTAAGTAAGAAGAGAACCCGAGTTTCTTTCTGATGCTTCTACACTGACGAGCAACTGGTGGAAAGAGAGGAGGGTGTTTATTCACATGTTAATGTCCACTGCCCTGGTGGGTTTATAAAAAAACATTTTAAGTTTTTTATTTGTTTCTTTTTAAATTAACCAAAATACAAGGTCAAATAATCTTCCTTTTGCCCTTTTAACTAGTTCAGTCTTGATTTATTGTGTTCTTTCTCTGCTTCAGATTGCAGCTCAATAAAGGTGAGCATAAAGCAACTGCTTATTTCCTCTTGAGTAGTTCTTCAAAGCTTCTGCATTCTTTTCTCTACTTAAGATAAATATGGAACTGTCACAATGTTTTTTCAGTCAACTATTAGTACCTTTGTTTCACCCATTTACCTTTTAACTTGCCATATGACTAAAGTATTAGGTTAATGCAGTGAAATGAAGTTGAATTTGTTATTTAAGTGGCTAGTATTTATCACGTTCCTACCCAATCTGGTTTGGTTCTTTTTTCCTTTATAAGTGTACTAGTATGTCCTCTTAGCTTATTTTTGTTCTTGTCCATGCCCAAAACTCTTACCAAACTTACTTCATATAGTCCCTTGGAAATTTCAGAATCCAAGCACTTAGTTTGAAACACAAAAACAGTAGGATTGTTAGTTCATTATAATTTTCTCACGTAGGTCTGAATTAATTTAACAACAGCATTATTCTTCTCCTGCTCAGTCAACTAAAGAATTCTGTAGTTAACACTTTATCTTATACCACAAGGAACAGGAGTATATTTCATTTACTTCTTCCCCTCTCCCAGAGCAAACTGCAGTTTCTACCTAATATTTCTTCCTAAATATTTTTTCCACTGCCATCTCATATCAAATTGTGAGGCTTTACCCTACTAAAATAAATGGGACTACTTAAAATTGTACTGTAATCAGTAGGGTCTACCAGTGTTATCGTAATGCAATGACAAGTAACAGCCCTCTTTGGTTTTAGGTGTCTTAACAAATAGTTCAGTGCTACTGGAAATCTGGTTGGCATGCTTAGTGCTCTGGATGATTTTTTGTAGATATTGTAAACCATCTTTATTCTAAAAGAATTGGAAAAGTGAGGAAGGATTTTTTTCTCTGTCTTTGAGCTGCCACATGAGGTGTCTTGACCAAACCTGATTTATTTTACAGTATTATAAATAGGAGTGGAACCTGACATAAGGAAGTCGTCTCACTACTTCCAAACTGATGATGGTGTATGGGTTGGGGTTTTTTTAGCAAGAGGTTTCTGGAAGTCTGTTCATATCCACGAGAGGGAATGAGAGTGAAAAGAGTGATATGTAACCTCAGTGGTAATGGTAGAATTGAAGTTAATATCATCTTTCAAAATCACTGTGTATTTAGTTAAAAAACAGGAGAGCTGCAGATTGCTCAGGTAGCATTTTTACTTGATAATATTATAACTAGAGAAACACTCTCTGAAACATCTTTTTACCTGAAGTTCTTTGTAACAATGACTTGATATCTCAGAAGACTTAAAATTCATCCAGGGAGTTAAAATCCATTTTACACAATTTAAAAAATGTGTAAGTAAAGTAGAAGATCATAAGAAGTTAAAAATTTCAAAATCACATATATTCTTACTGAATCAGTTTTGGTTTAAGATGCCTAAATTATCTGGAGGGAGTTCTATTTTCTTCTGGTTTGGTCTTTTTTTTTCTGTTCGTATGATGAATTGACTTGTTGAACATGTACTATAAAACTCCACTGTATATTAATATACACTATATAACTCCACACTGTACTTTGGAGGGGAATTATAAATATTTAATAGGAAAGACATCTAGAGGTGACGAACTTCTTTTGAACATTTGTGTATTTAAAGTAGTGAAAAATGTTAAGACTCTGTATTGCCTCTGTCTTTCAGAATGTAAAATTGCAGCTCTGATGTATTAGCTTGTGGATTGCCTTGACTTCACATGCAAGCTCCAGTTTAGAGTGGTAGTCTCGCAAGCAGTCATCACATATTTCCAGTTCTACTTTCTGAATCAAAAAAGACTTCTGATAGTTATCAGTTAAATTATACAGAATGCCTTCTCAAATAAATAGCTTCCTTTTTTTAATCAAGTTTAGTTCCAGGGCCAAGCAAAATATTCATTTTCCTGTATTGAGAGAAATAGGCTGCTCTTTTGTGTCATTTAAACCAGACTGTGAACTTAAATAAGCCTCGAATCTGGCACAGTAAACAAATCTGAAAAAAAATCTATTTCTCCAACATTTCTAAACACTGTGCTAAATCACTTATCACAGACCAAGCCAATGCAGACCACAATGAGCTGCACACGGTAATGAATGGCTTTTCTATTCCTGGCACTTTCCTTATTGAGTGGTTTTGCTCAGGAGGCAAATCCATTAGGTACTGAAATAAAAATGTTTTCTCATGATAGTGTCATGGTGTATCTATGGAGACAGTCAGCAGCAGCTTTGTCTTCTTCACACATTTTGAAAGACTGAGAGAGAAAAGAAAATGTCATTAGACAATATGCATAAATATGGATTTTTATGCCTTTTTATTATATTGTACCATATCATAAAGCAAAGCATCTTATACTTTTGAATCAAATGCTAAAAAAAATAGCATAGCCAATTAACTGAACAGAGAGGTCCCATCAGAAAAAGGCCTCTGCTGTGTAGTTTTAGACTTTTGACTGAAAGAACTGGAAGATAATCATAGAAAGATAATAAAAGCCAGAACTTTACTTGCATGATAGAGATGATTGGCAAAACTCTCTAAACACAGTGTTAATCTAATGACACTGCACACAGGAATCAAGTTACAAACGAGATGAAGGGGTTTCTAAAGATAATATGTGATTTGTACATTTGTGAATGTTCAGAGAAAAAAAATAAATTGAAAGGCCATAATTTGTTTTCTTGAAGGGCAAGAGGCTGAGAACAAAGTCTTTGTTCAAATCAATAAATGGGGAAATGGAAAAAGTCACTTTTTAATGGTTAATTGCAAACATTTTTATTGTACATTTATTCCTAATACTATCACATATTCTTATGCTAAGCATAAACTGACTTCACAGTGATCAAATTCTCTATAACACTCTTTCATTCATAGCTTTTGTATATAGAAGAGAAAAACATGAAAGAAGTTATTTGTTTAGTTCCAGTCTGTCATTTTCTTGATAGTTTTTGCTGGCAATTGCTAATTTTTTAATACCAAAACTTCATGAAGATGGATTAATTTCTACAATGGCTTTTTGAAAGGGTTTCAGCTTTTTCTCCTATAAGCATACTATAAATTGAATATATGAGAGATTTAGAAAGCTGATTTCAGATTTCTACACTGACAGCTGGATCTGGGACTTTGAGATGGGTCTTTTAGCTGGACTGCCACAGCTTGCAAGTGGATTGCTCCTTAGCTGTTAGGCTGTTGGATTTTATGAGGTGGAACATTCTCTCTTTATTGTATTAAATGCATTTTTTTCAAAAAATCTTAAGCAATTTTAAGTTTTCTTTAAGAGTGAGATGGGAAAAATATTGTGAAAGAAAACATTTCTCTCCACTGTTGATTACTCAAAGCAAAAAGAAACAACAGACTGTTCAATAGCATGGTGGAGTACTTCACTGTAGGAATAAGTCCAAGTTGATACCAAGTAGTTACTGACTGAAAAAGAGGAAAGATCAAACCGGAGAAATGATCAGCTAGTTAAACAGTATCAAACATAGGTACTAATTAACCTGACTGATAACTTGAAACTTATCCTTTCATTCACATTGGATGTTTGATTTTTCTGTGACACAACTCTTCAGATGGGAAAACCAAAGCTGTCTTCACACTAGAATAAAACGCAGACAAACTGCAAATGTTATGAGACAAACAGAGCTTTTTAACAAAGGTTCATATTTGAAGTTAATCACATAAATTTAGGAGTACAGTGGTTACCTTGCTATTCAACCTTCAAATCTATTAAGGTTATTGACAATTGTCAAGATGTAACACTTGCCTTTTTGCCCTTATTGTCAGGTTAGAGTGGTAACAGACCTCTTGATTAAGTCCTTTCTCAGCTCAGAGATTCAGTATTAACAGTAGAAAAATGATTGAAATTAAAACCACCACTGTAAGACACATGATATACATGAAGTTTGTAGAACGAGGTAACTGGAAAACAGAACAGGAGGTTGCCTAAATGTAGACAAAAAAATCTGAGGGCCATTTTCTTGACAATAAAACACAATGGAGAGTTTGCAAAGACTGCATCGTGAAACTGAGCATTCATCTGTATGCATGTATAGACACATATGCACAGACATACACGTTGCATGTTCAGAATAAATTTTCTAAAATTTGGTTCATTGAAGAAATACTCTCACTGGTTTTGATAGTGTATTTGTAAAACTAAACACGTAATAGAGTAGAAGCATAGGAAAACAATGTACCCAGCTGTGTATAGGAAAGGACAGATCAAACTCATCATGTCTGGCATCCATTAAGGTGGCCAATCTGATTGCGTACCTACCTGTACAAGTCAGGTTTTGTTCCCATGCTATAGTAATGTCCCTTGATATGACAGTGACTTCTGTTGATGCAGAGGTTGCTGATATATATCAACTCTAGGCTGGGGAAGGAAAAAAGCCATTTTGTTGTTCTTGCTCCTACGAAGGTTTCTGCGGGTTTCAAGGCCGTGTGGGTGGATCAGCCCTGTCACACATCCAGTGAGGTAATGTGTCATTTATAGAACAGATTCTGCCTGCCATCTTGCTATGGAAACACTATCTTAGGTACATTTGCTTGATAAAAAAAGTTCACTTGAGAGAGAATAGACTTCCATAAACTATAGACAGGTAATCTATCAATTCACTGCTGCTAAACAAGGTGTTTCTGT
Source organism: Elanus axillaris (assembly GCA_026212715.1). NCBI lineage: Eukaryota > Metazoa > Chordata > Aves > Accipitriformes > Accipitridae > Elanus > Elanus axillaris. The sequence goes on along the minus strand of JANZLQ010000030.1, from coordinate 2,897,540 downwards.
TAGCCTTTCTCCATCAACAGCCCTGCATTTTTACTGCACTTTGTCCCAGCTCCTCTGTATCTTAGATGCTTTCATAGCTGCTTTAATATACTGTTATGTAGGGGGAAAATTTTGGATGGTTTTCTCTTGAGATAATGTTAAAGCAGCTTACAGAAGGGCCAGAAATGTGCAGAATAAGGTTCAAGGTGAGGGGAAGGAGGGAGAAGTGCAAGGAAGATTTCTTCATTTTGACAGCTGTGAGCTATTAGGCCACCTCTACTTCCCATAAAAAAGCAATCTTAGTCATGCTACTGTGTGAGCAGTGTGACTTGGGTATGATGTCCCACTCATTCCAAGTATGCTTGGAAGTTTAGATTACCGTTCTATAGCTGAAGAAATACTTGACTTTGAGATGAAAGACCCAAAGGTGCTGCAGAAATATAGCTTAGTATCTATGAGAAAGATCATAGGTGAAACTGGATTGCCCTTCAAACCTTTTGTCCACTAGTACAGGTAATAAAGCAAACCAGAAGTCAATGTATGAACACCTGTTAATAAAAAAAGGATGGTGTTAACAAGAGAGAGGTGAACCAGTTTAGGAGCAGAATATTATAAACTTAAAAACTAGCTATTTCAGGGCATGGATGCTATTATGAATCTAGAAAGAGGTAAAACTGGACATGAAAAAAGACAGACTAACTAAGTAGAAATAAAGCAGAACATCTGCAAAAAAAGCCCAGAATATACTGTCTGGAGTCACAGCTCAGCTACTATAAACTGAGTTACTCCCTATCAAGAAGAAAGCACTGCATTAAATAACAAGTGAACCAAAAAGGAATAAAACATATAGCAGCCCCATTTTCTGTATCTGTAAAGGAAAAGAGAGGGAAAGCAACAGTAAAAATGTTTTGGTGCTCACAGTGCCTCAGTTGGTGAGCGCTAAATGTAGAAGACTATAAAAAGGAGCAATGACAGCTACTGGGAAAAATGAACAAGCAAGACCAAGTTTGCCACTGTCCATTGCCTATCAAGAAGATCTGGTACTTGTGTAAATATTTGGGCTGGTATGAATGAGAGCCTTTCATGTGCATGGGGACTAAAGAAATTATTGCATGAGTTGAAGATTTCATACATGAACTAAGGAAACTCATTTAAGTTTGAACTATAGTTAACTGCTACCCAGAGCAGATGGCTGTTTTGCTAGCATATTTGTTAAAGTTTCTTTACTGTAGAAATGGCTGTCATACTGGAATATTTAGTCCCGTATTCATGTAAGAGCTTTACTGGTCTTTCATCCTGATTTTTTTTTTGCCTACATGTTTCAGTATTTGTCTACTATATTTGTTTTAGGTGAATCATCGAATCACAGAATACCTCAAGTTGGAAGGGACCTGTAAGGATTACTGAGTCCAACTCACCACTCCTCGCAGGACCACCTAAAACTAAACCATATGACTAAGAGCGTCGTCCAGATGCTTCTTGAACTCCAATGGGCTTGATGCCGTGACCACTTTCCTGTTCCAGTGACTGACCACCCTCTCGGTGAAGAACCTTTTCCTAATGTCCAATCGGAGTTTCCCCTGACGCAGCTTCATGCCATTCCCTCGTGTCCTACTGCTGGTCACCAGAG
>JANZLQ010000030.1:2862220-2895451 GCA_026212715.1 Elanus axillaris | reverse complement strand
AATCTGGCACTGGCTCACGTTAAATGTCACATGGCTGGTGATTGCCCAGCCCTCTACCCTATCCAGATCTCTCTGTATGGCTGCTCTACCCTCGAGGGATTCCACAGCTCCTCCTAATTTAGTATAATCGGCAAACTTACTTAGCATACATTCAAATCCTGCATCCAGATCATTTATAAAAACATTAAAGAGCACTGGCCCTAAAACTGAGCCCTGGGGAACCCAACTGGTGACTGGCTGCCAGTCTGATGTAACACCATCTACTATAACTCTTTGAGACTGACATGTCAGCCAACCGTTCACCGAGCATATTATGGACTTGTCCAGCTGTATGCTGGACATTTTGTCCAGAAGGATACTGTGAGAGACAGTAGCAAAGCTTTGCTAAAATCCAGAAAACCCACATCTACTGGCTCCCCTTGGTCGACTAGGTGGGTGAGCTTGCCATAAAAGGAAATTAAGTCAGTTAAACAGGACTTTCCCCTCATGAACCCTTGCTGGCTATGACCAATGACTGCATTGTCTCTCAAGTGTTTTTCAGTAAGTCCCAGAATTACCTTCTCCATAATTTTACCAGGCAGTGAAGTGAGACTGACAGGCCTGTAATTACCAGGGTCTTCCTTCTTACCCTTCTTGAAAATAGAGACGGCATTTGCCAGCTTCCAGTCCACTGGGACCTCTCTAGATTCCCAAGACATTGAAAAATAATGGAGAGAGCCAGCTCTTCCAGTACCCTGGGATGAATCCTGTCAGGCCCCATAGACATGTGCATCCAGCAAGACTCAAACAACTTCAGAATTGGCTGGGAGTTTATCAAACCCCCATTCACAGTCTTCCAACACAGGGCTCCAGGGGTGCCAGGGCCCATTGTCGGTGTTGAAGACAGAGGCAAAGAAGGCATTAAATGTCTCTGCTTTGTCTTTGTCCCTATTTGAGAGGTTACCGACCTCATCAAGTAACAGATCAATGTTATCTCTGATCCTTCTTTTGCTGTTAACACATGTAGAAAAGCCTTTTTTGTTGTCCTTCCGCAGTATTCGCCAGCCTGAACTCCACTTGAGCTTTGGCCACATGAATTTTCTCCCTAGAGTGGCAAACAGCACCTCTGTAGTCCTCCCATGTCGCCTGTACTTGCTTCCAACATCTACACGCTTTCCTTTTCCACCTAAGTTCTAGTCTGTTTTAAGAATGCCTTACCACGGCCTGAACCTTTTCTACTAAAGCAAGTAGAAGGTAAACTGCTATTGAAATGTGGTAGTGGATATCTATGTTTGCAAAGGGGATGGAATGCAAGCAGAGGAAAATTTTAAAGTGCTGGATTAAAGTATCACCATGATTATCAGAAGTCAAATTCTGCCACATTCACTCATTTTGGTTGTTCTTTGCTTTATGAGTGATCTCATTAGAATAATTTAATCTTCATGCATAGTAGCTCACTAGCTGCTATGAATAAGCATAATGAAATGTAATCCTGGGGGAATGAGTGGCATAAACTGGTAATATCCATGGAATGTTAACAACATCTAGGTTAACAAAAAATGATTCATGTCTGTGTAGTATTCGCTTAAGAGAGGCATTCTTATTTTAATAAAACAATAAAACTAATTAAACTAGACTTCTCTTTAAATTTACCTAAAAGCATATTGTCTTAATAATTTGCCCCTCTCCCTGGACTAATTTTTCTTCCTTTGCCCTTTATCCAGGCCATGATTAGGAAACATCTCAGATTTTTTTCCAAGCCCAAGTGACATGCATCTAGCCAGAGTTCAAACCAGGAGAAAGTGCATTCATTTACAAACCACAGAACAGAAAAAAAAAATGCTCTTAACTATTATGATATACACAGTGGTAGTGATTCCTTCTGTTAAAATTTTTCCTTGTGGTTTAAAATAGCAAGAGTGATATTCTGACCTCTTACTACACAAAAAGAGATGATAGTGCTCAGGAAACCTCCAAATGAAAATACTCCATTTTCACTAGCCAGAAAAAATTAGAGTGGAATTTTTCAAGTGTCCTCTTAGAACTAAAAGAAGAGAGACACCTGACTTTATTCCAATGTGACTACATGTTCTTTTCAAGGACAATATCCACTGTGTAGTGTTTTTCATAACTTTCTGGCAGATCCAGGAGAAGGTTTGTCCATGAACAGTTGCCACAGAAAATAAACATGTTTTGTAAGCACAGCATTTTTCTTTTCTCAGATTGATGTGAGCATTCATTTATCACTTTTTTCCCACTTTGACACACTTCTTGTGAGCTTCAGAATTCAAACGAGCAGGGCAGAGAGCATATCAGAATGTGAGGGAAATTCATCCTCTTCTGGTACACTTTCTGGGCTACACAGCTCAAACAAGGGCCCATTGTGTCTCTCTTGATCTAGTAGGCAATGCGCTGGGGATCTAAACCGCATGGTAAGGTGTTCCAGTTGGTTGACTGGCCATGTTGTTACCAGTGAGCTACCTCACTCTGCCCTCAGCCAGCATGAAGTTAAATGCAATGAAATATTTGTTCGTAACATCCTAAGTAGTCTTCACACTTACTGGTGTTTGTAACAGACACAGCTACAGGTAAAAATATTGCTTCACTTCCTTAAACACTAAATATATCTTTTCTAGATTAAGGACCATCCCTGTATATGAACAGCTGGTAGACATCTAGTCTCACTGAAGGTTAAACTCCCCTGTTCTTGGTAACTCACCACCATGTTTCAGCGCAAAATATGGTCTTACCTTTTATAACCTGTATATTGCAAACATCCAGAATACTCCCGAACAGGGCAAATATACATACATACCATTTTATATATTGGCCCGACACCCAACACAATACTCATTAGTTGGTTTTGGATGCTGATCCCGAACCTCTCTCTCAACTACATCCTAGTACAGGTAAACTTCCTCTCTCCCCCAGACATTTAATTTGATTAATAATTTACCATTAGTTTTAGTTATTTACTGATGGTTAGGCTTAACTTACTTCAATTATCTTACTTCAAATATACAATGGAGAAATGATCAAACAATTTCTAGTGAAAACATATATAATTAACTATTATTAGCTATAACTAACTATAATTTAATGGTTGGGCTTGATGATCTTAAAGGTCCTTTCTGACCTAAATGATTTTACGATTCTGTGATTCCAGTTAAAACCATAAAACCTTAGAGGTTAAATTCTTCAGTAACTTTGAAAATAGGCAACTCTTTTGACTTTGGCTTATATGGGCTGCAGCTCCAGGAGAAAAAAATTGTCCATATTTCACTATACTTTGTTGCTCTTTTAGCATGCCTGCTGAAGAGCAATTTCCAACGTCTTGCTGTGGCTGCTCAAGTTATTTCATTTTCTGTGGTGTCTCCCAGTATGCCGCCTTACTGTGACTCTCGGTGAGATTGATTCTGAGAAAGAGAGATGGTTGGCTTCCAGTGCCTGAAGTTATTTTTCCTCCTTCTCCTTTTCCAAGCCAACTGTTCTGTTAGTAGAATTCTCTTTCAGCAGGCAGCTGCCGGTGCGGTTGCTCAAGTGTTTTTCCTGGTGTGCTCTGAGATATTGCCAATAAATTTCATGATGCTTTCTGTTTGGATATCTTGGCCTTTTCAATGCCACTGCACAGCAACTGCCTTATGGCAGACCCTTTTTTTTTCTTTTTTCCCAGAGAGACTGTAATATTCCAGACTTACCTACAGAAAACAGCAGCAGCTCTGCATGAGTTTCCTGTTGTGCACTCCCTTTTTTTACTCCACACAGTTTGTAGTGAATTCTGGGTTTCATGCACCGCTTCTGTCTGCCACTTCATCACCAAACATATGGACTTTCATATATCTTCAGGTCTCTTAAAGAAACAGCACGTCCTTCTTCTGAAGTCTTAAATTCAGAAACTAACAAGGAAGCAGTAGTAAAGTTTTCAGCAGGAAGAACATTAGAACGAAGTGGCCAGACTGTAGGCTGTGATACCTCCGAGATGACTAACGTGCTGAAGAGCTTTAGAATGTTGTTCTAGCCCTGTGCTACGCTGTGATGTACGTTGTGTCCATCTAAGCCCCCCTGTCCTGCCGTTGCTGAGCCTGGCTCTTGGGAACGGACTGGGTCTGTCGGACCGCAGCCAAGTGCAGTTCTGGCTGGTGTCCTAACTATCCAGTTCCTTGCACAGGAGCTGAAATACTCCAAAACCTTCATTGACTTAGTGTGAGTGATTCTGCATCTCCTCTTAAAACTACTTAAGTAAGCAGTAGGCATCCAAAAATGCAGATCTAAGATAGAGTGATATTTTCTAGATAATGTGCTATTCTCACTCTGTAGGCTGCATTATTTTTCTGCTTCTTGCATTTTAATGCAGTACACATTCCATTATTATAAACATCCCTATGTGGAGACTATGATTAACCCTCAAAACCACCCTACAGACAGCTTGTTTAGCTGTGATGTGTTCAGTTCTTGATGACCAAGTTCCAAACAACTAGACGTATTTGAATGTGAAAGAAGGAAAATCCTTCTTTTCCACCTAATGGTGCTTAAGAATGACTCAGCAACCTTAAACTATCTGTTGTGCAAACACATGGCCTTAAATGGCTTCTTACCTTTCTTTGAATTTTTCTGAAGTGCTGTCAAACTCTTGCATTTGTTCATGATTATAGGCTGAGAGAGTATAATCTATACAATAAATATTAGTATAAAAGATAAATGTGTCAGTATATCAGTATATATATTTACAATAGATTGGGCTGCTCAAAAAGATACATAATTGAGATAGCAATTTCTGAATTGTATGTGCAAATAGAGTGACACAAGAGGAAGTTCTTACATGAATACGTATGAACATGCTGTTTGTACAAATAAACCAGCATATATTAAATGTGCAGTTCTGAGCTTACTTTGCAAAATCATACCCTCATAATCAATATGTAACTATGTAAAAGGAAGCCATGGCTTCTGAGAAATGAAAAGTAGGTAGGATAATAGAAGAAATCTTTGATCATGCTTTCCCAGCAGCATATTACAGAAATAAACCTATTACCTCAAAGATCAGAAATATGAAATGTAGTGAACGAAAATGGAAATTGTACAAAAGTTACTAATGTAACATTGTAACAACTTTTTCAGAATGTTTTGAGGTGGGGAGATAGTGAATCTTAATATTTCAGTAACAGGGATTTTTAGTTTTTCTACAAGCATTTTTTTTAAAATGTAAAATAACATAATTAAAGTGTCAGGCATGAGAAAATATGATAGACAGTGTCTGTTTATAAACCTTTTCAGTTTGTTCACAACCTGCTGTGTGTCATAAAAATGAACAGGTTTGTTTTGTTTTCTTACTGGAAGATTTCATGTATATCTAAACAATGAATTTGACAGGAAATTTACTTGAATTTATATGGTGATTATGAGTTCATTTTTCACAGTGGGCCCATATTCTGACTGTCAATTTCTAAATATAGCATTTTTGATCAGTTGTTGGTGTTCAATGAAATCAGTTTTCTCCAATATTTTTTAATTCAACCACTCTGCTGTGATAAATTGTCACTGTGAAAGTGAGTTATTTTTGAGGTAACTCAATAATTTCAGCTACAAGAGCTTGTTAGGATGTTCTTTCAACATTGGTCAGACACGATTACCTGAAACTCTTTGGAGAAATACATTAATTCTGATGAAAATCATATTTCTCGGATCCTAAATCAACGTTGGGGAGAAACTCTTAAAACAGGATTTGGGTGTGTTCATAGCAGAGGATAAAATCTTTACCTTAGACAAAAAAAAAAAAGTGGGAATATGAACTAGGAAACCTCTTATTTCAAATGAGGAGCTTTGTTCACTGCAGTATTGCCTAATCTTGATGATAGCAACATTATCCATCTACTGCTCCTCCAGTGTTCTGTCATACTTTATCAGGTTATGCCCAAGTATGTTCTCAAGTTATTGGTATACTAGTTTTCTCAATTGCATTTACTTTACCTAATAAAGATTGTTCTCTTTTAATTTTTTTTCTAACAAATGGAAAGTACTTTTCATGCATGCTTGTTGTTATATTTCTTATAAATATGGGTTGCCACTTCCTAGTAGCTATAATGGTAGAACCTGCTCTATAATTTAAAGAAACAGAAAAACCCAACAAAAAAAATCCACCAAAACTTAAGATAACTTTTTTTTTTTTCTCATTTGAGAAGTTTACAGTGTCTATTTAAAAAAATAGAAATTCACAGTTTTGGTCCTGTTCAAAGATACAATTTCTATTAAGACTTAAAATGTTCAATTTCAAGTGGCTTGACCTTTTCTAAAGTCTGGGTTGGAACTAGAAGCTTTGCCCCATAAAGTCAAAAGTGAATTTTTGCTGAAACTTAATTGTATTTTACAGAATCTACTGAAAATGAAGTAATGTGGTGATAACAGAAATACAACTGCTTATGCATTGTACTCTTAGTGGTTTACATTTAGAAATAGGAAAGGGTTGCTATCTTTTTCAGAAAAGATTCATCTGTTTCTCTTGTAACAGGAAATAAAATGAGAATATTGATTCACTGATTCAAGTTTTCCCATGCAGACTTAAATGTGTTTCATTTACAGCTCTGACTCGACTTACTCAAATGTTGATGAAATGTTGGTGAAAATGATTCTAAAGTATTTTTGGATGTTATTGTGACTGGTTTTTATAGGAGATCAGTATATTAGCATCATTTAAAATAATTCCTGGTGTAGTTGTTCATCTGGATAATTGCTAAATCATCCCTTTCTCTGAATAATTAAGGTGTTAAGTTCTATAGTTACATTCTATAGCAACCTGAGTCTTTCTGAAACACAAGTATAGTGAATTAAAAGACTTTCAAGGAGAATTCTAAAATCCCATACCTGGCTTACTTAAAGCTGCCCACTCTGGAATGTTTGCCTGCACAAACCTAACATTTTCAGCTACTCCAGAAAAGCCTTTTGGCAAACTGCCTGACTGAATAGTTCTCAAGAATGAACTTCTCCAGAGAAAGAGTGAGTGTCACCTGTTATCCCCTGAGAGTTCCTTCATTCCTGAGCATATGGCACTGTCAAAATCACTTCTGTTAGCTCCAAAGGATGCCAAAACAGACATCCTGGAGTCACTGCCAGAGCCATTTCCTTAAGTACTTGCTACTGTGTGGCTCCTCGCAGGCCTTTCTGTTTGTTTTTCTGAGCCCTGCTGGTGTAACCCACTGTAGACACACAAGAGAACACAGTCTGACCGGAGTGGTCATGAATTAATTGGCAGACTGATGTAAAACGAGTTTTGCAACTTTCACATATTTGTTTAAAGGTATTTCTTTTCTCTGTCTTAAATGTCTCAATTTTTATAAATGTCCAGCATCCTACTGTAGATAGGGTCTCTGACAGCATCCAGTTTTTGATTCTCAGGGTTAGAACTTCAGCCTGAGCATTCTGACATTTGATATGGAGAAGACACGTGGACTTGGTAAGGGCCTGATTCCAAAAACTAAATATGAAATTTAACTTCGTTCTCTTCCTAGGAGTTATCTTCATTTAGAGCTCTATAACAGTGGAACAGAAACTTAGGCGCTGTTCCAATTATCATTCAGTATCAGGCGGTAGCAATTTTTTTTTTCTTTTTTTCCCCCCTTGTGTCTCTATCAAAGGAATACAGCAAATTCTTTGTGATGGAATACCTATGAAGTGTTGTAAGATACATGTATAATAGACCTTATAGCAAGGCAAATGTGCATATTTGTTTTGAAAGGGGAGGCATTTGGGACAAGAAAGAAGTTTAATCTTAATTTTACAAATAAGACACTAACTGCAGGTATTCCCTCTACCTTCTGTTTTCTGTTTCTGATGGAGGAGGAATTGGTTTTGACCAGCAACAGCGCAGAGTACCTTTGTGGTATCACATGAAGGTTACACCTCAAGAAACAAAACAAGCAAGATTAAAAATGTACTTCTCCAGTACTGACTAAATAAGGATGTTTTAAAAGGGATATCTAGCTTCAGATCAACATTTAGACACGAATGTATGGCACAACGTGAACATCAGAAATCTCTGTTTTACTTCACCTCCATTGGACTCATAGTTTTGTCACGAAATTGTAAGTTTCTTCATTGAAGAATGTTGGAAAAGTTGACATTCTTTTTCCTACCAACAAACTAGCATTAGACTTCAAGTAATACCCTGGCATGAAGTTGTCATGTCAATCCATACTGTCTGTGAGAGGTGAAGATGGGACTTAATAGGGGAAATTTAGTAAACAATGACATGTCAAATACATAACAAAAATCAACTAATTCCTGATGACATAAATTTATTTCCTGCCAGCTCATCTCTGGATTCATCCTGGATCAACTCCATTTATAACAGAGCTATCACAATTCAGAAACAAAAACAACATTGCATAAATGTTGTATCTAGTGAAATATGGAGGCTATAGGATCAGTCATGTAGTGACAGTTAAGTTAGCTTTGAAATAGGCATTCAGTTGAATACCATCTGTTTTGAATGCTCTAAGTTGTGCTAAGTAAATTTATGAAGTTTTTCTGGTAAGAAACTTCAGCTAAGTGTGTGAAAAATATTCATGGAAATCAAACTTTGAGATTAACTTTAAAATACAGGTAACTCCAGTCATTGTAAGAAGTACTCACAGGAGGAAATGAGTCATTTTCCATACGCTGGCATAAACAATAACCACTGAAAATTGAGCACTTAAATGACAAGGCTGTTGTTGTAGTTACTGGGACAATAAACCTGAAGTTACAGACTCAAACAATGAAGTAAGTTTAATTCATAATAGTAGGATTTTTATTCTTTGTAACTGAGGTCACAGGAGTAGAAGCCACTTTTAGAAGTTGTGACACGCTATGCTGAAGGGCATGGGATCCATGATCAGTGTGTGCTAAAGCTACTGTTGTCTAGTTCTGAGGCTGTATGCTGGTTTGGGCTGGGATAGAGTTAATATAAAAAAAGCAAGGCCTGAATTGTCAAAGCATTTAACCTTTAAGGAGTTTAAGTGGAAAATTCTTTTCTATTTTTTTCTTCTGTTCACATTTGCTCCTTTTAAATTTTTCAGTGTAACTAACATTGAGCTGTGATTGCAAAATCTCATACTGGGACCAGTCTTTCCTATTACTGAATTTTACCAAAACCCAACTATTTCTTCCTTCCTCCATTCTCTTCCAGTTCCTTCCCACCTTGCATGGTCCATGGTCCAAAATAGCCTAACATTAAATAATGAAAATGAAGAGTTCTTTTGACTCTCAGTGGTAACTGCTGAGACAAGCTTTCTTTGCCTACACATTGTCTAATGTTTAAGACCATAGGAACCGAGAGAAGGATTGTCCTCCCACCCTCGAGTCAGATCTCTACTCTCTGTTAGCAAGTAGAACTGGTACCATGCTGTTGGGTAGAAAGATAATTTAAGGATAAAGATGGATCATCCCTGCTCTCCAGTTTTCTATCTGTTCCTTCCAACAGCATGAGGCTGCAAATTGCTCAGACTAATAAGGGGTTTTTTATATAGCACATACTTCATATAGTATATGAAAACCAAAATTTACTGGTGTAGTCATAACTTTCCACTCTTGCAGTACATCACACATCCAATATCAGAAAGTATATTGGGTTTTTTTTTACAGTTCCTCTACTTTCAAGACAACAGAACATGTTATGGACTGACAATGATTTTTTTTTTATGAAGATGTGATGTCTACAGTCCTTACTGCCTCTAATACCATTGAGTAGAAAATAAAATTTGAAACTCTTACACCACAACAAAAGTAGAATTGTCCTTTCTTGTGGATTCTCCAGATTTATATTTGACTTTCTTCTTAATTTTCCAGTTTCGTGTTCAGGTTTTGTTTCTTAATGTGTTTGGGAATAGAATGAGATAGATAGAACGGGATTTAGCTGTGGTATTAGGGGGAAGAAACTTTTTCCTATTTTCCTTAAGTCAGCAAAGCTGAATGTGACTGTGCTCATGCTTAACAAGAATAAGCTTGGATAAAATTGAACTCTCTCAAAGTAATTTCTCTTTATTTTTTGTTTCTCTTTTTCTATGGTAGGGTTTAACTATGACTTGTAAGTAGAAGACAGTGAGCAAATGGGAAGTGGACAGATAAAGATGCTCTCATATCTCAGCAGAAACTTGCTGATGTAGCACACTTTGTATCTTCTAGCTACTGAATTTTTATGTGTGTTTATACTTGTGCATCATCTTATTTCTACAGCATGCTGTCAACTTTGTCACATGAAATGAAAATGAGGTTAGCATCCATATTGTTTAGTTCTATACAAAATAGTCTGTCATATTTAGCCTCACGCTGAAGGATGCTAAGGAACTGCAGAAAATACATTCTGATTGTCAGATTGTTGAAGATGGAATCTATCTTCCAGGGTATGTGCATACTATATTTCAGAAGTCTCAAGGTAGAGATACAGCAAATAGAAAAAATCACTAAGAACATGGGGGCCTTCTATCCTAAATAGATATATATTTATATATATTCTTAATACCTATTTTTATATGCATTTATTACTTGTTTGCAGCAGGGTGGCTTGCTTCAAGGCTGTAAGCTCTTCAGAGTTGAGATTTTCTTTCCTATGGTTTGTATATTATAACATCTATAATACTGGCAATAAATGAAAAGTGATATAACTAGTACCAATTACTCTGGCACCCTGGTTAGATAGCTTTTCAGCAGTACTTAATTATTTAGGAAATATCTTGTACACCACTCCAGAAAGGTTGATGTTTATGATCTCTTCAAAACTACTATGACTAAAAGTGTTTATCTGGTTTTCTCTGAAAATGAACAAGCAATCCTTTTCAAACTGTACCTGTTTTATACCAGACTGTCTAGCACTGCAACTTTTACCAAGACAGACACACCTTTGATTTTCCACTGCTTAACAAACAGATGTCCTACAAGGCCAAGACTTGAAAGTATCTTGCAGCCAACAAATCTTTCCCTTTTTGATGAAGTAAGTGGTGACATTCTCCATTTATCATTGGATCATTGTATGATAAATGACTATTCAGCTTTTCCCAAGTGCTACAAAAGTTGCAATTGAGAAAGACCGTTTTGATATGGGCATCTGTAGGTACCTGTAGGTAATGGCTGTCAATTTCTTTTAAAACTTTCCCTTAAACAAGCCAATAAAGCTCTTGATAGACACTTTGTCCCTGCAAGTCTTGCTTTCCAGATTTGATTCCACAAATTCAATGTTCGTCTTCCTACAGATGTTCTAAATATGAGAGATACTTAGTTTTCAAAGCTTAACAACGGGCATTTGGTTACTTTATGCTCTCCATACAAGATGAAAAGCTAGACTTAGTTTATTGTCTGTTCCTTCACCATTAGGGTAAAAGGTCTTCCTTTGCTTCAGTGTTTGACAAACATTCCTGAGTGGCTCATCCAGAGTCTCCTATTCAAAGCTTTGTTTCCTTATCTGCTTTTACTTACTGGGATGTTGCCAGCTTAAATTTACAAATCAATTGTAAATTCAACTTAAAATGCTCTGCAAGGACCTAAGCTGTTTTCATCTACATTTTTTCTAACGGAATCTTTGCGTTTCCTAGATTTTTTGCTTTTTGTAATGCTACTGGTAATTCCACTGCTTTTGGAATAAAGCAAATTTTCCCCCTTTCTTCTGATAATGATTCTCTTTAAACATAGTGCTGATTTCACAAAGAGGTCTTTCTTTAGAATGTGCTTTAGAGCACTTTCCAAGGGCATGGTATACCTTTACTCTTTTTAATTCTGTAGCATTGGATATCTATTGCAAAATAATGCCACTCATTCACTATGGAAGTAGAGTTGGAGAGCAGTGCTTGCCATCCATTTATAGAGGCCTCCAAAGGTGTTCTGCACATTTTGTGAACATTTGTTTCATTGTTTCCAAGTTAGCCAAAAATTTCCTACTTTTCTGACCTTTGAAATAGAAGCAAAAGGGGAACCGTGCCCTTTGTCTCCTTATGTTGTCAGAGATGGCCTCAAAGATGTAACATTTAGTCTTCAAAAATATTCTGCGCTTCCCCCCCCATTAGAAATGTCACAATGCAATGTGTTGGTCCATGCATAAAAGGACACTTTCTCAAAAGTAGAGTAAATTTTTATTTTAATGAAAGCTCAGCAGTTTCTTTCTAGCATTCAACTTGAAGGCTGAGACATGCAAGTGTGTTATTCTTCACACCTTTGTTTTCCTTGCTTAATTCTGACTTGCATCCAAATATAAACAAAACAGGAAGAGACATATGAAAAATTTAGAAATGTTCATCTCTTATATTCTCAAAAAATCCTGGCTTATTTTTCAATATAAAGAACTATCCTATTATAGACATTCATGATTTTGGATGCATTTCACTCTTTTACAAAAAGACAGATATACTACTTTACTTCATTTTATATTTGGGTAGGCAAGGTCAGCCTGACCACCTTTCCTTACCACGATTCTTGATTTTGTTAGAAAATTCCAGTGAGACCTGAGGCGGCATTTTCCTCTCAAAAACCTATATTGGCTTCTTCCTACACTGTTATCCTTATGTGGCCACTAATTTTGTTTTCCAGTGTGTTTTCTATCAAATGTTGGTACAAGGATTAACAGACTAGGACTTGCTGGATTTCTTCAGGTCTTCTTTAAAAACCAAAACCATCCTCTGTTATCGAGGCACTACCAGAGCAGAGATTGTATGTAGAAACAGTTGAACTGAAAATTGTGGCGAAAACCCCAGGTTTTATTCCTTTTTCCTCCTCTAGATGAGACCACTTTCAAGAGAGGTAGTGCTGTGACGATACTAACCAAAACAGAACAGGGTAGTATTTCACCTCGATGCCAATGTAGAAATGTGCCGAATGTGGCTGGAAGGTACGAAGACCTAAGAGCAACAAAAGCTGAGCACTAATGGGATGAAGAAAGGAACTGATCGGTGACATCTCCTCGATTCTGACCATTGCTCACGGGTTGTTTGAGCTGTAGGAGCTTTTCAAATAAAAATGGTTTATTTGCTATTTTGCATCACATACAGACAGATTGTGGAAATAAATAGAGGGCGAGAAAACTGAAAGTTCTTTAGTAGTTATATCAGTCCAGGTGTTTCTTACTGCAGTTCAATGTTATCTTTTGCGCCATGATCTTCTTGAGGATCAAGGCTGACACCCAGCGCTGCATGCACTTCTTGCTCTATGTTTCTTAGAACATTTTTTTTTTCAGTTTTCATTGATCCTTCATGAAATGATGCTGTTTTCTTATAGGAATTTAATTACTATATCTTCAGCTTACTGTTGTCAGCTTACTTCAACAATTAACTGTTGTTAAAGGAAACATTTATTTCATTGCTTGGGGTCTACCACGGATACCTTGGAGTTAAGCTTCTAGTGAATATTGTTGTTCTGCCAAAAAAATTCAATTTTTATATTCAAAAAGCTCTGTCTTACCATCTTTCAGAAAGCCACTTCAAAATAGAACTGCTGAGACAAATTTTACTTAAAGTTGTTTTGAATTGTGCTAAATTGAAGAGTACCCAGAGATTCTTTGTGAAAGGTACTGTAGGGTTGTATTGTAGTGTTGCTATAGCTCAGCTGGACTTCTCAATATCCTTTGCAAGTCCCATTTAAGTATGAAATTATGATTGCTCTAATGCTAATTTCACCCTTCTTCTTTTTTTTTAGTAATACTTAGATATTTCAGCTTGCATTTGAGTAGAGACTTCAAGCTGCTACGTTTACTTACGTAATAAAAGTAGGTAAATTGTGCGGTTTTGTGACCAATGAAGGATATCTGTAGAAGTGCCAAAACAGATTTTGCTTTAAAAGAGACAGAAGAGACTACCATACATCAAAATCTGTAAGTTTTAATTATGTTTTTACTTCAAAACTGTCTGAAATAAAGTATATATTTACTTTCTTGAAGCAGTTTTATCAGGTAAAAACACTTCCATCATCTGTTCTTAAAAATAATGACGTCTGCTTAATGTGTCCATCTGCTGTCTAAAACATCACAAGTTTTATATTTATGTGTACTTTCGATGTGTGCTTACCCAGTTCCTGAATACAATAAGTTGCAGACAAACACGGCAGAATCATTTGCCTTTCAATCATGGCTTCACTTTGGGAGATAAATTTACTTCTTGCAGCTTCTCAATGGCCATGTGATACTTTTTTTCTTTTTATCTTGCACAAATGATACTGAAATACAATCATAAAGGACTGTCACTGAGTATATGTATATAGTTTTTTTCAATGTGTATATATACAATTATATATTGTGGGAAAGAAGGGAGGTCTATAATGCTGGTTTAATTTGAAGGATTTATGAGTGATCCGAGATAAAATCTAGGACATTGCAGACTTTGATAGGAAGATTTTTCCCATCTTAATAACGATTAAGGATAGCAGCGAGACTTCACAGTGATGGAAGAAAGCATTGCCATATTTGTTTCAAGGATGTGAATAAGATCTCTTTCAGCTGAGCTCACTTTTTTTTTTCTTATCCTTGAGCTGTATTGCAACTATGAGCATTAGCTCTACAACTACACTCAGTTTTCTAAGTTTTGAAAAACAATTGTATTGCTTTCTGAGAAAGGAGCTGTTGTGACTTTCAAGTTGTATCTAGCTGGGCCATACCACTTAGTATCCATCTGCATAATACCACTTCTCACAGTATGTTATCACTGGCATATTCTGGTATGTCATACCAGCTGAAGCTAATAAGATATACGGTATCTATCCATTGCATACAGGTGTTAATGTCTGCAGAATGCCAGACATCTGGAGCATTGCTTTGCCGTACGATGTTACTGATCTCCCATTAATAGTACAAATTAAACCAGCATATTTAAATGATAGACATTATGGCAAAAATAGTACCAAGAGATTAATCTGAAGACTCATTAACAAAGGAAAGGCCATTGTTTCAGTGGTATGAAGGCTTACAAGATGGGAAATTACTGTGTCCAATCTGTGAAACTCAGCCATAAGAGAGGTGATATGCGAACTTTACAAATAAGGTGTCTTCAGAAATAAATCCCTTTTTATTAATCTGACGGTATATGGAAGCCTTGCCTTAGCAGGAGCAAAAGGTTAATTTCTTGTTAGTTGCACAATAGTGAACAAAGAGTGAATGGAAAACTCTGAAGTCTCTTTTGCTATCCAATATATTAAAGTATTTCTATTTTCAGCACCTGAATTTCTCTTCCAGCACAAAATATTCTTATAAATCCTCATACCAAACAGTTTCACTTTCTATACCAACCTGTGATTAGAATTTACCTTAAACAACTTTTTTCAAATCTGCATTACCCATGGTTCCCTTGTCCTCTGCCTTTCCCCATCTTTTCCAAATGCCTTTTACCCAGCAGGTTCAGCAGCCAGCCCTGTTAGCCTGCTGCTGCCTTCCTCGGCAGGGACTCAGCTGCAGTGCTTTGTGGAAGCCGCTTCTCCCACCTGCGACTGCCAGTGGGAAATGCTGTTGAAAGGGATTGTAAAACCTCACTCGTTTTGCATGTATGACTTAAAGAGGGATTCCTACTGCTGAGGAAAAAGCTGTTCATTGCTTTTATTTCAGCAGTATTTTCTTGTTTGAGGTCTGCTGCGTAGTCTGAATTATTGTGCTATATACGAGGCCAAACAGAAGAGCGGGGGTTGGAGGGGTGGTATTGGGTAGTGGTTTTGGGGTTGGTATGGGGTTTTTTTTGAAAGAAAGGATTTTTCTTTGTTTTCCAGTTTCAGTTTGTGTAAGTATCCAAATTAAGGGATAACTGCGATCACACAAGAGCTTCTAGACCTAAATTCTCATGTGTGACTACAGGTGCTTTGAGTTGTATTTTGGGGTCTTGACTTGTTGTACAAAATGATAGAAATTACTTTGGAAACAGAATAATTGTTTCTTCATGAGGCTTAATTATAATGGCATAAGTCACAGATTTTATTCTTATCTCCAACTACGTGCCTCTCCTGCAAAGGAAAAGAGTTTAGTTTGCTGGAGTTATAATTTGGCAATTTGACAAACAACATGTTGAGAGAGTTGTATAGATGACTAATCTAGAAAGCAGCAGCTGGGCTTACTCAATCAGCACTGGCATCTCTGAACACATTCCTCACAATTCCCTTTCATCTGACAGAATTTCAGTCCTTTTCCTGTTGTGATTTCCTGTGAAGATTATTATTGTGAAATATTTGCACAGCGCTTAAACATCTTGATCTTTGTGCAAGAAAGCTGTGTTCCTTGTACTTCATCACCTGCAGCTTTGAGTTGTAGTTCTTTGTGATCAAATGTAGGTACTTTGAACTCGTGTGTTCTGTTCAGTACCTAAATGGCCTCTTTTTTCTCTGAGTGATGTATAAATGATGTTCACCTGCAAATACGGAATTCTTTCTTTGTTCTACTATTAACCACTGTAGAGTAACATAAATCTTTCACAAAATACCATTTGGAACCATTATTTGCTTTGGAATCTTACTTTTTTCTTTCAAAATAACATTTATCCTGTACTTATAGATGATATGTATCAGACCTCTCTTTGACTGCTTCTCTTTGAAATCAGTATCAGTAGGAGTGGCAGAATTAGGACCTTCATTATTTCGATTTCTCTCCACTGCCTTCTCTCTGATTATAGATAATAGGAGCAAACATCCACTTAATTACTAAGTATATTGCAGCTAAAGCTGTCTGGTAACTATAGTTATAAATAGATTCTACCATATCATTTCATTTGTATTCATGACCTCTTTTGTTTGCTTATAGATGAACATTTGGTTGAATTAAATTTATTTGCAAGCATACTTGTGATAAGTACAAATGTTGCATATGGGAACCCAAATAAATATTGCCAAGATAGGAGACTTCAGAAAGGAGATTTCATGACCAATTAAGGCTGATCTCTTTCTCCTAAACCAACTTTTTTTTTTTTTTTATGCTGTAAAATACTGGTACTGAAGTAACTTAAATATCATTATGCACACATCTTTCAGCTTGGAAAACTGTCATCTCTTTTTTTCCCTCCTATTCTAATTCTTCTTCCCCTATCTCCCTTACCCATTCCAAATAACCTTAAGAAGTTTTACTTTGAATCTCTCAGATACCAGAAAATAAAGATCTGATGGGAACAAAGCATGTGGTTGCTTGCCTTTTTTTTTTTTTTTTTAATCCAGAATCTAAAAATTAAGGGTCAGGCTGCATAAAAATGTCTTTGGGAAAATCATGTGTTATGAATTAATAAACTGAACAGTACAACCAAATTAAAAAACAGCTACAATGTGGTTATACTCATGATCACAGCTGCAATTTCTCAAGAATCCTAGGTCATGAAAGTATTGCAACCTTTACACATTCCTATTGGAATATGACTTCTTTAGGGTTTGTCTACATGGAAAATTTACTGGCATAGTTTTTCCTGCTGTAGTTACATTGCTCCAATTCTCCCTGTAGGTGCTTATTTTAGAATACATACCATGAGAGGGAGCTATAAACACAGTGGTATGATTACATTAGTATTTTTTTTTTCCCATAAAACTTCTTTCTGGGTAAATTTTTGATGCAGTGCATAATTTCTATATCCATTTCACAAAGACACAGAGGTTATGACTTACCAGCATAAAACTAGCATAGCTGGGGAAAAACCCCAACTCCTAGTTTAATCACTGCTGCCTCTGCACATACTGAAGGGCTACAGCTGTATCAGTAAATCACATTGCCTGAGAACATTCCCCACATGGAGAACAAGTTTATCTACGCAAGTAGGCTGTTAGAACTCCTGCTTGCATCAGCTGTGTCCATGCTAAGCAGCAATCTTCCCAAACAATTCCCAGCTACAATTCAGCCGTTAAAATATCTCTGGGACCTGTTTCTGCCCTCTAACAATATCCAAGCAGGCCTTGTAACTCCATGTACTGCAACTCCATGTACTCCTTTGTGCTGTTGGGCTGCTCTGTGGTTGCACTGGACAGGCACGTAGAGGATCCTACTATGTATTTCCACCCTTAGAGGTGCAGAGCAGCTTCTCACTCCCACAGCAGGGTGGAGTTGCAGGAGAAAAGGTCCTGAGGTTGGGGGAAAGCATACTGCAGTTGGAGTCTAGGAGGAGATTGGCCATGAGTAGCCTAGATGCAGCTCTGGATGGATCTCTCTCCTCAGGTGTACAGAGTACTCTATACATGGAGGTGGGATGCCCTCCTCACCTGGTGATGAACAGCCACACTGCTGAGAAGTTGAGTGGTAAGAGAAAGGGACAGGCGGTTCATACTCTAGTCTCTTCCAGCTTTCTGCTTCCCTCCTGTCTTTTTCCTAAGTCTGTAACATCCCTTGAAGGGTAAGCATGGAAAATTCCCGTTGTTCTTATGGTTTCCTTTGCCTGGAAAAAAAAGTGCAATATATAGTCGCACTCATTTAAATGAAGGAGGAGATTTGGGTGTTTTGATTGGCATATTGTGACTGGGCATGTTGGATAGCAGTAGCATGCAGTAGAGGTCAATGTGATAAACTGGGGACAGGGGAAGGTTTCCTAAAGCCCTTGTAACACCATGATAGGAAAGCAAACATTTTGCAGGAATGCCTGTCTGTGTCTTACAGATAGAGGAGAGACAGCACTTAAGATACTTAAGATAGAGGTGCAAGCAAAGTCTGACTCAGCACCCGCAAGCTGCGAGCGTGCAGTGCAGACAGCTCGAAACAGCGGGATCTAGAAACCGTTCAGCTGAGCGTGGGTCGTGGGTACTCAGGGCTCATCCAGAAAGTCTGTGTGTGAGAATACTGTGGAGGCAGGTGGAGACCAGCCACCGAAAAGGCTAGAGCAGCTGGGAGGCGGCTCTGATTTAGCAGGATGAATGTTGCACCTCACAGCTACCTGTCAGATGGTCTGTGTTACCAGCAGATGGTGTGGCGAGAGAGAGGGGAGAGGTTAGAAGCAAGTGGTCCGTATTATCCCACAGGGGCTAGAGGGAGTGCCCATTATAGGGTTTTGGTTTGGTTAATTTGTCTGTTTCTTCTGGTGTGGGTTTTTTTTTTAAGTCAAAGGAACCAAGGTACAGCAAGAGAATGTGTTGGTGCCATGTAGAGCGTGGGAGAGAAGCCAGATCTATTTTTAAAACCTGCCTTGGGGGATCGCTGATGGAACACTGCTGCTGCAATGCTCATGAATATTTTGACGGAAAAGCCCTGAACTAGATGGGGGTAGTGAAGTCAGGCAAGATGCACATGAGCTAAAGGACCCAATCCTGCTGTGAATCCTCCTTTTGAAATGGTTGGCCTGCATTCTCATCCAGATGTATAAGGTGCTCCAGGTAAAAGATGTTTTGCACAGCCTAAACGTGCTGGTGTCCAGGCTGTCCCTCGGCATTTTTGATTTCAAAATCAGCAGGCCGAACACTGCAATGAGCTGCTACAGGACGACAGGTCCTGATCCAAACACAGGTCTTGTTTGAATGGCTTCAAGTTTCAGGCAGAGACAACCACAGTAAGTGTGATTCTTCCCTGACAGTCTAACAGCAGCCTTCAGGATGAGGATGAGCCTTTGGCTGCTGTAGGAATTCTGCAGAGACCTGTGACTGCAGAGAGGGAGGAGGGAGTATGTATTTTCAGTGGGTTTACCAGTGTGCTCCTTTTAAAAATCCTTGTGCGGCTGGGGTTGTGCAATGTCTGCACACGAGGTTTGCCTGGCCTTGCTGACATTGTGGACACACACCAGTCACAGGTAGGCGATCCGTATGACGGTCTGTGTACCATCCGTCATAATCCTGCCTGCTATGGACTTTCTGATCCCAAACTGCTTGCATGTTGTCCTGGGAAAAGGAATGCTCCTTTCATTTTTAAGACAGAGATGCAGGATACCAGAAAAGAAAAGTTCACACGTACAAGCAAAGCATAGTTTCCACGGTAGTCCTTTCCCATTTAACCATAGCTTTTGCTTGCACAAGGGAAAATCCTAATTTTCTAAAGATTACAAATGACAAGATGTTGAAGAAGAGAAGAAAGGGGACAACTTTTGAGATAGTACTAAAGCAAGCACAGTCAAAGTATTAGGAAATTAACAAAGTCATACACTGTGTAGGAATATTGCCCTCAAAATTTATGTGCGGTCCAAATGCTAATGAAGCGTTCCTTACACAAGGTCAGCATGAAGAAAAAACAGTTGTGATGAGTCTATTCCCATTGTGGTCTGTTTTGTGGGCAGACCTCAGAAGTACCTGGTTTGGAAGAGACAGAAGATGAAACTCTGCAGATACCCTTTACAGACCGTGTGTCTGGACACCTTCTGATTAAGCACTTTATTTCTATTGAAGTGCAGCCTGATGTTAGAGATGAGGTGTGGGCCTTTCCCCTCAGCAATAACTCTGTAGGTTTTGATTAGCACTTCCAATGTTATTCTACTCAACTCTGAATAGATGTTTTATGTTCTATGTCTACATGCAGCATGTGTCAGGTGACGATTTAAGTAGTTAAATGAGATTATGAGGCAATCACTGGAACTCAAAACTAGAAAGTATTTGTTTTATTAAAAAAGATAATTGTATTTTGATATCGGGTCTTGTGAAAGATTAAAAAAAACATTGTTTCTCATGCAGTTTATTCCTGGAAATCAATTGTAGATATCAAATATATGAGCACTTTGTTAATGTGACTCCCTTTTTAAAAAAAAAAGAGTGATTGATGATTGCTACTGAAAAAGAAATTAACTTTGGTTGTTGCCTTGTAGCTCCCTCTGTTCTATCTGAGATGTCATCATTGAAATGTTATTATTCAGAGTTGAGAAATATTGGAGACCTACTGCCTAAGGCAGTGAGGAAGTAGAATGAAGGCTGTTTAATTGAACTTGCTAACAATAACGTTGACTATTCATGTGAAACAGAGGTGCATAATCAGAGGAACTGGGAGAAAGGGAATATATTAATTCTCCGCCCTGGGACAAAGTAAAAGCTCCAGATACAGTCACTATATATATATATATTTTTTAATGGACATTATTTTTCACCGGATGCAGAAAGTAGGCCAATAGACATGTATAGCAGAGCAAATTTCTGTTTCAGACTCCTGTAGAAAAAAACATTTTCATTCTTTTTCTTTGAAAAGTATAAAGTAACAATTCTTAGTGATGTACAGTATCTTCCACCTGTCCTCTAGCCAGCTTGGCTGCTCAATAGGACCTGTAGAAATCCTGAAAGTACAGGTGGGGTCTGTCAAGCATCAACTAAAGGTTCTCCTTCTAGAATGTGGGAGCAATCACACCACCAGTATATATAACACCAGTAAACTTCCACAGCAAACAACGCACAGCTTCAGTCTTGGCTAAAAAGCAAGCAAAGGCTGGAGTAACAGGCTCAGCTCCTGCAAACTAAAAAGCATTAAGGCAGGCTGGGACTGTGTCAGGAGGTATAGCAACCCCCCTGAATTCTGACCCATCCTTCTCTTTGGTGGCACACAGGTGTTTTACGCACAGGCACCTTGCCTGTCACTCCGAAAGGTGCTAGCTCATGGTAGCTGGTTGTCAGCATTTTCATCCATATTTGTTTAATGGGAAGGAAGGACACAGCATCCGAGTACCGCACCCCAGTGCGATGTGATGGACAGTGTACAGTACATGATAAAACGTCTGCGATTCTTAAGTTTTACCGGACTAGATTAGCCTTCAATAACCTCCTGGAGACAGTGTCTTACAAAGCGAAAGGTAGTCAGCAGCCAGCCATCTTGATGCACAAGTTGGACCTTAATATTGTGGTCGTCATGGCAACAATACAGTATTTAAAACAAAAATGCATCTGCAGAGTGTGCAAAGACAATACATTTCACAATTAAAAAGGAATTAATAGAATTCTCAGTAAGAAAAAGAAGTACTTAGTTAAATCTATTAAATTTGGTACCCTGCAGGATTTGTGCGAATTCCAAATACCATATTATAAAACACACATGAACAGAAACAGCTTTAGATACCACTGAAAATGAAACAATTCTGTGTCATCACAGCATCTGATGGAAACAGGATAGCAATTTGTAAGTGATCCACAACTTTCCTCTGGAACACTGCAGTAGTATTGAAAAGTAGATGATTTGTCTATGGCTAAATATTTGAAGTTGATATTCAGTGACATGCTAGATGTGTAAACAAAGTTCACTCAATCAGAATTAATGTCTCAACTGCAAACAATCATGAAATTACAGCTTAGTATAATTTTCAAGAAGCTGAAATTTTCAATTACAGGAAAGAATGTCCAAGATACAAATTCTTCTTGGTTCTTAACTAGTAAACTTGTGAATTTCCAAGCAAATCCTTTTGGAAGCGATTACTAATCCATATTATTCAATATTAGAGAATTTTTCTTTCCCTGGTAAAATCTGACCTCCCCAAATCAAAGCAACAAGATGTAGTACATCCAACATTAACTATTTTAGTTTACTATGCTACAGCTATCAGGACCCAGTTGCTGACTCTCGTATTTTTTTGGTTGCATAAAATTGTTCAGACACTTGTTTTCTAGTAAAATACTGCAGGCCAGAAAAGTACCTCTTCTAGTAATATCAATACTTCACTGAGGCCTGACCTTTTTACATTAAGAATCTGAAAACAGAAGGAGGGAAAGAAAAAAAGAAATGGAAAGCTTTGGGGTTTATGATAACTATGGAATAACAGAAGACTTCAGGGAACCTCTGTATTCTGTAACTTGAACTAATAAAAGGATGTATGAGCCATTAAAAACCTTTCTATTGTTTAAATATAAGGCGGGGGACAATACTGGTAATTTGTTTCCATCACAGGAATATCATGTGATATAATAAATCATCTATGATTCAAGTGGCAGATCTTAGCAATCTTTTTCATGAGTGAGGACAGTGTGGGCTCTGAATAAGATTGATTTACTGGAAGGAAAAAAGGGAGGAAAAAAAACCCCAACAAACCTCAAAGCAAAACTGAGATGATACCAGCTGGATACTTTAACACATTTTAATGCCAGGCTAGGTAAAATGAATACTATATTGGTCTAATTCAGAAGAAAGAGAAATGACTATTTCAAACAGCAAATATCTAAAAAATAATTGTTCAAACTGTGACTGTGCATATATTTTGATGTAATTCCATTAAACTGTTGAAGCTCTTAATGTTATGCAGGATAATTAAATATTTAATCATCTAAGAAATTACACATAGTACATGCTATATAGACCTTAAAATTTCATAAATTGTCACAAAAATTTATTTGAAAACAGATTAAGATATTGCAAAAATATATATATTCTCTTCAATCATAAAAAAATCGTGTGTGTATGAATGTGTCACACTGACCTAATATTTAAAAAGTCACAGGGTGAAGCCTTCCCAAAAGTATATCTCAGATAAAATGAGACCTTGACTGCACTACTCAGCTTTATGTCATTAGCTGATGTTCATACGTGCTGGGAAAACAAGGAAAGCACAGATAATTGTTAAGGGGAGATGTGTCACATACCTCTGGAATTGCATCTGCCCTGCTCTAATATTTTAGGTATGAATAAGAAACAAAGCGTCAGAGTTTTAGATCCCTGTCACACGAGTGACCCAGGCAACTGTTCTAACTGGCTCTAGATACAGTAATATTCAGACATTAGCCTTGGGGTATTTAACCAGAAAAACCACTGGTAGCGTGTGGGACCATCTAATTCAGAAAGCAACAAATAAGTGAACAAACTAGGCTCTCAGGAAAGGATACATCCACAAGCAACTGAAGCCATGGAGAGGGCTGAGCCCAAGGTGGAACGGCCACACAGAGAGGCCGGACCACGTGCTCGGACTCGAGCACCTCAGCTACCTGCGGGGAACGTCCTCCACCACCACGTCCATGGTGCTGGTCGCCGCTGGACCGGAGACCTTAAACGGTGTGCCTGTGCTTTGTACAGTGTGTGTGTGCCCATGCGCGTGTGCGCTAAATTGCTCTTCAACACCTATACCTGTCCCACTTAGTATATAAAGCGTGGATTTTTGTTAATGAGTGGTGTGCTTCTGGTTTTGTGCCTACCTCACCCTAAATTCCACCCTGATGTAAAGTTACCCAAGTATGTGGTAAAGCCATAGTACATCAGAGAATCATGGTGTATGCTCTTCTCCCTTAGAATATGATTTGAGTTTCACCATAACCAAGTAAAACAAATAGAAGAATTTTATATATAATTGCATATTATTGTGGCAGAAATCCATGAGGGAAGGTTGTGGGGTTTTTCAAGGTTCCTCAGGGTTTTAGTCCTTAAGACTCAGGGTCTTTTTTCATGTACTTATGTTTTTAACAAACATCTATTTTTTTGCTGTTGATACTTGAAAACTTTGGTTGAGAAAAAAATTACAAAATGGATTTTGCTGGTGTGATCTGAAACCCCATATGTTGTGATCAATCTGTTTTCTCCACAGATATCTGATAGCTTCCATACCAGTATTGTATCTGTTAATTTAAAACATTTTCAAGGCAGATACTGAATGAAGGGAAAACATTTGCTTCACAATGTTGTAATTAAGTGTTAGTCTCATGAGTTTTATTGGATTGTCTGAATCCATAGACCATTCATTACTTCTACTATCCGTGCCGCTAATAACATTATGAACCTAAATCTTCTTATCCTCTTTCTGTTTGCTGAAATGTTCCATAATTACTGTTGATTCTCTTAATAATAGCATAGCCTAACTATTAAGCCAAAATAAATTGACAGTGGCAGTGTATTTAATCTATATGTGGCAGCGTATTTAATCTATATGAAACGGGAACAAATAGAGGGGAAAAAAGAACAGAAAGGTAGAGAAATTCTCTCATTCCATGTAATCTTTTCACTGACAACTAAAATTAGGATTGTGTAGTGAAATAAAACTGCACAGTCCAGAACCAGATAAAGATCTCTAGATTAAAAGTACATGAGGGCAAGCAACAGAGCAATAAGCATTAAATATGATTTACCGGGCTCTCACAATATCTGTGAGAATAAAACAGAATAATCTGAGGTAGAATTCCGTGCTTGTGATCCATCCTACCGCTCACGTGTTTCTAGCTCTCTCCTGCCACAATCTCTGAACGAGTAGGAATAGGTAAAGGGGATCTTTCCAGACCGTAAAAAAACCCAAACAAACAAATAAAAAACCCTAAACATGCTTTCTAATGGAACTTTCATAGTCTGCCTGGAAGCTCTTTATCTATAAGCAATGCTCCATGCTTGAAGATTTCCCTTTCAAAAACAAGTGGATATATGTCTGGATTTTGTGAGAATGTGTGTGTGTGTGTTTTTCTTGAGCCTTTTATTTTTTCCCATACTTTAATTCCCTGTTTGTATGACTCATTCAATCTGTGTTATTCTTACAGATTATAGGTATGTTTAGGATTAAATTCTCTGTAAATGTCTTTGAACTGTTCACTCTCTAATAATCTGGAAAAACCCCTGAGATTATATGTGAGGTGTTTGTTTGGTTTTTCTCTTTGGAAGTGCTGCACTGTGCTAAGGATGACTTAACTACGTATTCAGAAATTATTTGGGAAATATCTGGCATCACATTAGCAATGAAAAACCCCATGAAATGTCAGAAACTAAATGCATGTCTAGAGAAGCCCTGGGTGTTAATACAACAGAGAACTAAGAAGTCAGGTAATGAAATTATTAGATGTATGTGTTTTTTTGTGAATCCCAAAAGGTACAAGATGTGTACATAAAGAAATAGGAAGATGCGGTGAGGAATTTGTTGCTCTTAAAACATGCACACTGGGACCTATCTTCTATAATACCATCAGTTGCAATCTGAGCTTCACTGTCATAGCAAGGTCATGTAGCACTAGAAATTTTGTCTTTTCAGCATCAGGCCATGACTAAAGTTACCATCTTGCCATGATGTAGCAAAGCTCCTGTTGGAAGACATTAGCAATGTAGCATCCTGGGATTGGGCCCTGTGGTGATGATGGTGCTGGGTATAAAGTAAGGGGAGAGCTTTACACTGATTTTTAGCATAGGCTTAACAGTTGTATTTATTGTTTTGCAGCAGGAGTGCTGGTTCCTTTTGGATCGCAACAAGAAAGCTACACACTAATATTCCAGAAAAGGTGATAGTAATTTATAAAATATTACATCCATGATGAAGGAAATCTGGGATGATACAATATCACACAGACCTCTCTGGTCAGGGAATGGCACGCTGCGCACAAGTCCCGTTCACGGTGAGGTTTGCTGCTATTGCGGTCTTTAGAGTTTTTTAGGATTTTCTTCAAGAGGATGTTTTTATGAAAACATGTTCCTTCATTTCAGGGTAGAGACAAGGACATGCCAGTGGCATCATCACTATCTGAAGGAAGGACTCGTACAAAAGCCTGGGTTCAGAATTATAATACAAGAAAAGAAAGGTGTGTGAGGAGGAATGAGCTTTGCCTAGCTTTCTCTTTGCCAAGTATTTTTCCACTGCATTTCGCCTTCTCTTGTGGTGTCTTTTCTTGTTCCTGTGAGGACGAAATTCTCTCTGTGCAGACCCCAGAAGTTTTATCCGGTGACAGCCAAAAAAGCTACAGAGACAGAACCAACTCAAAATGTCCTTCAGCTTGACGGTTAGCAATACTTAGTTCTGAACTCATAATGATTCTTGTATTAGACTGTCTGTTGTACTAGCAACGAAGCCTTGGCTATATATGAGGTATATTTCTTTTCTGCTTTAAGATTTTGAGGGGAGCACGGTTCGAAAGCTGCTGCAGCTCCGCTGAGAGGATGGGGCCTGTGAGAGGCTGAGTTAACCTCTGAAAGAAACCCCGTGGTGGGGCAAGTTCTGCCTAACGACGAACTCCGCATAAGGACGAACCTGCCCAGCAAGGAACCCCAGACGAAAAGCAGCCGATCAGCCCGATCGGACACCAGCAGCAGGCCGAGCCGGAGGCCGGGCAGCTCGGCGGCTGCGGGCTCAGATCAGGCCGCGGCCATGTTCTGCAGGGAAGGGGGAACTGACTCCCCTGAACAACCCCCCAAGCCCACCCACCACGTTTCCGAAGGGCTTGAAGGCACAAACCGCGCGTGACACCTAATTAGCCTAATGATTAGAGTGCCCGCCCAAAGGTGGGGCAAGGAGATGATAAGAGGGTGCGAACTGAAGCCCCTTGCTTGGCTGGCTGACTGGCTGACTGGCTGACTGAAGCCCCTAGGCTGACTGGAGCCCCGCTGCACCCTGGGTTGGTGGAATCTTTCTCTTCTCTCTTTCCTTTTCTGTAATCCCTACGCCTCATCCCTTTCTAGATGAGCCTAGAAAGCGAGGGGGTCTGCTCGGAGCCTCCTGACCCAGCGGGAGGGATCTCCTCATGCCCTGAACTCCTGTACGTGGTTACCGCCGGTTACAGCGTCTCCTGAGGTAGGTCCATGGCAGTTCCTGCTGTGAGGGACCCCGCCACCTACTGCTAAACCTCCCAAGTTCAGGCTGCTTCTGCCGTGGGCAACACGTTTAACTGATCTCTTGGTGTCCCTTTTTCACCTTCATTTTTAGCCCGAGGGAATTCCAACCTCCCCACAACCCCTCCCCGGTCTGCCCAGCCCGGGTGGTGACAGCATATGTGTAACTTTGCTCCAGAACTTCAGAAAATAGAAGCCACTCTTGAACTAGGCATAGCTCTTGCCTAATTCTTAATTTTTAACTTGGAAAAATTCCTAGTCGTGATGTTCTTCTAGGACTTCTGGAACAGAAATTTGAGACTTAATGGCATTCTTCAGGAAAAAAAAACACCAGTAAATACATAAATAGGTGGGTGGGTGTGATTTTATGACTGCTTAAAACACGTTCTGCTGCGCAAAGATTTATTTCATCCACTTCTTATATGATAAACAGGTTCAGGTGTTTTTGTATTACTGCCTCTACACCTTGTTATTGGACTTTTGGTTGACTTGATAATAAATAGTAACAGCTGAGACAAATTGTATTCTCTGGAAAATGCATATATAGGTGTACTACTATAAGCTCTATGCATGCACTTATATTGTATATTTAAAAATAGCTTTAACTTTAGCGAAAAGGTGATTTCAGGTGAAACCTTATGCATCAAAATTGTAAGCTGATATTAAGAATGGTTTTATCAATGATAAATGTTCTTACTGTACCAGGAATATACATTTTCAGTGTTTGCAGTCACAATTTTTTACTTTTTAAATAGTTTGTTTCTGAGTGGTCATGGGGCTGCTGTTTTGTTTGAGAGTTTACACAATGCTTTATATTGTTTAACAGACAATGTATCTACATAATGGTGTTTATATAGATAATAAATTGTTTTCAAAACTACTTGCAAAGACCTCTGCATAGACTTGTGGTTACATGATGTGGTTTCTCAAACTTTTAACAAAGTCTTCTAAATCCCTACTTTCAATGTAGAATCCTGAGTTCTGTGGTTAAGCAAAACTTTCTACAAATATTTCAGAAATATTTTAGGAAATTCTACAGTTTGCAATTTAATTGATAGCTTGCAAAAATCTGCCAGACAACAGAGCTGCAGTGCTCTGGTGAGAGCCATAACTATGTCAAAGTATTGATTTATTTGAAATGCAGTACGAGAGAGAGAAACACTTTGTGTTTTGTTGCTGATGTGTCTGATGGTCTCAAGTGTTCATCACCCTGAGAAGTGAAATTTTTTTCAATGTTCATTTAGCATTTGTAGATTATGTCAGAGCAAGGCTATTTATATGAATTAATTCTTCTATCCATTGGCTAATTTAACTGAGAAAAAATATTTTTAAAATAAGGATAGCAACAAAAATGCAGGGATAGGGATTTTTTTTGTCACTATAAATTGTTCCCAGAATAAAAATAGCATTTTTTAAGTGATGAAAACGGCTATCTTGCTACTGAAGTGCTCCAGCTTCACCAAAAATCTATCCTGTAGTCTGACTGTGTTTTTATTTTTCTTTTTAAACTCTTATGAATGGTTACTATTTTCCTTTTCCGCAGTGGAGCTTGGGGATAATTTGTTGCTCTTGTTCTTTATTTTAAAGAGGTAGTTCCAAAGTTAAAAGCATTTTTCTAGGTGTGACTTCATCAGGTCCTAAGTGAGGGAAGGATATTTATACCTAGGCATTTTTTTATCTTTGTGCTTTAATATTCCAAGATTTTTTTGTCCTGAGTGAGTCTGGGGCTTATGATTCCTGACTAATTGTGAAACCTTATGTTTGTCCCTACATAGTCTGAGTTGCTTTTTTGGACCAGTTTTCTAGCTATTCCTGTCCTGCCTTTCTGAACTCTGGTTCTGTTCTTGATGAGTGAAGGGGATGATCTGTTAAGCTGTAGAAGCCTTGTGTTTTTTAAGCAGAAAAGCAGTTTCTGGGTACTAAATTTAATAGAACAAGTATATTATAAACCTAGTCTGTCATTTGATGATTTATAGTGTGCAAGAATAAGCATACAATAATTTAAGCACCAGTACATGAGTCTCTACTTGGGAACTTGTTCACAGCCTAGTCCCAGTTTACTTCTAGTGTTTGTCATTTGTGAATACTTCCTAGGTAATGTGAACAACTGTTTCACACACAACTATCAGACACCTAAAAGCTGTGGTATTTTTATTTCTGAACTCTATTTAGGTGACAGAAAAGAATTAAACAGGAATATAAGAGCACCTGATCAGCAGTGAATCTTGGTCTGGCTCTTGGGCCGATCATTTTCCTGTGTAGCAAGCACTGTGTGTGATAGAGCTCACACAGAAAACTGACTTGTGGGTTTTACTGGCTTTGCCTTATGTGGTGGCATACTTGATAAATACTTAATATTTTCTCTTTTGATTAGATGTTAGCTTTTTTATATATAACTTCAGTATATTAACTTGTTAAAAGCATTCATTCTCTGTAGCATAAAACATTTCTCAGATGTTCATTAAAGAAGGATAGAGGCAACACAATTTTTGACATCTTTTGCTTTGCCTAGGGATGTTTTTTGAAATGCTGATGCCTAAATACTCATATTTGACTTTCTTTGGAACTACGGTGACTATTGGGTCTCTAAACCCTGAGAACTTCCTAAAACAGCAGTATTTTTTTCTTTCAAGTTCTCTCACATCCTGTTGAGAAGGTTAACTGTGATTACTGCCTTTCAGGGGAATTACACAAGTGAGAATCTGCTTCATTCATTGTGCTGTTTTCTTGCTAACATTTGCGCATCTGAGTGCTGAATTGAGTACAGCTGCATCAAAGCTAGGGTGAAGAAACTGAATTCCTGGAAGACATAGTTGCACAGATAGAAATATATGGTAACTTTTTACTTGAAGAAAATGAACCAAATGTGAAATATTTACTTGTGAACTTTAAAAGTTCTGGATGACCAAAGGATATTTACAATAAACATAAGTAATTCAATGGTTGAGACTGAGGCAAGAAAAATACTGGACTGCCTGTGTGGTATTTATTTAAACTAAGGTAATTTTTTACATAGTCTTGCAATATCATCTTCTTTCTTTCATTGTGAGAATAACCGTGAGAAATACACTATAATAATTTGGAGCAATACTGTCTTTAAATGTATGACCCAGTTACTCTGATAATATGGCATTATAGTGGAATGGCATGATAGGGAAATTAAAACTCAAAGTACTAAAGTAAAACTCAACCCAGGGTATTTATTTACAAAGTCTTTAAGCAAGTGGATTTTGCACATTCCCACTCTCTCGCTCACATACTGTGGCTAGAAGCACTTATGTGCAATATGAAAAGCGTGCCATCAAGTCTTCATCAGTTCTTGACTGGAGATGACAAAAAGGTTTCTGGACAATTCTTTTGAAACCCTTAGGAGTCACCAGATGTTACACTTGAGATTCTTGCTGATTTCTGCTTTCCTAAATATTTGGCTAAGTTGATGTCTGTTGTATGTTTTTCCTCATTTGTGGGTACGTGGTTAAAATATATTTACTCAGACTGTTCTTTTGAGCAAACAGAGAAAAAAGAATGGTGTGTACCATATGTGGCAACCTAGTTGCCATCTTTCTTGAGTGAGGATAGTGGTCTTCAGCTGGGAAGTCATCTGTGCTGTGACCTTTTCAGCGTGCAGGCCTTTTCATCTTGAGGTGAGCAACATCTACCTTGGTGCTACCCATAAGAACAGTGCCTGGAGAAGGGTGCCCTTTCCTTCCCAGTGCAAACCACCTTTTTAAACCCTTTTCTGCTGTTCTGTCTCATGCTTACACACATGCATTTCATTCATATATCCATGCAAACCTTACTATTTTTGTTATAAATTTATGCAACATAAATGTGCAAATACTTACATTATCTGAGGACTTGCTGCCATAAAACTTCAGAAGAAACTGGAAGTCTATGTCTGAAGTTTCTATTACTAGCATTTCATGGTATCTATTAGGCCATCTTAAGGGCTTATCGAAATCTAAGTTTGAATAATGATATTCAGGAAAAACACTATTAAGAGTAGGCAGATTTGTGAAGAACAAGAGATCTCATCAACTTGAGGCTTCAGTTAGAACTTCCTTGAGTCTTCTTGGTGCTTACAGGTGCTCTGTGCTAATGAAGTAGATTAGCCATGCTCTAAAAAAAGGGAGACCATAAGAAAGATTTGGGCCTGTTGGAGTGGATCCAGAGGAGGGCCACAAAAATGATCAGAAGGATGGAACACCTCTCCTGTGAGGACAGGCTGACAGAGTTGGGGTTGTTCAGCCTGGAGAATAGAAGGCTCTGGAAAGACCTTATTGCAGCCTTACAATATTTAAAAGGGGCTTATAAGAAAGATGGGGATATAGGTTTTGGATAATATTGTATAATATATGCATTCTGATCATTTATTCCTATTCTCTATTAATGTCAACTGATAAAATCACTATTATAATCTTTAGGACCTGAAATATACACTCCTATCCTTTAATTTGGCAAAACATGCTCACTTAAGTTTCCATCATTTGCATTGTATTTCATTTGGCTGTTTACAGCCAGCTATATTCAAGCCACTGGGCATCTTAATGGGAAGGTTAATTTTTCCTTGCTTTTACATCTTTATTTTTTTGTAGAGATGTGTATATAAATATATATATATATGTTGTAGACCTTGGCAATGCAACATAGTTCAGCAGTGACAGCAATAGGTATTTTAGAGATTCGCAAAACAATGTAATCCCTGTAGTGCAATGTGATGTAACTTTAGATATATATTCGCAGGATTAATTACATGTACCACAACAGAGATTGGTGTTGCCATGCTGATCCCTGGTTGACAGTTAAAGTTAACGATTCAAATAATCCCCCAAAATCTAAAAGGCCTAATGCAGACCTTGAAAAACCTTTCAAAACTGTGTGTTTCTGTGATAAAACACATTGATGTGGCTGTTCGCTGCTACATGCAATTAACAAAAATTTAGTACGTAAACGTTGCTGTCAGAATCCTGCTGCTGTTAATGGTGTTTCTCTGCAGAGCAGGAAACTGATGTGCTGTTGGCTTCCAGACAGACTCTCAGTGCCGACCATGTTTCTGGCTTTGATGTAAAAAACATCCTATAATTTGGGGCTGTTAGAAATTGGATGTTTGGCTGAGATCATAAGAAATTATTGAGACCTTGGTGAAAAGCATTGCAGAATGGAGAAGGGCCCTTGCAAGCAAGCAGGCACTGCTCCTGCAGCAAGTAATTAAGCAGGGAGCTAGGATGGTTTTAGTTAGACTCAGGACTGCTGTAATGACTTTGGGCAGACGGTCAATGGGTATGACTTGGCAGGAAGTGGCTTGGCAAGGAGTTAGGAACGTCAAACGTGGTACCACAGGACTAACTTTTGGGGGAATGTAGCTTCAAGGGGAACTTGAGAAGTGTTAGAGTGAGCTTCTGAAGGGCAGATTACCTGACAGTAAAATTACTAAGGTATGCTGATCCAAGGAAGAATCAGCAGCAAATCGAGAGCACAGTAGGCTTGTGATTACTACATCAGATACAGATGAGATGAAGAACTGGGGACGGTTGCTTGGAATTTCTTTTTGCTATAAATGCCCAAAGTGTTTCAGGTGTTCAGTTCCCTCAGTGCAGGAACTTGTTGAGTGAGGAAGAGATTGGTAGACTTAGCATATAGTGCTCATGACATGGCAGTTCCCATCCCATCCTTTACCAGCGTCAATAGTCTTTCTACTCACATGCAGTCCTACTCTATACACCTTACTTTTGTCTCTTCCCCACAAATTATTCAGTCTTTCTGCTTTGTAAAAAAATTGGCCTGCCCTTTCAAAGACTAGATGAACAAACTAACATGGGTCTATCCCTCTGCATCAGTAGCTGAAACAGTGGTTCTGACTGGAACTTTTTGGAATAATCTACTCACAATTCTAATAACAATAATAAACTCAGCAATACTCCCCC
>JANZLQ010000030.1:2832249-2849806 GCA_026212715.1 Elanus axillaris | reverse complement strand
CTTCTCTTCTCCAGGCGGAACAACCCCAACTCCCCCAGCCCGTCCCCACAGCAGAGCTGCTCCAGCCCTCGGATCATGTTTGTGTCCCTCCTCTGGCCCCGCTCCAACAGGTCCATGTCTCTCCGAGCTGAGGACCCCAGAGCTGGGTGCAGAACTGCAGGTGGGTCTGCCCAGAGCGGAGCAGAGGGGCAGGATCCCCACCCCGCTTGGGATGCGGCCCAGGACAGGGTTGGATTTCTGGGCTGTGAGTGCACTTTGACGGGTCATATTGAACTTCTCATCAACCAACATCCCCAAGTCCTTCTCCTTTGGGCTGCTCTCAGTCCACTCATTGCCCAGCCTGTATTTGTGCTTGGGATTTCCCCAGTTGTGTCCTGGTAACTTCTTTGTACTTAGTAAACATTAGTTATTATGTTCTAATGCTTTACAGTGCACAGTTTGCAAATTACAGAAGGCTGTTATGCACCAATTAAAAAAATATAAACTTTAGCAATACCCACGTTTCCTAACTCTTCCTAAATGAGTATCTATCATGTCATACAGCTCAATTTTTCAGCATAAATATAATTTTAAAGCTCTGCTGCCCCCAGTTTCTTCCATATTTGCCATAATTGCGTAACAATAGGGATTTCACATCCTGTGCTACGGAATGTGGATTTTCTTAAAAAAATTCATATAGCATGTATTGATACAGGCATGTCAGTTATAAGTATAACACAAAAACATGGGAAGGATTAGAAATGCAATAACATTTCAGGTGTACTCTTGAAAGGGAGAGAAACTGAAGCTACCATACTGTGATACAGAAACCTATTGCCATAGTAATTTCTGTAGCTTCTCCATAAAAAGAACAGACCTCAAGTCTATTAGTTATGCCACATATTAAGGTGCATGTCAAGCTTGTCCACACTGTGTAATGCTGCTCTTCCTAACTATCTTATAGTACACACTACAGCTGCTTAGATTGCACTAGAGAGGTTATTAGAATTGATTAGTCCTGTTGGAAAATAAACAGCTGAAACAATATCTTGAAAATAACGAAGTATCTGTGTTAACTTTCTTTCCACAATCTGTTTCTTAGCACCGTAGTTTAACTACCCTTGTTTGATAGTTAAGGATAGCATAAATATACAAAATATACTCATCTTCATATGAGTGGCTCAGTAGAATAGAACATATATAGCCTGTTGCTTATCTACTATTCAACAAATTAACTCATTAAATATAGTGGGAGGGATTGACGTTTAGGGGAAGCAAGGTTCAGTTTCTTAAAACAGCCAAGAAACCCATGATATTTCAGTTTATCAACCCATTTGGAAAAGAAGCAGGAGTTTCTTTAGTGGTAGTGTTTTTGTTTTTAGAGTCCTTTGCCATCTTTTTATTTTATTTTTTGGTTTTTTTTCCTGAAATTAAATCTTATAGTCAATGGTTCTGATTTAGAAAGAAATGAAAGAGGTTAGACTGATCAGAAACTCATATTAATCACATAGAATTACTATTTTAGATGCACAGACAGCATAGGGAAGGTAAACCTCTTGAAGTATTTTGTCAGAACAAAATGGAAAAAACAATCTTGGACCCATTGCAATAAAAATTGTCATTGAGGAGAAGGGGTTTTCAGTGACTTGGGTTTTCGTGGGAATGCAAGCAAGATTTATGTCTTTTCGTTTGGCAGAACACAAAGCTGCTTAAAGTACCAAAGGAGATAAACTGAGTGTATGAATTTTTTTTATATTACCCCTAAGACTTATTTCTATATAAGTGTTCTTAATGATGAATATTTCCTTTGATTCAAGTTGTCTGTTATATTCCAACCATTTTCATGAAGACTGCCTAGATTTCCTAAGCCTTGCAGTTTGAGGTGCTAAAGATTCAGTGCTGTGCCAGGTGGTATTAATGGTGGGCAGAAACAGATTATGGAGATTGTACCTTTGGTTTTCTGCTCCATTACTGGCTACACCACCCCACCCCCCTCCTTTTTTTTTTTTTTTTTTAATGTATCACAGAACAGGGTTGTCTGTTATAAGGGAAGAGGAGGTGGGAAAGGTCAAACAGGGTGGAGCACACAAGGACCCTTGTTGTAGGAAAGCCCTACTTGGTGAAGACATACCCAAATGCAGACTCACCTTCTGCCTTGTCCTCTCTGGAACATCTGTTCATACTTGGTTATTAGAAATTCTGAGATGTGGGAGGAAGGAGCAGCCTCCTACAGAATAAATCAGGGATATGTCAAAGAGCCTTTCACTGCTAAGAGATTACTGGAATTTGGATGAGATTGTGCTGAAAAGTCTGGTTGGCTTCAGCCCATGTCCTGCCTCAGGCTGAAGTGCCTGAAATAGCCCTAAGGTTTCCTATGCCAAACCTACTGTGCACAATCCATGTGGCTGAACGGCATGTATTTACAGCCTGTGGCTGAATAGTAATGATGTCCTTGTCTAGCCGTGGTTAGTATAAGCTCCACTAAACTGCACAACGTTAGTTGCAATCACTGTGTAGCATATATTCTGCTCACAACTTGTACAACAGCATTGCAGTAGGCTGCTGTTGGCTAATGGATCACCTAAGCGAAATGACTAGAAGATTGCAGCTGAATTCCCATTTGACAAATGTCTTAATCATAAAATGTAATAAAAATTGTCACTTCCTCCTGTGCTGCCTATACTTGGAGAACGGTGGCATTGTCACATCAAGGTTAAATGATGTAGGTAAGCAGCAAAGTAATTAATGGTGACTTACAAACACCCACCATAATTGTCATTGCCACTTCTGGTCCCACAGTTTCTGGTTATAGCAGTGCAGTATTTTTCCATAGTATTAAAATTCAGTCGACATTGTACTGTGAATAAACTCATGTCAAGTGCATCAGTAGGGTCTGATACGCAGGGATACCTTTTAAGGTATTCTCTCAAATTTAGTGTAGATATTAAAGTTACATTTGTTAGACGGCTGTGGAATCAGTTAAGAAACTGAAGTGCAAAACAAAGGGGAAAAAAGAAACTAATGTGAAACAATCAACATCAAATCCATTGCAAGATAGTTTTTGCAAGCTATCTTGAAATTATTGTAGAATTTAAGTGTTAAGCAATCTGGATTTTCAGCTATATAACTTAATGGGACTTGAATTTTCCTTGTTGATAAATCTGAATTGTTGGAATTCACACAGGTGTTTATGTAATATGCTGAGAAACACTGAAATCATACTGGTTTCTAAAATGACCTATGACAAGTAAAAAGTCTTGATGTGAAAATTTTCTTGTGTTACTTCAAAACCCTCTTCTCTCATTTTTGACATATAGCCATTGCATTAATCAAGGTTTGCTTAGGACAGACCTTGCTGAGGATAACTGCCTACCCATAACATAATACCAACTATGAAAATGCCGTATGAGAGTATTGCTGTTTCTCTAGTGGTCAGATATTGTAGCTAGCTATCATTGATGCAACACCTCTAGAGACTGGCAACTTTACCGCGTGCCTAAGACTGTTGTGGTGTCATGACAGAAGCAAATATCCGTCTAACACACGGAATGCATGATATCAATGCAATTTTTTCATTACAGAGATAAGGAAAATTGTAACATCTTTAAAAATACAAAGAGACATATTTTACAGTAGCTGAGTATTGTATTCTTTGTCTTGTAGGTCAACAATATAACTAAAATGAAATCGCTAAATATTATTCTGTTTCTGATAAAACCATAAAATGATCCTCAGAAAAACAAAAGTTCCTACACTGTTCAGAACAGAAATAGCTATGCCAGAATGTAGTCCAGGTGCAATACATTGTAAGAAGTTATTGGAGGTGCTATTTACCCCTTCAATAGCTAACTCTTAACAGGATAACTTCACTTAAATAATCTTTGGTAAATAGGCTCACAGCTTGAAAAACAATGAGTATTTAGGTCTGCAAATACTCCTGTAACCCACATTCATTTTGAAAAATCAGGCTTTATTAGTGGTTTGTCATTTAAAAAAGTCAAGTTTTCATCTCAAAGAAGATGAAGATAAGACTTTTTTTTCCTCCCCTCTCCAATCTCTCATGTATACAGGCTTTGTTTTCTCCATGTTACCTAAAGAATCCTTTCCGTTTTCTTTTTCCCATGTTTTTGCAGCACAAAGCTATGAATTGCTTCTCCTCACAATTTCAGTACATTTACAGCCACTTTTGAGAAATCTATGAAAA
This sequence comes from Elanus axillaris, assembly GCA_026212715.1. Lineage (NCBI taxonomy): Eukaryota > Metazoa > Chordata > Aves > Accipitriformes > Accipitridae > Elanus > Elanus axillaris. Next base: position 2,845,623 of record JANZLQ010000030.1, on the reverse strand, counting down.
TCAACTGGGGCACATCAGAAGAAATGAGAAGGAAATAGACTCTACTATATGGGGTTTAAGCCTTCACAAAATGAGGGAAAACACAGAATATTAGTGACAATGGCAATACTTTGATTTTGATATAAAAAATAAAGAATGTGCATGATCAAGAAAAACATCGATGGTCACTATAGGTGTGACTGTCACCTTATTCTTTCCTTCTAATTTTTGTTGCTCCTGTCTCAAAGAAATGTTAAAGGAGAGACTGAGGAGGAGGGTAGGAATGTGCTGCTAAAACTTTATTTTGATTAAAATTGACATACTTTGGGGGTCTTGGTTGGTTGGTTTATTTGTGGTTTTATTGTTTTTTTGTTTGTTGGGGGGGGTTGTTGTGGCATGGTTTTCCTTTCCACTGAGCAATAGCAAACTCCTGGGTCTTCACAGGACACCTTCCTCATGAGGAAAATTGCTCACGTAAAGTATCAAAATATTTTATTTCACATACAACAATTCTGGGAGTGATGGTCAAGCAAACAACAATTAATTCCCTCCTCCTTTTTGTTCCTCATTTAAATGTCAGTGCAGATGTCCCATCTGAAGAAACGAAAGTCGTGTCAGGAAAGAAACTTAGTCAAAAACAAACAATTGAAAACTTCTGAAAGTATTTCTCTTCCTTCTTCAAAGTTTCCTTTCTCTCTAGGGGCTTCTCAATCATTCTGAATTTAGGTTATGTATTTCCTAATTTCATAAACCTGTATGAACAATAGAAGTTGCCTAAACAAAGATGATCCAACAAAGGAGAATTACATTACTTTGGGCATTATGTAGCGTAATGAAGGTTTTGGAAAACTTAAAAGAGTTTCAAACAATGTAGCTCAGAAGTTGGGGGGTTTTGCTAAACACTGGGGGTGGTGGTGAACAAATCCATGTAAGATTCTAAAAAAATCACAGGTCAAGCCCACAATAACTACTGAAACAGAGACTACTCACAGATAAGTATGAATGCATGGTGCTACTTCCTGAAAAAAGGAAAAGTATCTTCTGTCACTATTTGACATTTACTTCTGCAAGTTTATTCATTCTCTGTCGTTCAAAGGGGCTCTTGTAGCCACCTCCACTATGCAGCAGAAGGCTGTCTGACAAAGCAACAGGAAAACATGCAAGACTGATAAATTTTTATTTATTCTAAGTGATTTGAAAGAATATGGTAACCCAAATATTCCATATAGATGCCAGGAAAGAAAGAATTCTGTGAAAACTTATGCCCTTCCAGAATGGTCTTCGTAACTTTTAAGGACCAGATAATTAATAGTAGATCTTCTTGACACTACTTTATTAGTTTGATTTAGTAGTTTTGGTTAGATTCAAGAAACAGATACATTATTTGTGGAGGTTAATCCTAATTTCAGGTATTGATTTTCTTACCCAAGGTCATAGGTGGTTTTTTAAGTAAAACATTGCCTTGAAAAGTCTCTTAAGATGTCTTTATTTTCTGCTTGGAGTTCATTTTTTTTTATTTTTTTACTTAAAATATCTCTTCATTTTTAATGCTAAGTGTAATCCCATTAGAAATGGAAGAGGATGTTATTTTACTAAATCAGAGAATTAAGAATCTACAGTCTTAATCGACCAAAGTATATTTAAAAAAACCGCAAACAACAAAAAAAACGCAACCCCAAACTTGCAAAATTCCATCTAAAAACTCTCATAAGAATAATTAGAAGTTATGTGGTCATCTCTTATTATCACAGACTTCTAAAAACTAGAATGCAGAGGTCTTCCTCTGTACACACAGAATTTGTACTCTGGAAGGAGGAGTTTAGGAACCTGACCAACCTTGGCATTTTCTGATCCTCCAGAATGATAGACTAACAGTGCTCCTGTGGTCCATGAAAGATCGTGGTAAATCCCTGAAAAGCAAGGCAAAGCCTGAGGATATTTTCGTCTGAAGACTTGAACAATAAATAGGGGAATAAAGGAAGAAATGCTGTAGCCTTCTGTTTCTAGCCCTGAAGTCACTCCTGCCATGAATCTCCAGCCATGCGATTCTTTTCCTACCAACTGTCAGCCTGACCTTTGGTTGCACAAAGGCTGTGTTTGTGATGGCACCATTGGGAATGTATTGCTTTAGCTATTAAATGTGTGGACTTCTGAGTTGATTTATTTTTTTCTCACACTTCTTTCTGGTAAAATACAGAGTGCAGATTAGGGCACGTCTCAATAAACTTGAAGAATGAGTTGGACCTCCAAATGGAGGTCTTGACTGAAATATTTCTGATCTTATTAACTTTTGCTGTAAAGTTTTTGTTTGCAGGACTTGTGTTTATCTTGAATTTTGAACTCTGTTGTTAGTTAAAAAGACTGGTTCAGGTGATTCTGTGAGTGCCTGATGCCCTAGACAGACCATGTAAGTGCTGCTAGTTCCTAATGGTGTTTCTATTACAGATCAGATCAGTGCTCTACATTTCGTAATATTCAACCTGTTTGTGGTTCTTTGCCCCAGACCTTTAGCAGGAGCCTCTGGCAGTAATGTTTCCCACATTACTGAGTGTCCACTGTATACCTGTAAATAGATAACTTTTCACTTGTTACTGACATTTCTAAGTTCTTTTAATTTATTCTGTAGCTTATTTTATACATTCAAGAAACAAAATGATGATGCATGGTGGTTTTATTCTGCTTACAGTGAAGTATTTATTTTTTTAAATTGTGCTTCTGTTGTGCACTGTTTCAGTGCTAATTGGTGTCTTAGTGCAGGGTCCTCAGGCATTTTCATTTCTTCACAGCTCTGCTACTTGCAGATTCTTCCTAGGTTCTGTTATGCTTTTCCAGTTCCAGAATAACACAGTAGTGATGAAAGCTGCCTTTGTGAGGCCTTGCTTTGCTTTGCTGTACAGCTTAACAGGAGTCAACTCAGTACAGTGTTAAAAGATTTTAAGATAATTTTCTGTAGTCAACAGCTGTTCTTGTTTTGCAGAGGGTGCGATTTGGTCCAACAGATGGTCATTTATGGTGTCTTAGACCTGTGCTCTTCGGGGTCCTGATTTATCACAGTAACTCATTGAAACCACTGAAGTTAAACAGGCATAACACTGTAGTGACACAGTGATGAATTAGGTTTTGTAGTTGTGCAGAGCAGTCCAGACAACTCCAGAGATAATAAAGTATGTTGTTCTCAGAATTTAGGAATCAGTCTAAAGTCTTGTTCTGTAAGCTTTAACATTCTCAGCTTGATTGGTCAGTTATATTGATGTTTTTCTGAGGTCACAAAATAATTCAGTCTCAACAGTTTAAACAACCTTCCTTTTTTTCCTTTTCCTTTTCCTTTTCTGAGTTGCTTTTAGTTATTAAGTATAGTTTTCTGTAGGACACTGCCACAACAGTTGTACTGTGCATCTGCATGCAGCCAGAGCATCTCGGAAGCTCACTCAGAATAAAGAGAGAGCAGAAGGAGAAAGAATAAGCTATGTTACCATTTCTTACTTGTGGTCAGTTTTTAACTCTACCAAAAATGAAGGAATACAGACTTCCTGAGAACACTGAGAGGCAGCGTTGTTAATCTTACACGAAGTATTTAACATCAGGTTGAATGTAACACTTCTGGGCTTTTGGCAAATGACAAGTAGTACAGATTGCTTCAGTACGCCAGGCAGCTTCACTGATCATCTCATAAATCTGTTTAGATTACAACTGTGGTAAGTGCAATTCATGTCGTTAATAGTAAAAATAATAGTAAAAATTGAAATATTTATGATGGACTCCTGATGGATTTATAAATATGTGCCTCAATCTGTGAAGAAATAAGTGCACATGGAAACTTCCCTTACGAATTTAAAAGAAACAGAAGTTTTCTTTTAGCACAAGCCAAAATCAATAGGGTAAATGTAACCTGTTTACCATATACCTATGTGGAATATATCTGCAAAGAAAATAATGGTGTTATAGCAGAACTTGGCATGCCTGTGCTGGTCTAATCGAGCTAGCATAGATCGTAGCAGTAGTGTTGATTTACTGAGAAGTCTCAGAGGGATGTTATTACATCCATCAATCTAGGCCTTTTACTTCTTTGCCCCATCATGGGATCGGATGCCACAGCAGAACTCAAACCATATGCTGATATTCCTGTCAGAACTGCACCCATCCTTCTATTACAAGATTACTTTTTTAAAACATTGTATGAACTAAGGATCTTGATGCAAGAAAATATCTTGCTGACATTGCTGGACTGAGTGGGAGGAAAGAGTCCGTGGTGGTAGCCTACTGTCATACCTAGTTTTCAGTTTGCTTTGTTATGCCTCTTAGAGCACCCAAGGATGTCCCATATTTACAGCATGAAGAAAGCTGGTCTTTTAAGGTTCATTGTGATGCAAATGGAGAAAGAACAAGATGCCAGTCTTTCTTCAGACTCAGGAAAGCTGAAGGCATGAAAGTTTGTCTGCTCATAGGGATATTTCTCATCATACTGCTAACTGCAGCATGAAATAAATCCTGTCAACAGTCATTTTGTTTCTTTGCATCAGAGTATTTCATACAACTGGAAAAGGGAGCTGGAGGTATAGGTCTGTGGTTCTGCTGCGTCTGTCAGCTTAGATTGCCTTTAAACTACCCAATGATACACGTAAAAAGTGCCAACTAGCCTGTATGTCGGGGGGGAAATGTAAAGAGTGCAAAAATGTACACAGAAGTGATTTTTCTGTAACGGAAACAACCATATTTTATGTGAACAAGATGGAAAATGAGCAAGCTGCTATGAATGATTCACCTAAAAATCAAAAACAAAATTAAAACCCAACAAAACCACAAACAGCAGGTTAGTCTGCTTTGCATTGTCAATCTGTGTTAAGCAGCTCAGAACTGACAGTCATGAAGGGAAAGTATTCCACTTCCTTAGGAAACTAAGCTTCAGTTTTTTGTTTAAGGTTGTGAGGATTCAACCCTTAAGACAGTTAGTTAATGTCACCTGCTCAAAAAGACTTTTGCAGCGAGTTGGGGGGGGACTTGAAGGACATTAAGTGATTTGTCCTGGGTTCTGATTTCTCATCTAACATAAATTTACTGTCTGGGGACTGGGTCACCCAGTATGAGAGGCCCTCCGTAAGACTTCACTGTCATGCGGAACTAAGGAGGATGTTTCTAGCAAGCTGGAATAAAAAGTTGTTCTGAGCCCTCATCTTCTTCCACAGTCATCTTTGTACTTCTTTTATGTACCAGGTTAGTGGCTATTTTTGAATAGCTTGTGTCTGCATGAGCTCCCTTCCTACTTCTTTATTCCTTAAATTTCAGGGATCTTGGTTCCACATGCATGTGGAATAAGAGAGATTTTTGCAGTATTTCTTAAATGGATCTTTTCAGGATCTATTTACAGATTTTGTAAAGCAAAACCCTCATAAAAAGCGCTGTTATTCTGAAGCTCTGTTTCCATTTCTGGCAGTTTTCAAAGTCTTATCTTTCTGCCTGTTTTGCTGCCACTCCTGATTTTATTTTGGATTTTGCAGTTTTCTGTTTAAAACAAAGGCTTATGCAATCATGTGGTGTCTGTTTGCATGGGCTGTAATAAAAGACCGCTGAGTCATGTCTAGTGGTTCTCTCTTTTTAGTGCACACAAAATAATCGGCCCACAAACATCCAGATCTGTGTGTCCCCCAGCACCGCCAGCCTCTTTCCTATAAAGCAAGAGGTTTTTTGTCAGGAAAATGCAGCTGTTTGTGCATGTGCCATAGCACAGTTGCTAGTGTAAACAGGAGTGATTAATATTCTTAACACCTTAAACAGCACACTAAGAAAACTTTGTTCTCTCCATCAGAAAAATACTGTTACTATACCATTCTTTTAACTGTGCTGTAAATAGCAGGGAGTAGAAGCCTCAGTGTTGACGAGGAGTGCAACTGCATTAAGTAACAAAGGGGAAAAGTTGAGCTCAGGCTAAAACAGTTTTCCTGTTCTTTATATGATGCTAGAGATACTTTTCTTCCTTTATTTACAGAAAGAATTTTGCCAATAGGAGTCTGTACTTTGGTGCTGAATGATTTTCAGTTTGGCTGCTGAACACTTTTACTGATTCAACATTAAGTACAAATGCTGAATCCTGCATGATTTTTTACTGGTTTCTATCCGGTATACATCACCTTTCTGACCAGTGCCTTAGGGGTGATATGAATGATATATAAATATATGGTTTGAAAATATTTTCCTTTGATGTTGAAGAAAGGACTCAGTGTGGGATCTGTGAATGCAACATTTTTTTCCCTCTGAACTTAGAGTTCAAGCAGTTCTTTGCCTTCAGCATGAGGTCAGACTTCTGCTGCTGCTTTTGTACTTGCAATAGATAGAGAACCCAGCAATAGATAGAGAACCCCCAGAACACATCCATGAAATTCATTTTCTAAACTGCAGTAGTATTGCCAAGCAGTCTGTTTTTAGCCAGACAGGCTGTCCGGGGTACGAGTGGACATTCAAAATGGTGAATCTAATGAGGCAATGGAGATGTCCGACTTGGGCCATGTTACCTGGGGAATAACAGCAAAGTTGCTGAGTAACTTAACTCTAGGGGCAGTCTGGAACTTGTAAGAAATTGTTGGTTTAAATGCTTCCAAATTTCCTTTACTTACCAAGTCAAAAAACTTTCCTTTTTGTTCATTTCATATTTTTGTTTAGAAGCTAACTCATCTGGATGTTCCCAAAAAAGAATGCTGTTTCAGCAGTTTCTCATGAAATCTGATTTCACCATAGGTCACCTTGAGTGCTAACTGCTCCCCACTACCTGCTGTTAGCTATAGCCCTGAAAAGAACCCCCTGTTCTCCCTGTTGTGCAATCCATTGTTCTTACATTTGCTGACCCTGTGCATTTATTTATTTTGAAATATAGTATCCCTAAGCAGGACATATGAAATTTTTGTGAATCAGGATTACATTATTATTGTTGCTCAGACACCTCTTTTTAGTTACATTACCCTGTGAGTTACATAGTGTTAGCTTTCTGTGGAGCATTTATTGTCTATGAAATTTGCAGAAAGACCCACTCATAGGGCATTACTTCACCAAATCCTATTACTTCTAGTCATTTGTTTCGTGTTATGTTTTTCATGGATAGCGATATTGAATTGTCTATCACAATTTCTTCTTTTTTTCTATTTATTGTTTTTTCATTATCAATCAGGGTTACAGGAAAAAGAAAAGGATTAGCAGGAAAATAATGGCTAGAAGGAGCGATTGAACTCATGCATGTGGGAAAACACAAGCAAAAGTGGTTTTTTTCACTGGCAGTGTGGTGTTGCAGAGTTGTTTTTGTTTTTTCTTTTCCCAAGGCAAGTTGCAGATGTATAAGAAAAACAATAATAGCCTTAGCAAAAGGTTTGCTTTATCAACCAAAAATTACTGGAAAATGTGCTTTGCAGTAACTATGTTGCAAAACCAGAAAAATCAGGCTAAATACTAAGATGAAAAAAAGAATAAAATACATTCATAAATAGTTCAGTGAAAAAAAGAAACCAATATGTTTTACTGATATCTATAACCTTTTTAATATCTCGGTTTATAAATGTAGTATGTTTTACTGATATCAATAACCTTTTAAATATCGCAGTTTATAAATGTTTGGCTAAATCACTATTTCCAAGAGTATTTGTGGGGGAAACAATGAAGAGATTCCTTGCAAATTCATGACATTTTTATGGGTTTTAGAAATATTTTTAGGAAGTTTTATATTATTTACACAATATATTAAAAAATGAGTAAGAGCATTCTTTTAAAGCACATTTTTTTTATTAAATTAATGAAATCAGTGAAATAGAAAATAATTAATAATCATTTAAAACAGCAAATATTCTATGGCTGAAAAATGAACCAGGGTTTAAAACTTACTGTAAAAATGCACTTAAAATTGGAGAGAAGAGAAAGAAGATCTATGTGCAGATAAATTATAAGCAGAGGAAAAGATTCACTTTTGAAAATGTTCACATCTTTGAGTACATTTGAATAGGTATGCTCGTGTATGGTTTATGAATATCTCTGCTCTGAAAGAATACCAAATCTACAACAATAGTGTGCATGCCTCATTGGGACTTCCACTGAAGCCGACTAGCATCCCCTGGTATAAAGTCTTCTTAACTACTTTTTTACTTTTTGTTCAATGAAATGCATTTGTACGAGTAATGACATAAATGAACCTGACTTGTTTAAGAACGATGGTATAACACATCCTAATGATGTCCCTGTTTTCTTTGAAGTTGATAGAAAAGCATCATTACCTAGAAATTCATAAAAGGTAAAAGAGCCTTCAGATATTTTTTTAATGTTTTAAAGCGAGCTGTTGCAAGAATATATGTGGAATCTTTATTTTTATGGCATTTTATGCAAAAAGTTTTCTTGTTCTGTAAGAAACAGTCTTACAAAATGGACCTGTTAATCTTGACATGCAGTATCTACATCTATATATAAAATTCATTGAAAATTCAGTAAACACACTGAAGGCACAAGATAAAAGTTGAAAGTTTCAGAAGAAATGGGAATTATACACACTACTGAGCACAATAAATCAACAATATGGAAATTGTCCAGTATAAAAATAAACTGTTTTTCAAATACCCTGAATGCAAGTAAGCTATATAATATATAACAGAGAGATAATTGGATTGCACTGCAATCTAGCTTAAAAAAAATAAATCTTGTAAATTCTTAAGAGTGATGTTATCCATTCCCCATAAGTCTTGGAAATGATGACACACCTGGATTTCCAAGTATCAGCTGAAAGAAACAACAACAGTCTCAACAACATAGTGTAAAATAAAGCTTCCTTCTATTTTCAGTTTTTAACTACTTTTCTTCCTGAAGGAAGTCAGGGGACATTCGTAGCCTGTAGAGGAGGGAGGAAGCAAGAGTATAAGGACAGATATACTGTAGGAAAGCAAGAAGTCTGCCTAGCCCACTGTTTTGTGGCCAAAAATAGAAGGGTAGAGAAAATGATGAAAGAGTGTGAACATACAGTGATGCATCCTCAGGATTTTCCAGGCTGAAAAGGTTAAAGATTTGGAGATTCCATGCATTATAAATAATCTTTGGTTTTACTCATATAAATATTAGTGGTTTTTACAGTGCACTCTTGTTCCATGAATTTATCTAATTGATTAATGAACTCACCGCATCTTGCAGCAAAGAATTCCTCAGCTTAATTACAAGGTGCCAGGAAAACTACCTCTATCTCATTGTTTTGAACCTGTCACCTCCTAGCTTTAATTGATGTTGTTGTTACCTGTACTGGAGGAGAGTGAAACATATTTCCTAATTGCCTTTTCCATACTGCTAATTATTTTACAAACCTCTATCCTCTTCCTCTTTCCTCTCTTATTTTTCTCTCTTTCAAGGTTTAGACGCAAACAAACCAACCCACAGCACCTATGCATAGAAGTGTTTGATGCAGAATTCAATCTAGACCTTTAATCATCTTTGATACCCTTCTCTGAACCATTTCCAGTATTACCTGCTTTCTGAGGAGAAAAGAAAAGGATGCTACAAGGTCTTCAAGATGGGAGAGAGATACAGATCTATACAATGGCAAAATAATGATCTTTTCTCTCCTAATAAAGTGCTTGGATTGATGGAACAACAAGGAGGCAGCATAAAAAACTCTGAAGCTCATTATGTCTTCCAGGGAACTTCTTGTGCCTGGTGTTAAATGAGCCTATCACATTGAGTTGCTAATTATAAATTTTTTGCAGGAATGGAAACTTGTTCAACTTGTCTCCCTCTCTAGTTACATATCATGTTGTTCTTATTGAAAACTTAGGTCCTATTAATTTCAAATACAAAATGTCTTGTCTAAATTGTAGCTCTGGAAGTTTCCCAGTCTAGCGGTTTATTCTCAGATGAATTTTTATTTATAATTTCAAGTGATGCAGATATTTCATGCTCTCAAAGTGTGGCTGGTGGCAGCAGAGCCAGTCACACTTGGAACTAGGTGGTACAAAATGGTATCAAAAGAGACGTGCTAAACACCAGGTGAATGTTCATGGTTTCAGGAATAGCTGAATACACCAAGGTAATTTCTTTGGTAATTCCCCATGATCCTCCTCAAAATGTCAGGCCGTCTCCTCTGAGAGTTAAAATAGGCCAAGTTTTGTGTTAACAGCTGTGCTTTGTCAAAAATGGCAAGTTTGGGAGCTTTGAAGCTGGGCTACTTTTTGCTTAGTTACACTAGAACAACAATATGTACTTTTACCCTTAGAGGAGGTGCACGGTCACCTTGCAGTTGTGCAGCAGTACAAGGTAAACAAAATACTCTCTGGGACTACAGCCGTATTTCCCAAGGAGGGCTAGCTCTCTTTGAATGACACATTATACAGCATTAGACAAAAATGAGTATGTTGTATCATCTAAGTATGTAAAACATGCACAAGGGGCAGAGAACATATGGCAAACTTTTCTGTGTTACCTAAATGCCTGAGTTCTTAGCTGTGCCAGTTTTGATGTGGCTTAGAATAACTGAGCAATGAGCTTTTTTATACAAACATACCTATACACTCAAACCAGTAACATCCCACACTACTGATATTTTCTGTCACTAGACACACTCAGGCTCAGGAAGCCTTTCTTTCTAGAAACACAGCATTGCTACTCCTCTACTGTATTTTTAAAGTTGGGTTTTTTTCTCCTGGTGATAGAAAATAACCTGACTTTTCATTTAGCGTTTATTAAATTATATATTCTTTTAGTTGGTACATGTCTTTTTCTGATTTTTAGATTGCCAGGTTTATTTGTATTTAATCATATTTAAATCCTTTAAGCCTGCTGCATCAATTAAGATTAATCTCCTTGCTCTGTCTTACAAAACCACATCCAAAGATGAACAGTTCTTAGGAGAATCTATGACAGAGTGGTTCCAGGGACAATTATTTACTACATCCATCATTTATGTCTGACTCACTGTAGGTATCTCAGGGGGCACTGACTGATGCAGTGAAGACTGAAGTCACCAGCTTCACAGTTTTGCTATCTTTACATGTTGTTCTTCAATCATAACTAAGTATTTAATTCCCTTGTTGCTCATGACTTTCTGTAGCACAGACCTGTCTTGTTCTCGTTCACGTCTCAGTAAAGTTGCTTTCTGGTTGTACTTTAAGTTGTAAAATTGATTCTTTTTTCCTACTATAGAGTCTTTCTGTAGGCCTCCTAACCTAATAATCTGAAGGCAGCCATATCTTCTGTGCCAATACATTATTTATAATCTAATAACATTGTTGTTTGTACATAGTAACAGATGGTGTGGTCTTTCTCACCTAAAATTTAACATTTGTTTAGCTTTGTTTTCAACAGAGTTTTATTACTTTGTTTCTGCAAGGCAGAGGATGCTTTTGAGTTTTGTTTTAGAGCTGCAAAGGGAATCTTTTTAAGCTGGAGCACTTTTCATAGCATTCTTTTCACATCAGCCGTCATGCCTCCTCCCACTCCCCTCTGTCCTTCCTTTACTGTCCTTCATCGCCTCAGAAGAGGGGCTGTCTCCCAGACTCCAATCTTGCAGTCCCACACTTGTCCCATTCCATTCGCCAGATCAGATGCTTCAGAAGAAGGCAAAACCCCCCAAATCTTTGCTGCTGTAACTGATGCTGATTCCCCAGCCCAGGTTAAGGAAATCCATCTTTCATATTGGATTATCTTTTTTGCAGCCACAACTATAATGGTAATACAAGCCATTAAATGAGCCAACTTGCAAGAAACTCAGAAATGAACTTGAGCAGAGGGAGGGGTCATGCTCTAAGAGCAACCTTCCTTTTTTTTTTTTTTTTTTAATAGAGCAGTGTGATTGTTCACATTATTAGGAGACACTAGAAGTAAGACTTCAACACTAATACCAAATATTGACTTAAGATAAAATTGGAAAATTTAGCAATGCTTTACGGACAAATTAGAAAGAGTTTTTGTTGCTGCTGGGTTTTTTTATTGGCCTAGAAAGCAATGGATTTTTTTCCTTTTTTTTCTCATGAGCTTTCTATTGGCAACTACTTCAGGTCATAATAAATCAACTTGTTCCATTAGACACAGATCAAGGGAATGTTTTAAGGCATTATTTTGAGAATGATAAGAACAAGACCTTGATACTATAGGCAATGATGCCTGGCTCAAACTGAAACTAGAAAAGCGTATCAGTTGAATTCATATTTGGTACATTAATTTGCAAAATAATTTCACAAAGGGATGTCATTAAAATTTGGAAAGTCTTTATTTTTTTTAGTTTTGTGACTGTCAGTCATAGTTACTTCTGCTTCCAACCTTAACCAGTAATGTACACCAAAAATTTTTACTACCGTGAGTTTCCTACTTTTAACGTTTGCTCTTTGCTTAAACTTAGCTGTGGTACAAATGGGTAGAATAAGAAAAGGTGTAAGAAAAAAGATGGCAATTTTCTTCCTCCTACAGACTAGTACTTTGCCCTGTGAGCTTTTTGTAGTTCATACTGTCTAGACTACAGAAGAGTAATACTAGTCTTTCTAGAGAGAGGCTTATTCGCAGTTATTTGTCCTGTGCTTTCTTTTTCAATCTGTTTAGGTGTGAAGTGTAGGCATCAAGCTATAGGACTGCAGATAATATTTTGACATTTGAATGCAAGTTTCCAGTTTTTCAGTTTAAATTGAAAATATATGTAGAAATTCATTTATTACCCCAAAATGGTTCAGCTGGTGGCAACTTGTATCCTAAAGTAAATGACCATAACAACCAAAGTCTGTCTCTCCAAATCTGTTATTCCTGTTTGTTCATGTGTTTGATTATCAGTGTAGTTCTCTTAACCTGATTGTTACTCATTTACAAGAAAAACATTGCTCATGAAAGTAATAAAATGCATTTTGTCCTTCATTGTATTATTGACAGTATGGTTTAATTGTCTTACATTTTTACACTGAGGCAAAATGAAAATTTTAAACATGCCAAATATAATATTTCTTGTTTGCTACTCATTCACCCTTCATTTTCTAATAGATTATTTGTCCACCCATACAATTCAGATGAGGCAAAAAAGAGTGAGAAGGTTTTAGTTTCTATAAGTTATTACGCAGCAGAAGATACTGGGTTTGCAGTATGAGTTCTGATACTGTAATTGTTACTTTGTGAACTAGCTTTTCCTACAAATTTTACATTTGCATTTATCTCAGTGTCTAGATCCTGCTGAAGATTTAAAAAATGATAAATATTCTAGATAGCATGTATGGTGTATACAAATCTGGCAACTTATAAATGCCCTAAGAAGGCTTTGAATAGCAGTTATCTTTTGAAACTGAATCCTTTTTTTTCATCCTTGCCTCTCAAAAATTTATTTTAACTGCTATTTTATAGTGTCGTGGTTTAACGCCAGCAAGCAACTAACACCACGCAGCCGCTCACCCCTTCCCCCACCCCAAGTGGGATGGG
>JANZLQ010000030.1:2788319-2822565 GCA_026212715.1 Elanus axillaris | reverse complement strand
GGCTGTGTCCCCTCCCAACTCCTTGTGCCCCTCCAGCCTTCTCGCTGGCTGGGCAGGAGAAGCTGAAAACCCCTTGATTTTAGACCAAACACTACTGAGCAACAACTGAAAACATCCCTGTGTTATCCACATTCTTCTCACACTGAACTCAAAAGTAACACTATACCAGCCACCAGAAAGAAAATTAACTTTATCCCACCTGAAATCAGGACAGACTTGAAGGACTGCACCAGGCCATCTGGGCTGAAAGTGTCTGGGGAATGTGAGATAAAACAAAGTACCAGCATTTCCACCATCCATGTCTATGTTTATATACACGTGGTAACATTTGTAGCAACTGAGGCAAAAGCCAAGTGTATTTGAAAAAAGGAGGAAAAATAAAAGCAAAGAAATCTTCATAAAATGCCAAGAATTTTGTCACACATTAAGGAATTTCATTAGATTACCCTGGAAATTTACCCTATATGCTTAGGTATTTTTACTATAAATTCATATTATGTGTTTCTGTCAGTCTGTGTCCAAATTCAGATATAGAATGATCTTTTAGTTTGAACATTTTTCAGAAATTCTGTTCAATAATAAACCTGTTCTGTAGATTCTTATTTCTTACTTAACTATATCCTTTTACTGACACATTTAGAAAGCAAAGTCAAAATAACAGCAATGCATAGAGAAAAAGTTCATTGAACCATAGATTGAGTTGTTTTCGAGAATATTTATGAGTTTATATTCTGTAAGCAAAAGTTGTTTTCTTATGTTGACTGTGAAGTAGATTATATTCTATGTTTGTTTGTTCTGTTTTCCCCTTCCAGTGCTTTCGTTTCAAAAACAATATGATAAACAAAGACACCGTTGCTTAGCAACTTAAAATATTTCCTTTTTAAACTCAATGTTTATAGTTTGAAATGTAATGGAAATTCAGTGTATACTGTGTGATAAGTTATTGGAAAATAATTAGTTCCCTCTGTCTTGGACTAATTTCTCAGAAATGTATTTTATGAGTTAGTGTATCTACCATTTGTCTAGGGAGAAGGAATTTGCCTAAACTATATTAATCTATAGCGATTTTGTTAAAAGGTCAATTTATTATCCTACATATTGAACAATTAATTTTTCAGTAATTAACATTTTCCTTGATATGGATAAAACAATCTTAACTCAGTAGAATTCTGTAGTTTAAATGTACTCCATGTAGAGTGATTCTAGCTTGTATCTCTCTGATGAGTACCCGGTGATATAACCTGCTCATGCTGTATAGTTACACTTTGAAATTTTGGGGGGTTGTGTGTGAAATAATAGGCTAGACTCTTAGTTATTTATCAGTTCAGTGATATGGAAGTCAGAAGCCATTCATTTTCTTCTAGCAGGAGAAGGTGTCCCAACACTTTTTGCCTGCTAATAAAATCAACCTGTTAGTAGTGGCTAGTAGGGATATATGACCATTAAAATGAATAAGGATATGTGGTTATTATTTTGACTGTCTATCTTACTTAGAAGCTTCTTGCATATATTTTGAAACTGTTTCTTGCAAGAGAAAGACTATACGCAGTTGAGTACATATGTCTATTTTCAGGAATTAGAAGCCATGGATTTATTTAATTAACATCTTGTATGTTGGTTAAAATTTAGAAACTGGCCATCCTAATGCTCATTTTTAAATCCTTCCTTGAAACAGATTTAGGTAGTAAGATTCTAAAAGACAAACCATCAGACACAGACTTTTCTTCCTCACTAGTAAGTCACACTTATAGTTTGGGTTTTTTTGAAAAATATTTTATATTCCTTATTTAGAGAATGAGGCTTCTGCCTTTTGCTGGATTTGTAAGAAATTATTGTAGATAGAACCGAGACTTTCAGTGGAAGAAGAAAGTTATGGAAGACTGCTGCTTTGTGACAAAAAGGATTTTCAGTATAGGAAAGTGGGAATGGTTAAAGGAAACGAGGAGATGCTTTTATAGGGCTCATGTTAAACCTAGATGCTGTCATATTATGGTATCTATATTGAAGAAAGGGAAAGGACAATAGTTCATTATTATGTAATAGTATGCAACTTCTGTGTAAGTGTTAATTACTATATTTTGGGCGTTTGTAAACAAACCAAGTATTTCCCAAATAGCAAGAAGTTGGCAGTAATTGAATAGGCAAAGATGAAAATTCTTTCTTCCTATTATTAAGTGTCTTGAAAGGCAATTCAGATAGAGTGAGCTGCTGGGCTTTTCTTTGCTGAACTTCTCTTGGAAGAAAAGTAGATCTTCAGTTAACTACCTGGTAGAAGGGCAAAGTTTGGTAGATTATCCTTGCTCAACACTAGCAGTTTAACTCATGCATCGTGGCACAAATAACTCTGGAATTTCATATTCCCTGGGCTAGAATCACTAATTATGTTTTCCTCAAAAACTTTTTTTTTTCAAATGAAGAGGGAGATAGCTTTGTTAATTTTGAATAAGAATTGGTAATATTTACCAATATGTTTTTGCTTTCATTTCCTTTGACTTCAAACAGTAGACAAATTTCTAAACAAATTAAAACATAAGAAGCAAAAATGTTGGTAGTATTTTCTTTAATTAGAAGTTGCAGGCATGAAATAAATATGGATTGGAAATACTTCCTCTTGTAGTCATAAATTGTCTCTTAAAATTTTGTGACAATTACTGCCTAACAGTTGTACAATTCTGTGTGCAGCCATCCACTTCTTACTGATGCTGGAATCTATTAAAGGGAATAAAATTGTGGAAGCTAGCATTCTTAACTTAGAAAACAGACCATCAAATTGCAGAAAGCTGAGTTGCAATATCCTCCATGCCTTGTTAAGTTGCCTAACATCAAAATGATAAGCAGAAGCCCAATTAAAAAAAATCCCAAACCACCATGATTTATTTTAGTTTCAACTTACACACTTTGTCTCAAGTATGTACGGGAAAAAAATTCAAATCACAGTGTTTTCTGAGTTGGTTAACAGCTAGACTTGATCAAATATCAATAACACAACAAAATACTATTATTAGTGGAAGCAGCTGGAATCATAATTTCCAGAGCTAACAACAAACTATACAAACATGTTGAAGCTTAGGATATTTTTACTTGGCAAGTATTTCAGTAACTTTTGAAAAACCAGTACTTTCTCTTTTTTTTTCCTTTTCTCTTTCTGGAAAGTCAATATAAGATGAATAGATATTCTGCAGCACATCTGTTTTATACCAAACTCTACAGTCTGATGTGTGTTTGCAATATAATCTTGTATGGCTTGCCATTAGCTCTCTGTAGATATCTTCCATAGGTCAAGAAAAGCCATTTGCCTAAGAAACAAAGGCAGCTTGTGAGTCAGATCTCAAAAAGTGCCTAAATCTATGAGACTTAATCTTGCAGTCCCTCTTAAGCCATATCCATCATTAATATCACAATTTACTATTTAGCTCGGATTGCCTAGCAGCCCTTACCACTCTTGTGGTTCTGCTTTACAACTTTTCATGAGCCTGAAGTGGTTGCTGGTTGCACATCTGCATCCACCTTTCCCGACCTGGGTGCATTTTGCTCAGCTCAGACATTTCTCCCTAGAGCACATCTGTAGCAGTTCTAGAGTACGTGCATTCTTCAGCTTAGCTGCATTAATTTTTTTTTGTCTTCTACCTGGAAGAAAGAAACAGAGAATGCAAAAATACTTTTCTGTATAGGCTATTATTCTCACAGTGCAAGAGAACCTAAAATACTATGTTAACATTGTTTTTTGAGAAATGCAGAATGGGATATAAATTTGGCATGACAAGTTGGTGTAGAAGAGGAAGGGCACCTCATGCAGCTTGTGCTGATGGAGGAAGACAGGAAAGATGACTCTACATGTTCATATAGAAACGTCCTGATTTAGGGACTTCTATAAGTAAACAACTGACCTCTTTTCAAAACTTAACTTTATAATGTGATGATCTGAAATTTGGTAACCTCACTAAGGTACTTCTGTTGGTGTTGTAGAGAAGGTGAATTTCTGTTTTAGAGGTCCTCCAAGAAACTGTTGCTATCAGTTCCTAGGATTTTGGAGTACTGACCAGATGCCCGTGAGCACTAGTTTGTCCCTGCAGAGTGGCTGCGTATTAGGCACTTGGCATTATCAGCTCCCATTCCCACTGATTTCAGTAAGTTCTGGCTCAAACCTGGACAGCTGAAATACAGATCAGATTCGTGCTGGGCTAACCCTTATGAGCACACAAACACAATGGATATATGTCAGCCCATTAAGCTCTATCATCGTGAAAAAAGCTGTCACACACCTGAACTTTCTCCAATGAGAGAAGCCCTCAATTCTGGAGCATGGCACCCCTGCTCCAGCAACTTTCAGAAAGACACTGGCCGTTGGTGGGGCCAGAGTCATGATCCAGGAGGCGAATGGATAAAAGACACTCCATGCTGGACATGAGTACATCACCTGCCAAAGGCACCACATCCCCAAAGAGAACCGGTCATAGAATGGGACAGTGGGAAACCATGCAGCATCAGGAGGCAGAAAGAAACCACAAGGCAGGACACCTCAGCCTCCCATGCTGGCTTCCACCTTACCTGGGAAGTCCTGACCTACTACTGGGACCTCCAGCTAAGATACAGGGACTTGAGACTGGAAAAAGGGTAGGGTAGACGTGTCTGTCCAAGTGCTGGTGGTCTTCTTGCTACCCAGATCAGTGACTGGAGGTTTGTGGTGGCTGGCAAAAAATTAAGTAAAATGACATTCCCCAACTCATGTCCATGACATACAGTCCCATTATTTCCTCCCCTCCCCTTCTACCTCAATTTTTCTATTTCTCTTTCTCCTGATTGAGCTCATATTAACTTGCAGTAAGGTCAAGCGTTTGCCTACAAAATGCTGAGTATTCTACAAAAGAAGAAGTACAGACAGTGAATATACATTCATGATGATTGCTTTTCATATATGCAGGTTACCTTACATAATTTTAAAAACTCACTCAGCTGTTTTCTCCAACAGATGCTAGAGAAATGGCACATTTTAAATTGGTATCTTTTAATTCTTGTTGGTTTAAAAGTAGAGCTGGTTTGCACACTTTCCAGAGAAATATTTTTACAAACCAGAGTTCAAACATGATAGAAACAGGTTTCAGGAAAGAGTTTAGAAGATATGTTTTTCTCTTGGTTGGTTTGTGTCTTTCTGCCTGTCTCCCACAACCCACCAATATTGAAACACTTTCCCTTCTGTGCTCAAAACAACTTCACATTTAAAAATACCAGTTTATATTTCTAAGGCTAAAATTACGTTTGTCTTCATATTAAACTTTGATTTTCAAATTATCTATTCACAAAACCTTTGGGGTTTTTTGGGGGGTGTTTAATCACATTTAAGTTCAGGAGTATTTTCCAAATCTGAAGTTTGTGAAATTATATAAATATTGCTTAAATAATAAAAGACCCACTGTATTTCACAACCATTGAGATAAAATTCTAAGACAGAATACAAGACAAACAGCCAGTGAGAAAAGTATGCATTTTACACAGCATGAAAATAAGACACAATTAAAATTATCAGTGACTTTTACAGTAGAACTAACAGGATATAAATATCTGAATACTTATGTATCTCTTTATGTGTATTAATATCTTTTTTAATTTCCAGTGACGATAGGGTAATATTGCTGAAAGAGACCAATTGTAGCAGAGGAAAGGATTTACAGACCACCTAAAACATAAAGCTCCCGAAAAGGAAGCAGATGCAGCAACTGAGTGAACATTTGTGCTTACTCAATGTGAAAATGTGTTCAGTAAATATTTGCAGCCATATTAGAAGGGACTAAATACTTAACTTGAGATTCAGATCACATGCGCTAAAAAATAGGAAATCTCAAAATAAAACCAAATAAAGAAGATAAAATTAAAACCTGATGAACAGGACAACTAACAGAAAAAGAATGAAACTTTACACATTCACAATTTGGCAAAAATGGAATTTCTGAGTTAGTGATTTAAGAAAACTATTATTTTAAAATGATAATTATTTTTTTTCTTTGAATGATAAAATATTTTCTTAAAATACATATCTTTTCCTCCACAGCAGTATTTTCTGCAAATATTCCAAGTCTATCCTGAAGTACATTTGTTGTTCTACCTCATTTATTTTTATTAAAATCTTCTATGTTTTTAGATCTCTTGCTATTGAAAATCCTGGAAAACAGTTTTATGACTTCTGTGGTAGAAGTCTTTCTGCTAATTATTACTACTGGGTATAAACTTGCCCATCTTGAAAAGGACGAAAATTAAATACAGAATGATTTATCCAGTTCACTTCTGTTCCTGTTTTATTGAAGTCAACAGGTGTTAGGATGAGATTATCTATATGATTTAAAAGATAGAAGGGTATTTAATGTGCTTATTTTGTATGGTAAATTTCACATTCTTCACTCTTTGTTCCTTCTCTCCCACACATTTTTTCTTGGTTTTATTGGTTTTCCCTTCATTCACTTATGGTACCAAACTCTAATTCTAGTCGTGCAATGATTACAAAGAGATCACTTAAAGGTGCTGTAGAACGAAATGCTTTGCTTAATCAGGTCCACGGTGTCTGGTGCAAGACCTATCATTTGGACTGTGTTTCAGCATTTATTACTGAGCTTCAAACCCCCCAGAAGTTACATACATAAATTGTGCTTTTAAGTGAGTACGTCTTCAGTGCTCTGCTATCTCACTGCTGCTTCCCATCACCTGTCCTTAATAGATTAGTATTCTCTTTTCTCTTCCAGCTCTGTCCTTCCCTCTAAGTACCAGCTTACACACCTTCTGGTTCCTATTAGCTTTGTGGTCTTTAAATGACCAGCCTCGGGGATTTATTTTCCCTATTCCACATGCACAAAATCTCTGTCCTATAATCCTCGAATAATCAGCCCTAGAACACCTGCAGAAGTGAGTCTGCCTCTCTCAGGATAGGTTTTAATAAGTGACCAGAGGAAGGGAGCAGTTACCTGCATACCCAAAGAAAGAATTTCACAGGACCTATCTGGTACAGATTTTCTGATGTGACACAGTCAGTATGTGGGAATTCTCTCCACTATGGAGTCTTTAATGGATTGTAAAATGAGATTTGAAGATAATAAAAAAAATCTTCTCGCTTTTAATCACAGCATCGACGACAATTTACCCCATGTGCCAAGCTGTCCTAGAAACTGTCTGCACAGTGTACACACTCAAAGTATTTCTTACCACATGGAGATTCTGGTCCTGAAAAACTGCAGATCTCTGGAGGCAGCAACTCTTGCATTTAAAACTCATGTGGTACTTAAGAAATTTTCTGCCTATTGAAATTTTCTCTCTAAAATTCTTTGATGCAAGCCATTGTTGCTTATTCATTGGCCCAAACTTATATTTGCTCCAGCAAAGTGATGGAAAATATTGCCTAGAGAGATCCTTTGTAGCTCCCGCTAAAGTTCCAGTTCTTCAGAATATTCTGCTGAAGTTTCTGATCTTCCCTCTTATTTCAATCATTAGATGGAATAGAGTCCATCTGTACTTAATACTTAACATTTGTGAGAGATAAAATTCTGGAAAATAAAATATATAGGGTTTTTTAACAGTTTCAAGTGAGCACTGGCTATGAAAAACTTTAGAAGTGGACAAAGAGAAAATTGGGACCTAAAAGTAATGTTACAGTCATTTTCCAATCTCTGTTCTAATCCTTGTTTACTTTCATGCTTAGGAAAACAAAACCAAAAAAACAGCCTTGAAATTTTGAATGCAAAATAACCTTCAAAATGAAAGGTTTTCTTCTCAAAGTGGTCAAGAATATGCTGTAGCCATTTTGATACTTTTTTTTCCAATTTGAGACTTGTCTTGCAAGCTGTTTCATTTTGAGTAAATCTCAATTTTCTGGCTAAAACCATCTTTCTGAGTTAAAGAAAAAAAAGAGAAGCATTTCCTAATGAATCAGTCTTTGCTTTATCTTCCTTCAGTATCTCTACTTGTGAGATCTGTGCTCTGCCTTTCTCCCTGCAAGCTTCTTCTTGCATCTATCTGGTAGAATTCATGGATGTTTTTTTCTTCCCTTCCATCTCCTGCTTCCTACATAATGTCATTAATGTGTCTATGAACCACTTTACATTCTTTTGAATTCTGAAAAGATAAAGCTGTAACTATTCTACTTTCATTTTAGATCTGATTTTTTTTCAGGTGGTACGCTAATCTGTGGAGTGTCAAGTGTCACAGCAGATAAGCTAAGTTGTAAATTGAATTTTTTCTTATCCATACATTTATCTTTCAGCATTTCCTTTTTCATTGGGTCCTGCAGAAACATATATTTAATTCTTCCCATTCATTCATCAGTGCTAGTTCATCATTGAGATGAATCAGAAGTCTGCTCCTAGACGGGAAAAATGCATGTCATATGTTTTAAGAAAAAGTAAGCTCTTTGAGTTTAGATCCTTTTTATTGCAGCTGAAGGGAAGGATGTTTGCTCTGAACAAAAAGGAAAAATAACGATGAAGTCTTTATGAGAAAATGAAACACCTACTGGGAATTAAATGAAAGTCAGTAGAAAGGCTTCTTCTGTGAAGCTGTTGTATCTCCTCCCAAGAGGCTGAAATCATCTTATTTGGCTTCTGGGAGGTACCACACAGAATTATTTCTGCCCTAAGAGAAAAATTCCCATTAATTTGAAATGATTTAATGTTGAATTTTTCATACCCTCAGTGATAAAAGCTAGAACAATTCTCCCTGCAGGCTAACAAAATATGCAAGCATCATTTCTATGTGGTTTCAAAATATGTGCCTGTGTCTGTGTGTGTGTGTGTGTCGTATGTACACAGAACAGAAGCTACAATAAAATACCGGTTCAGATTTTTAAGTGCTGGTAGCTGTCGTCATCCTATAGGTTTTAATTATTGGAAAACCTGATCTGGTGTTTTAAGATAATGTCACCCACTCTACCTAGACAAATCAGGAAACTTTCTAATTAAAAAAATAATTATGAAAGGTAGAAGAAATTTCAGTAGCTGAATGGCATAATTTTCTAAAGCAATACAGTGAAAAACAACTGAGTCCCCAGAATGCTCTGCTAATATGTGATCTAGCAATTATGTGTTCCTCACATTCTCTAAGATTTGAGGAGGCTACTTGGCTTTCAAACATAAAGCCATTCAGAAGGATTTGATATTCTACAGACCCTTCCTCTGACTGTCTCTTTGATGATGCTCTGAACTGTATGGGTCATGGCCACAGACATTTGATACTAGGCATCTTTCTGTATCGCCTATCCAGTGTGGAGAGATAAGATTTAAGAACATGAGTTAAGAACAAACACCCATTAGACAATACTTTTCATTTCTAAAGGTATGAGGAGGCTAGATATTCCCTTTTTCTTTCCACAAAAGACAGTATTAGTCTTATTCACACTGTGCAGTAAATGCCCATGTTAGGACATCATCGTTAAAACCTTGGTGTCTCCCCTTCCTCCCCTTCTCTAAAGTTTTGGCTAGAAGGCCTTTCAGCCAAATTTGACCAGTCATGATTGTGATGCACTCCATGTATGTGCAACATAGTGAGAGGAGAATTTCATTTCTCAAGTTACTCATTATTAGTAGAACTGCTGCAAGACATGGTGGAAGCTGGCTGGCTGTCTTAGTAAGCTTGCAAGCAGTTTGGCTAGTTTGGTGCTTTCCCCCTGATTTGTCACCACTCTGCTTGTACTTACTCTTCAACATCAAAGACACTTGCTACAGTCATCATTTTTCAGCAGTTGCCACTTTGGTTTCATTAACCTGGCAACTCAATACTGTTTCCTCATAGTCAAAGAACAAGTGAATGGTGATTGCTATAAACTGTAGCTTGTCCCACCTAGGATTCATCAAAATCAGGTAAAACTAAATGCACGGTTTTCCCCTTCTCTGTTTTATTTGCTATTTCAGACAGTTTCCAGAATACACTGTATTGTCACTTGCAGGTCTGCACAGCATTCAAAAGCAGTTAACTGAATTTGTACTCAATATAATTTGATTCTTACTCTGGTAACATAAATCACATGGAATTTCTTCTGCTTGCTGATTGGATGAAAGTACTTAGATTCTGTTGTGAAAATGCTGTCTTTATGTGCATGATTACCTTTTCTTCCTTCCTTTTAAAATTTGCTGGTTTAGGAACATTTATCTGGGTAAGCTCATTTCCTAGGATATTTTCAGGAAAAAAAAGGAAGTAATGGACACAATAAGGCTATTTGAACTTTACATTGGAAATAACATGAAAGCAAAATATTTTAGCCAAGATTTCCCAAGATTACTAGTAAAATACACAGTGTGTATTACAGAATTGGGAAAAAACGAAGAAAATTTAGTCTCCCAAAATTTCTGTGTGTGTATGGGTCCCCATGAGTATATTTTGGAAAGAGTTGGACAATATTTGAAGGATAGCCAGAGACTAGGTAATAATTATTCTTTGTGTATCAGTGTAGTACTGTGTGTGATTAAGTTGTTTCCAGTGTTTTTCTTGGAGGAGAACAAATGTGTCCATAAAACATGAGATTTAAGAATGATTTCTTACATGTGAATGTTCAAATACTCGGGTTTTTTCTTTGGAATTACAGTCCGTTTGCTGACCTATTCTGGAAAGTCTTTATTCTTTTAAGTACTTTGATCATAACAGCATAAAATTCCCTGTCAATAACTATTTGAGGGATTTTTAATCCTTAGGATCCTACAATAAGTTGGGTTGTAAGGGACCTCCAGTGGCCATCTACTCCATCCTCCCGGTTTATTTTACATTGTATGGAAATAGTCTTTAGTGATAACTGACTAATTTCTGGCAATCTTAAGATGGGACTTTCATAGAATATAAAAATTAATGAAAAATTAAAGTCTTAAATTTGTATTTAAAATGTTAACATTTTAAGTAGAAGTGATGCAAAATAAGGGGAAGTAAAGCAAAGGGTGTTGTATTTAGTTGCCTAAAATATTAAACTGTGTAAGTATCCTTAAGGGACCCTATTAATGAATTGGTACTCTAGTCTGATGCATGCTGTAAAACTGCACACAACAAAATGATCCCTGCCCCCAGGGCTTTTTAAGCTGTATAGTCTACATACAAAAGAGATAAAGGTACACGATAATACATAAAACTTTAATAATCAACATGACCAATCCTTTCACACATCATCAAACTAATGATTATCATGGGTTTTATAAAAATCCACAGCAAAGTAGTGTATGAAGAGAAGGTTTTTAAGAAGATGGATGGTGAAGAAATTTGTAAATATTTATATGGAACTTCTGCGAAGGGCTGACCTGCTCTGGGGCTGCCAGACCCCACCAGCCGCTCTCCCCCTGCCCCTCCTCAAGAGCACAGGGCAGAAAATACGATGCGAAAGCTCCTGGGTCAAGAGAAAGGCAGGGAGATCACTGGCACTTACCATCGCAGGCAAACCAGGCACAACTTGGGGAAGATTCACGTAATTTCACCGGTTCAGACTAGAGTTGGACCACGAGAAACAACGGCAAACCTGAACCACTTTCAGGTGCAGACGAGCCCCCTTTCTTCCCCGGCTCAGCTTGGCTCCATCGTTGCCACCTCCTGGATCTCCTCCCGGCCGAGGGGCACAGGGGGCTGAGGAACGGGGGGCTGTGTTCAGTCCATGTTGCTCCTCGCTCCGCTCCTGCCTCCTCACGCTTGTCCCTGCTCCAGCCTGGGGCCTTCCCAGGGGCTGCAGGGAAGCCCCTGCCCCGGCGGGGTCTCTCTCTCTGGAGGCCGCAGGGCCACCGCTGCTGGGGAGCGGGGCCTGGAGCCCCTCCTGCCCTCCTCCCGCTCTCCCCTCGGGGCTGGCAGGGCCGGTTCTCACACCGTTTCCCTCAGCCCTTTGGCCCTTCCTTTCTTCCCCAGGCTTTCCCCGAGGGGCTCGGCTGGAGCCGGCTGGGCCCGGCCCAGGGCAGCCCCTCGTCCCCCTCACAATGGCCGCCCCTGGTCTCTCCTCACAGTGGTCATCCCTGCAGCCCTCCCATTCTCACGATCAAAACCTTGTCACACAAACCCAACACAATTTCTCAAAGATGTAAGAATATAATAGCAAAGGCATGAAGATTAAAAAAAAAAACCAAACCACACAAAACAAACAAACCCCAGCCTATCTAGAGGTTGAATATTGGCTTCATGGGATAATTGGAGTCCAAAGGCACCCTCTTCATACAAAAGTAGAGATGATATATGACATAGGATAGACAAAAGACAGTGAAAGTAAAGATAAGCAGTTTATTTGAGTGTAGTGCAAAATAGCAAGACAGTGGAAGAAGACAGCGAAAGGGATGAAAAGTCTAAAGCTGACTGGGAAAAGAGATTCTGTTGCAATATTCTAAATAGAAGAAGAGAAAGATTGAAGTTGTCAAGGCCACATTGTAGAAAATCAGATGCAAAATGAGACACTGAACAAGTTCTAGCTATGTATTTGAAGAGAAAAGGTCATGGCTTATATACTGTGCAGAAAAACTTAGCAAGCATTAGTGACAGTTGGGCTGTAAGAGCCCAGAGTGACTCTACGAAGGGAGTCCTCCTGTAATGTGGGTAACTGGGAAGCAGTCTGGTGAAAATGTCTTCAGTGACAGGAAGCAGGAGGAGAGCTGTTTAACCTTGTTAGGTAGCCGGTAGAGATGGCTAGCTACCCGTAAAAAGATGTGAAAACAGGGAAACAAGGCTGGGGTTAGTAGGTAATATCTAAGGTGCCCTCATGAGGCAGGTCTATAAGGGAGGGAAGAGGAGATAACCAACAGGGACATTCACTTAATACTTGAAAAAAGAGCTTTATGGAACTGATATAACAGTGAAATGAGAGATACACAGCAGCAGGGTCATGGAAGTCATTTGAGGTCATATTTTCAAGAACTTTACCTCCTTAGTGTATAGAGAACATAAATGCAAGAGTAAGAAGGAATGAGTGTCGCTGCCAGTATTTACTCAGTGAAAGTTCAAACCCCTGATTTAAGGGTCCAGATTTTGAAGAAAAGCTGGTGTATACCTTTGCATTCAGGATGTAGAAAATATCTGGTAAATAAACCATCACCAATCATGATGCATATTATCTTCTGTCTCATTTACCCTTTATCCCTGAAAACTTCCTTCTCCTCATATTTTTGAAGAAGGCTAGTTGCTGGCTCTCATATCTTTTACTAGTTGTTCAGTAAATAATCTTTTGGCGTGCTTTGTTGCATTATCACTTTTCCTAGATTTTTTGATTGTCTCTATGGCTTTTATTTGAACGTGATTCCATTTTTTTTTTGAGGGATATAATACCATTTCTAGTAACTCTTTTTACCATGGTGTTAGCTGTGCTAACATCAGTCAGCTCTCTAAAATCTTTCCTGCTAGTTTGTACACATATACTTTCTGTTTCCAGTCTGGTCCTCAAGTAACCTCCATGCTGTCTGCAAAGACTTAAATCCCCTGTCTTTTTCTTTTACCTTCTTTTCAAGAAGTTTGTTCATTTTTGTGTTGGTCACCCTTTTAAAATTGACTGCAGCTGTGGTGAATGTCTGCTTCTGTTGCTCCTGAAAGAATACTGAATTAGAAAAATCACTAAAAAAAAAAAGTCACTATTGCTGAATTGGTCTGAAGCATCAGCATTTAGAACCACGTTCTTTGTGCTGGTGAGGACCAAATAAAAAATTACCCCTTCTCTTGTGAGTTCCCTGTGATCTTTCCCTAGTTTAAATAAGGTAAATGAAGTCTATCATTTCTGGTTTATGTCCTAATCTCAAAGCATCTCTGATCTCTATTGCATGTTACGATCATTGTTGCCTTTGTGGTCAGAGAGACAGTAATATTATCTCAAAATTGGTTTGGTTTTTTTTTTCCATCTAGGCCTGGACTTATAATCAACAGGGATTTCATGTCACTTATTGGCAAATTTTGCTTCTTAGCTTGATTTGTCTATGCATTTCAACATACAATTCTATACCACCATCTTTATGGCCTGTTTTGTTTCTCATGTATTCTCTATGTTGTAATCTAGCACTGTCCTGCTTACTCCCCACCTTCTACCAGGTGATAGATATGTCTATTAGGATAGTGAAGTTTTCCCAATTGATTTCTTGGGTTTAATAGCCTTCTCATAGGTTTGTTTATATCAACAAATTGTTCTGTTGTCCTCCTGCATTCTCTTTATATGGTATTTTGTTGGGCCTGTGTTTTCCTTTACCATTTTACTGTTGCCATGCTCTGGTCTTTCCTCAGCCTGTGACTTTACAAATACAGACCAGAGCTACAAATACAGACCAGAGCACTATGAGGGCTGCTGTGGGGAAAGTTAACTCCATCCCTGCCAGACCCAATGCAGCCGTGTTCTCAACAAAAACTCAAATCTGACTTTTCTACCTCCCTGCTGGCTATATGATTAGGTCTGGGACATTTCTTGTATGTCTGATACAGATTTTTTGGTCTCCAATTTTAAGCCTGACAAACGTAAGTTTTGTTGAGAACCCCTCTCCTCCCTATACTCTAGGCATCTATGCAGCCTGTAACCATCAGCTCATCCTAATATGACTTCTAAAGCCTATTCACACACCTTGGAAGGTCTGCCACTTCTGTATTTTTTGTGGAAATCACTGTGTAGTCCTTTCTCAAGTCTGTTCACCTGATGAATGGTTTGCAGAACATAGCAAGCTGCTTCTTCCATTTGACTGTAATCCCTTCTTTCGGGTGTGTATCTTTGATACAGAATCCTGGGGTGGACACAGCACTGGAAAAATTTCCCCTTGAATAAGATAGCATCCTTCAAGATCAAATTAGGATTCTTAAAGGAATAATTGTTCAGTGATGTCTGCAAACCTGTGGTTAATAAATATTTCCACTTCCCTGAACTCCTTCAAGTCAGTAACTTTGGTCTCAGGGCACAGATGTTTTACCTCAAAGGATCATGAGCAGCCTATACCATTTACAAGTACATAGCATTCCCTTTCCCCCACCAATAATACATATGACACTTAATTCAGTTAACTTGGAAGTCCATTCTCTTGAAAGGTTTCTGCTCATTTTACCTATTTCAGATGAGGCATGATTACTTTAGCTAGTCTAAAATATCCAGTAGATCTAGCTGGCTTTTCTTAGTAACTTCATCTCTCAGGTTAGGGAAGGAGAATCTTCTGGACTTCTTTCTCCTGCTGTTGCTCCATTCACTCCATGTTAAAATCCCTTTTCAGCTCATTAAGTTCCAGCCTTTTTTTATTGCTGATCTTCACCTGACCAACACAGGTTTGATCTGCTTCAAGGCTATATTTATAGCAATATATGTGGCCCATGTGTGGTTGGGTCCACATGTCAACCAGATTCTTTCTTGACTGTTTTGCCCACCCCTATATCATTGTAGATTTATATGACCTTGGATCGTTTTCAGTGTTCATTAGTGACAGATCAAGTCCTCAGGTACAATGGTGATCATAATTCTCTAGGTACTGAAGGTTTACAATTTACTTCTTCAGCTTCTCTGTGCAAGGAGGGCTATTGTATTTGCAACCTCTCTTCAGCTAAGTTTATATTAAAAAATTTGGTAGTGTTTTAGTCTGGTATCTTACATCTTTAATGAGTGGTTTTCCTTGAAGTTAGGGAATTTAATTTTACTAGCTTGACATTTTGTTAGGCTAGATTAGATCCTTCTTGATAAGGAAGCTTTAAAGAAATTAATGAGACTGTGAACTTCCTTTTTGTCCCTAGCTTCACTTTGCAAGGAAACACTTTATAAAATGGACCAAAAGTTACCCTGAAAAAAAACCAAGACATCCCTTGGCACAAAAAGTCCTGCATTCCCACAGTTACAGTTACGTTATGGAATAAGATAGACTACATTTATTTAGAACAACAATGGACTATGAACAATGAAGCAGAATCATCTATCTGATCTCTGCCTCCTCCCGTCTGCCTCAGAAACTTCATGAAGATTTCTGCCCTGCTGTCATCCCAAGGGTGCTGAACTGGAGCACTTGCATAAGTATTCTGTGAAGTCAGTCTGTTTAGCTAGATGAACTGAGTCATTTGTCTTGGGGAATCTTCTGCTTTGACATCAGGTGAAAACTAAGTCAATAATCTACTTTGATGAGGTCATCCCAGGAGAATTCCTCATTTTTTATATTCTACATGCCTAACATGTGCCATATGTCTGTGTTCTGCCCGGTCAGCCACAAGCCATTAGAGAACAATTCGGCTGAATATTTAAATATACAAGAAAATGTCATTAAAGCCACTTGGCTAAAGCAAATCTTCAAAACCCATGAAATCCCTCTTCTAGCTGTACAATCTTGACTTACAAAGACACTCAATTTGAATTGTACATTGCCCCTGCCTCAAGACAGCAAGATCACATGGTGGTGGTACTCTTGAGAATGTATTTTCTCTCCTTCCTTATCTATGATTTTCTGTGTTTCTTGCTTTTTTACAATGTTAATAATTTTATTTTTAATATTGTAACAAGCCTGTTGGGTAGTATGGTATTGTAGCATTTTTAAGAGTTTTTATTGAAAGAAGAAATCATGCACCTTGATATTCTCAAGACACACCACAAAGGGCAGAGCTGTTATTTCTGTGGCACTTGGTGGACAATAGAAAGGCATCAGGACTTTTACTTCCCCAACACTCACCAAAACCTTGCCAGAACAGGCATACTGCCCATCACTACAAATCTATTAGAACTAGAAATTATGTCAGCAAAGGTATTGGTACCTTTATTCATGGTAGGATTCAGTATAAATATGAGCTCTTCCTAGGTAGAAGCTGTTGTTTCATGGTACAAAATTCAGCTCCTGCTATTGTTTCTGATGAGGTGGTATGTTGTGATAGAGTATGCTGACAATGAGGTAGAATTGGCTCTAACAGTTCATCGGTAGTCAAATTTTGCTATACTACAGCATGTGTAAGGAAGCCGAAGGGGATTTTAAAGAAATGCTCCAAGTTTCTGAAGATTATTCATGAAGATGCGCTTTTTTTGGGAGATCAAGTCTCCAAAACCTTTTCCTCTCTGAGTAAAGCTTATTACAGTGTGTCCTCCCATTTTGGATGAGAACCAAAGCACATAAAATGAAATAGCAACACAACAGTAACATCTGGTCCATTCATTTTACCAGGGCAAACATGGCTCTGTGTATATAGTTATTTTAGATTTACACCACTATACCAGAATGTATTAATTGAAACTCTCAGCAGAGATTAGCTTGAGGTGAGAAACTTCTTTTCTAATAGGGAAGACTTTTTATAATAGTGGCTTCTTGAGAAAGAGTAAGTTGTTTCAGCAATTCAGACACAAGGGAAAAATTTGTTAGAGATGAATGACTTTTGTCATTGTATTTTTTTTCATGTGCTTGAACAGTTCACATGCTGTATTTTTCAGGAGCATGGCAGAATACATTAGGCCTACACTTTCCTTATTTTAAAAAGCCATGTTTTACAATTAAATGAAAATGCTGAACTAATTTAAGGACCATATTGTTTCTTGTCCGCAATATGCAACAGTCATGTCTGTCTATCAGTTGTGGCTAGTGCCCTCAGCAGACTGCTGACGGTCAGCCTTTTGTACATGAATAGGCTTTAATGATCTATAAATGTTTCTTGAGCAATACTACCAGAGAGAAAGCTGAGAAGGATGATCTTCCTTACCCAATACATAAAAAAATACTGTGGAAGAGCAATAATGCCATGTCATGAAACTGTTATGGCTCAGTGAAAAATATTACTTAAATGCAGAAGACTAGAAGACCTCTTCAGGACCCTTCCAACCTGAATGAGTGATTTTAAGATGGAGAAAAAAGACAAAGTGCTTATTTCCAGGAAGTAACTTAAACAGGAAGTTTTCCTTCCTTCTACCATTAAATCTAAAATAAGTATGTACAGGTCTCTGGATCTCTCCTTACAGTGGTTGCCATAGGACTGAAGGGCTTGAGAAAGAGTTCACATTTTTTCTCTTCCAGAAGGTGACATCTTCATCCTCCTTTTTATTCTGCAGGAGAAAAGTTCCTTAAAGACAAACAAGCAGAATCTCTGTAATTCACTAATAAATATAAATAAAAATATAATTAAAATATATAATTCAAAATTAAGTAATAATTTTAGATCGCTATATAGATACTTTAATTTGGTTACGAATATATATAGCCAAATATAAAAGCACTTCACAAGTCTGTAACGGCAAGAGTTTGAAAAGAGCAGAAAAGCACTCTCTGAAATGCACAGGCTCTTTGCCTAAAATAGACTCAATCTCTTGATTTTCATTAAAAATGTCGGAGTTTACTTGAAGTTTACAGAATCACAGGATTGTTGAGGTTGGAAGGGACCAATGGACTTGTGACATCTCCATGCCTTGAGGTACTAAAAACTAAACAAGACAAGTCCCTGAGCAACCTGATCAACTTTAAAGTTAGCCTTGCTAAGAGCAGGAGTTTCAGCTACGTAAGGTTCAGGGGTCCTTTCTAAACTTATTCATTATATGCTTCTATAAACCTTGTGTCAAGTCCATTTTTATTGAAAAAATTAAGTGCAGTGTTGATGATAATATTGCTGTTGATGATTTTATTTTTACTTTATTACATTAAGATTAAGAAACATATTTTTAGTAATTTAGTGTTGGAAAGAATTCCAGATCTCAAGATAGCTGCTAAAAGAAGAGGAAGCAAAAATCTGCAATGATAGAGGCAATCTCCAAATTAAGGAAAAAAGTCTATTTCTTAATCAAGTGTTGTTTCAAATTTTCAGAGCCTGCAGAATAAATCTCTAATCAAATTAAGGGATCATATTTTGCCTATTTGCATGAGAAAACTTCCAGAGAATTTAAAATCCCATCGAATTGTAGGAGTGTATGACCCTAAATATTTTTTTTAGGTTTTGTTTCTAAATCTTCTCTGGGTCTCCATAGTGTTTGTATTCATACTGTGAATTCAATGCACTTGGAAGAGTATTGACCCCACAGTTGTTCCACTTGTTCACATTCCAGATTCAGATGCTATAATGATGCTTGAGATTCATGTGTACATTTTATGAATACAAATGTTTTTAAATAAAGTTTTCTTACACACTTTCATTTAAGCATTTTTATGGTTACAGCTTATGTTCTTATATCTCAACCATAGTACATTTATAAATAGAAGTGTTTCTGAAACTGAGCTTTATTTTAAAATATGCATTCATTAAAAGTTACGCATTCATGCATAATTTGCATTACAGGTATAGTCTTAGTAACAAGATACCAATGTCTAGTATCAAATACCACTACTTTCCTACAATCACCAGTGGCTCATCCACCTTCTAGATATCACCAATTCTGGCTTTGTCTTAAATTTGCAGATTCTTTCTGAACAGTGTTTCACTAATGTTGTGGTTATGGTTGTCCTGTGGACTTTCCTTATTTTAGCAGGTATGTTTTTTTTAATGAACCGGGAAATTTTGCAATGACAAGGAAAGGAACAGAAGAAGCTGAGGAATGGCAATAGATGTCCTTCTGAGGGTAATACAGGAGTATGTTCATTAAAAGAAAGTACTATTAGCCCTAGGGCTGGAGCTCCTGACTTTTTCAGCTCAATACCGAAAGATTCAAATGAATGGACAATATGGTTCTCTTTATGGCAAAAAAACATTGAATAGAGGAAGGAGTACAGGATAGTTCTGAGCTAAAAAAGAGTCTGTTCATCTATATAGTGAAATGACAAGTTTAAGCTGGAGATCAAACCTTGATCGTGTAATGTCTAACATAAAAAATGAAGCCTACAGCTGTGAAGAGTACAGGCAGCAGGGCCAAGAAGGTTCTGGAGAAGACATAATAGCATTCCTGAGTCATGAAAAAGAAGACATCTAGCATCACTGAAACCTTCTTTCTTGGTCTCTGCTAGAAATAAATGCAGTAAAGTATCTCAAGTCTATTAAAGTACCTGTTCATATGCATCTAATCTAGAGTAAAAACGCTTGCAGAAATGTACCTTGTACTTGTAGGTATGAAACAGTGGCCTTTAGGAGGTCACAAATTCTTGTGAAAAATTCATTCCTCCTCATACTATAACAGGGAATGTCTTTGCCAGAAGAAAGCTATGGTAATAGAGGTTTCTAGAACAATGCCGTTTACTTACTGATAGGGAAATTAAGGATTTTCTTTCATGGGAATGTTTAGAGAATTCCTTGTAGACCTGCATCACTGGAGAAACTTCATAGAACTTACTTTTATCTTCAGAATTAGAGATAGAATTTGTCTTTTTGTCTTTCAGGCTAGATCATAAAAGAGTCACTGAAATATGCCAGAACAGTAGTGGAAAACTTTCACATCCACAGCCATAAATGAATACACTGAGGCATACTAGAGACAGTTCTGAGATGGAAAGATGATGTTGTCATAGGTGAAAGAAAGTAGAGTCTAAGGAGGAAGAAGTACTGTCTGACAGAAGAAAATCATGTCAAAAATAACAAAAGCTTAAAAAGACCTTCAGTTTAGCCAGCAGGAAATCTTCACCAGAAGGGTAATGCAGTACCAAAACAGGTTACCCAGAGAAGTTGTGGATTCTGTCCTTGGTGGTTTTTAAAAGTCAGCTAGACAAAGCCATGTCTGACCTGATGCAGTTTAGCCCCTTTTTGAGTTGGAGAATGGACTTACTGGCTTCCAAAATGGCCTTCAAACTAATACTTCTGTGACTTTATGAAAAAATAAGAATATGGATTATTTGAAAAGAGGGCGGATAATAGGAGCTGGAGGGGAGTGAACGGTAAAACAATATGGAAGAAAAAAAAAAAAAAAGAAATTGTAAGATCAGTAGGGTACACCGGTACACCAGAGATTTAATATTTGCCACCTCATTCCCTAACCCTTCACCAAAATAAAATTATCCTGATTCCAGGTGTGTCTAAAATACTTCAGCTTTTTTTGAGGAATTAGCTATTTTCAGAATAGATAAAAGCAGCTTGTACTCCCATATGGCTAGAACCAAACTTTCAACTTCATCAGAAAATTCATTTAACAAAGGGACTAAGAATGGTAAAAACATATTCAGGAAAAAATTCTTGAACTTCTATCATTCCAACCCCACCAGATGTTTAAGTATGCAATATAACAATAGGAACAGGCGTAGCTAACAGTTTTGTATTTACTATACGGCTGGGATTTCTAGCAAAGACTTCTCTTTGGAAAGACTTTAAGTCTTATTTAACACCCCCCTTACATCAGGATTGGACCATTACAGTGCCTTTTCTTGTGAAGGAAAATAAACACAGTAGGATTCACTGCTGTTGAGCGTGAGGGGACAGGCTGATCTTTACACTGTCAACCAGCTAGACAAAAATTCTTTGCAAGATCAGTATTGGAAAAGGCCCTGGGTCTGTCCATTGTAAGGTAGGGGTTACATTATATGGAGTTTTCTATTCAGCAAAACCTTAAACTAAAAGAAGAGTAGTACCAATCTATTATCAATAGGTCGAAAATAAATATTATTATATTGTACTCCTGGAAGCACTAGAGTCCAAACATCTAAAATTAATCAACATTACAACTTCTTATGTTTTTATATGGGCAGTAATAACACTGGAATTGTCTAATAAAATGTTACTGTAGAGAAATAAATAAAATTAAGCGAAATTGTTTTGGAAGATTAATTCTACTCTAAATTTAATTGGAGACATGATAATATTTTTTTAAATATTTGAGAAACTTTATTTTAGGGAATATGTTGAAATCTCAAAGACTATATTTAACTATTCTTAAGCTTACATTTTAATTCAGTATTTTAGCACTTTGTAAACTAAGATCTAATCACTAAATCAGTAATCTAGACTGATTATGTCTTCATCCTTTTGTGCAGATATTTGAAAGAAAACTTTCATGCTTAGGCTTTGAATATAGCAAATTTTTCATAGTAGCTCAGCATGATATAGTTTTCCTCATACAAAACGTTATATATTTATCCTTGAGTTTTGCAGAAATTTTAATTGGGATCTGTACAGTATCTATAGTCTTTATCATCTGTTAGTGAAATTTATCAACTCCAGATCATGAACACTGTAAGAAGTTGTTCTTTTGGGGGCATGAAACATATAAAAAAAGGAATAGAAATATAGAATACTGCATTCTCTAATAGAGTATAACAGAGCATAGAGACAATTACATAGATTGAAATGTAGTGAAATAGAAGATAAAAGCCACCAAAAGAAAGGAGGGAGATATCATAATTGTCTATTATGAAATTACAAAATGTTGCTAACTTGTCACTGATAACTTTGCCTTGTGTGAAAGTAACAGAACAGAATTCGCCAGCCTTTTATCTTCTTTTACAGTACATTCCTTCAAGATAAATAAGTAGAAAAGAGTCCAAAGAAGAGGGATCAGAGATTTAGTGAATATGATCTACAACAGATTAAGCATGTCTATCAATATGTGAAAAATTGTTTTAAAGAAAATGGTAGTATTTTTCTCCAATTTGTGCATATCCCTGTACATGCACACGAACTAAGAAACTACAGAAAGCTCTGAGGAAGGGAAAATACCACAGCAAGCTGTCTCTGGAGGATTTTTCAGAACAGATGAGACAAATATCTATGTAGTGTATCCCTGCTAATCATAGGGTTTTGATTTGGATAACCTTGAAGACTAAACAGGAAGTAGAATTTATTTTTGTGAACCAAATAGGAGTTATTTCTATGCATTATCACTACTATTTAGATACTTAGATTTCTAGTAGAAAGGTTTTTTCTTAGTTACTCTGTGTCTTCAGTGTAGTGAAGCCTTAAAGGCTACTGCTGTTAAGATATTTGCATCTATGCTTTTGAACAAAGTTCATAAAAGAGTAATTAAAAATATAATGATGCAAAATAACTGGTCACTTTTAAAGTTGTTCAACATTCTCTTGAAAGCTAAGGATGGGGAGGCGGTGTGTGTGTATGAAATTTCATCACTGCGTGTTTGTACTTACTTTCAAACTGAGAAAACTGAATGAACCAATATTATGCAAACTATCTTCATGCTCAGCCTTTTTTGTGCTACGGACTTTTTCTTAAATGTTCTAAAAAGCGCCCTTGTCATTGTGGTTGTACACATTTTTCTTCTCATTTTATTCAGCTAAAGAATGCTAGTCATTAAGCTCAGTTCTCAAGTGGCGTACTTCAGATTGTGACTTCCACAAATTGGATGGGGATGTTGGATATGAAAAGAATAGAGTGCGATTGTGAGAGCTATTCATTTTAATGAAGAATTTTTAAAGTCCCATGGATGACTTCCCTTATTGACATCCTACTCAGACTTAAACTTTTACTAAAATATAATTTTTTTCTATCAACACTAGTAGTAGACAACATTGAAGTGGAAAACACATTTTCCTCACTGTACCATTAATTTAACAAGTGCAGAAGTTTTGCTCTGCTAATCACTTCTCCATATGTTAAATAGAACTGTGACTTCAAATTACTAAACCAATGTAAAACCATACTATTCACACGATGATATTTGGCTCTCCTGTCAGTGAATCTCTATAGCAGAAGTGAGCGGTACGCATTTGATGAATGATACTCTTACAGAGAATTAAGACTAAAAGCTGGACACAAAAAGGTATTTACACGTTCAGTCATCAATGCAGTATGCACAAACACACTTTTTAAAAAATGCATATGATTCTATGAATATGTAGACTTAGTCTAGTTATACTAAAACTCCAAGTTCCCATTTCTTAATGGCAGAATTAAGTTTGAGAGTATTATTAAATGGCATCGGAATGTGGCAAAAAGAATTCAGACTGTCAAGTACATATAAATTCTATAAAACGTGTATATCACACCTACAACCAGGATTTGCATTTCTCTTTGATGTATGGAACCTCGCTTAGGAAATTAATACTCTCCTGAGCAGATTTGCCAATTGTCTGTTGGGAACATCAGCTTTGATCGAGAATGGGGTTGCTTCAAAATACTTATAGTAGAATGTGAAGAATTCACATCATTATTGTCACATCACTATGAAGTGATGTTTTAAATTCAAATGTAAAAGATACATCAGGATTAATGGCCATGACAGTAGTAGCTGGCATAAACAAAGGAGGGTTTGCTGTAGTTTGTTTGTAGCACGTAAACAGAAGCACCTACGTTTTATAGAAAAACAGCGTCCCAGATAGACTTGAACATAGACCAGATTTCATGCTAAGTTTAGAGAAGAAAAATGTTGCAACCTTTTTTAATATTAAACCATTAGCTTATTAAAGTGATTTATAATTTTTAATAGGAGCTATTTACTTCAAAGTGAATTATACGTATATGATAATCTGAATATATAAGTATGCAGAATCTTTCTTCCTGTTTAGTCAGCAGGGACTAGTTAGCTAGGTAAATGCTACATAACCCAGAGTAGTCATGAATGAATTTTAACCTAAATGAGATACTCAGTCTTCTGAAGAAATCTTTCCCTTAATGTGCTGCTAACTTAGAAACATGTAGTCCAGCACATTCAGGAAGAAAAATTGCTATTAGCAGAAAGCAAATCTTTCTCAAACTTTATGAAGTTTAGCATTATGTCACATTACTGCAGCTTCGCAAATAGCCTCAGTAATTTTCAACCCTACTTTTCTTCAGCTGTAGAAACAGAACAAGGCACAAAGCCATCATGACAAGAAAATGGCCTAAACCGTGTTTTTCACTCAGAAATATCAGAAAACTAGGAACCAAAACATGTATTTTTCATATTCTTGAAAATTGTACAAGCAAAAGCTACTTCTAGTAGCAGGCACATATAAACCTCATGTGAAAAAAGAAAGAAGTGAAAAAGCATCTGCTGAAAGAACATTTTTAAAAGACTTATTTAAAAGTTGAGGTACTAGCTCATCATAGTCTTAACAGTTACTGCCTGGTCTATTTTTTTTTTCTAAAACAAGGGAGAAGAACTCAGGTGTTTGACAATGTCTCTATTGTGGGATACAGAAAGGAGTAAATATTGTGTAAAAAAGAAATGGCAAAAATTTCACATGAGACTCTCTCTTCCATGTAATTATATCTACACTAAGCTTGTATTCTCATTGGTTAATCGTTGGCCTCCAGTCTGCCAGCACATCTGTAATTATTCAGCTACATTCCTTTCTATTGCTGATGTACATAGACTTCATGCAGAATCAAGGAACAATCAGATTTGTGTGGAACAGATTTGTAAATTTAGTATAAAATTAGTGACATCTCTCAAAAATATTTGAATTCACTCTCTTACCCAATAGCATTTTAAGTGATCAAAGAAATATCTATCATTAGTTAGCTTAGGCAACTAGCTTTAGTTATGAAACCCTTTGGTTTCTCTTATACATTGTGTGAAGTAGTACTTGGTGGTTATACAGCAAATTAAACTAAGGTGGAAGTTACATTCCTGGTTTTCATTTTGACTAGATCCGTTAACTCTACCACCATATACTACTCTGGATTCCTGTGATCAGAAATGTTTGGATGATTGTAAACTACAATTTTACTTCCATAAATGAGTTTCCAAAAGAAGATTCAGTTATCTAAACAAACAAACAAAAATAGACCATATACTACATAAAGTTATGTCTGCAATTTGGCAAAAGGAATATCTTGAACAGCGGATAGGTACTGTCTGTAAATAGAGCAAGACGACAGTAATGTACTAGGGAACAGAACGACTGGTTAGAGGTGCATGCAGTCACTTGGGAATTAGGGAAATGGGGTAGGGCAAAGGGCTGTCCCACCGTTTAAGTCAAATTCTCCCACTAACTAAATGAAAGCATGAAAGGAATTGTGTCTGTGATACCCCTGTCCAGATAAAACTGTTATTTTCTGCCTTACTACGTTACTGATCCCAATCAGATGTGAGACCTTCTGCATGAAGTGGTTACAGATACAGTTATTCTTCAGTAACATAACAGGCCTCCTAAATAACTCAGCTTTTTAGTGAACTGTATATGATTTTCTATATCTGTAATGCTGTAATGGTATCAGGACATGCAGCAGTGTGCTATTGCCACCATCAAAGCAGTACTCCTTCAGTTAAAGCAGTTAAAGCTGTGTCGAAAACATCAGCTGGTACATGCTGGGTGATGGGCATTCAAAGGTAAGTGGGGTTTACCGCATATATCAAACTAATATGAAAATGAGTAGAAAAAAACACCCCTCAGATCATAACTTGCAATACACAAACAGTGATTTGGGGATATTACCTTGGTCGCTGGCAAAATGAACAGCAAGTTTTCATAATTCAGCTATATTTTTTAAATCAATATATGTGATGTGTCATTTTTTATTTGCTGAACAAAAATACAAGTACTGCTGGCAGAGGTCATGCCAAAACAGACAGATCTAAAGCCAGATGATTATCTAAATGCTTACTTTAATCATCTATCATAGGTCTTAGTTGCATGTGATAAACAAAGTCCAGAAATGTTCTCACTGTTCTTGAAACGGTTCCTCTTACTCTTACTCAGTTAGTATCATACAAGGGGTGGCTTGATTTGCTGATGAGAAAATCTCATCAGGATTTCAAGGAAAATTAGGAAAACTCCTTTCAGGATTCCACTGATGGCTTCCCTCCACTGAGTACTGACTCTTTATTATTAGTCAACATCTTACCATTTCATCACTTTTTTTAATCTCTGCAAGATCTTCCTCTTTATTCCATAGTTACTGAATTTTCATGAAAGCCTTTGGCTCCAGAGAGCCTGGGATTTCTCTTTGGATTAGAAATACAAGACCATAACAGCCAGAGTACCCTTTCTCATGGACTTTCTCTCACCTTCACAGAAATCCCATAGGTTTGTGGAACAGGACTTCTTTTTGCCAATGCCATGCTCACTCTTCCTCCCTCCCAGTAGGCTGTTTTTTATCTAGTTGTCCATTATTTCTTTTCCTTACGTTTTCTACTTATTTGTCCAATACAGGCTTGCAAGCAAGTAGTTGCCAAGATTTCTCTTGGAATACATTTAAAAGATAGCACCATATTTGCCTCACTCCAAGGAAGTTTTAAGTAAGATGTTACATTCTTCATTAGCAATTTCGCTGTTTTACCCAAATTGTTCCTTTAAACTCTTGGGTGAGTACCACTCACTACTGGCCATATATTTCTTCCTTTTTTATCTCTTTACTCCCTAACTTGTCCCAAGCAATCATTTCAAGTTTAGACAGATCCTATGAACTGCCTTTGGTGTTAGAATCTCCACTGCTTTTTCCACAGTGGACATCATTGCTAAGAAAGGATTTAGCTTCTCTGCAATGCTTTTTTTGTATCCTCATTATCCATTCTTCCTGCAGACTCTGGCAGCCTTTCTGATCTTTGATGTGTTTGGAGGAGGGTCTGTTATTTTTTATTCCTTTTGTTTAGACACTCCTCAAACTTTTAACCTTCATTTATTTGTTTATTATGCCATTTCTGCAGGACTTGAACTTTTCTACTGTTTTCATTTGGAAGCAGTTTCAGGTTTTTGAAGGATGTTTCCTTGGTTCCAATAACTTCCCTTACCCTATTGCTTAGCCTTTTCATGTTCCTTTCATCC
This sequence comes from Elanus axillaris, assembly GCA_026212715.1. NCBI lineage: Eukaryota > Metazoa > Chordata > Aves > Accipitriformes > Accipitridae > Elanus > Elanus axillaris. Next base: position 2,795,134 of record JANZLQ010000030.1, on the reverse strand, counting down.
TGTTAAGCCTTTCTACCTGCAGAAATTTAAGTGTCTTAGCTGGCCCTTGCAGCTCTTTGACAATTTCCTCATTTTTATGCAGTGTCCCTTTTCTGAGATAGACCTTATTTACATACATTACCATTGTGGTTAGAGTTGAGGAGGCACTCTAATGTATCGAAGTATATCCTATGTTCTACTTGGGGCCAGTTGAAAGACTGCATGGTTTTTTGCGAAGCCTCCAGCCAGTTGCTAGTCACTGATAGCGCATAAAAATGTGGTCTCGGTCTGATATGACATCTGTCTGGTCTCGATGGAGTCAAGTCTCCCGACTGCTGTATTTCCTGCCTCTGATCTCTGTAAGCAGATCACAATCACCAACCTGTGGTACCAGGAAAATAGATCAAAAAAAATATACTCTTCCTATCCAAGATCTGGAATTTCAATCTATTCAGATTCTGCTACCCTCTGAGGTAAACAGTTTTTCATCTATACTGAACTTCAACTTTAGTCCTGTATATTCTGTAACCCAATTTCAGTCTCCCACTGACTGGACAAATATTCAGCATCCTATTATATGTGTCTTTATTTAGTGCTAGACTAAGTAGATCATCCACACAATTTCTTAAAATTCCAACTTTGATGCAGAAGCTGAAGTACTGCTGTTTGGTTCTTGTCTTCACATCCTGTATGAAAAGCACCCTGTCATTCCTAATTCCTCTGCTTGAATACTGAGTGTGCATGTCTTCTTCCATAACTCAACTTTTTGTTATTTATTTCAGCCATAAGAAACCTGGTTCTCCTATCACTGAGCTGATATCCATTTCTTCTGTATAGGTGCTCTTTAATCCACTGTGTCCCTGGTTTCTGATGAATCCAAGTTCTTACTCCTTGCACCTTCAAAGGCAGGCACTAAGGTTCTTCATCTCCTTCAGACCTGCAGATTAGTAACAGTTCACTGACCATGATGTACTGCCTGTCATCTTTAAAGGGTCTGAATTTGCCTCCACATTCTTGCTTTTGCTTTTCTCTGTCAGCAGTACCCATGTAAACTGTGATTGCTGGCTTCTCTCTAGAACTTTCTAGGGTGGATCCAGATTCCTTATGAGATCAGACACTTCTATAATCCACAGGCAAATCACTATACAGTATTCTGTGGGATGGGAGGCTGTCAATTTGGTTGAAATAGCATCTTCTACCACTACAGTACTTCTTTCCAGCTTGGGTTTCTGGTTCCAAAGAGATGTCCTCAGTGCAAGAAATTAAATGGTCATCTTTTAATGAGGAAAGGAACAGTGATGTCTCCCAGAGGGATTATTTCCCTTTTCTTGAGTTCAGTGTCCTCCTCCCAGAAGATGGGACTGCTATCTTGAATTTGATTCAGCTGTGTGACGTTCCTGAAAATCTCAATGAAGCTCTGCTGGTTTTCTCAGCACAGGGGACTGTTTGCTTTGAGAATAATCTGCTCAAGGGTGTTCTTAAACTGTGACTGAACCTCCCCAGTTCAGCTGCTCTGCTCTCAAGAGCTAGAATGTACTCTGAGGACTACAGCTGGTCTGTATTACACATATATGTATGCTATCTTTTCAGAAGGGGGTGCTGGCAACAAAATGAATAATCCCTGCGGGGTTTTTTTGCTGAAGTTCTTTCTCCAGTTATTCTTTCAGAGTAGAGAAGACAGAGGGGTTTTTAAGTTGATTTTGTGTCTGGATGAATTTGCATACTGGCATAGTGAATCATAAGCTACAATCTGGTTATCATTTAGCTGCAGCATCAAATAAATTTTATACTAATACACAATATTATATGTTTTATAATTGAAGTTTGAAATCTATTTACATAGATTGCTTGTGTGCTTAGCACATTCATACATACTAATTGAAATATGTAGGATGCATTGGTCACATGGTCTATTATTTGTTTACATCAAATATGGCTTGCAAAAAATGTCTTCAATTAAGCTATTTTTATACTGTCTACAAGTCCAGTTAGGTTTGTTTGAATTGCAAATATTACTTTTCAATTTTTCATAATTCACACCATTATTAACATTATTCAGCGTTAGTTTGCTTTTATGCTGATAAGTTAGAACTAAGGATTGAAAAAATGCATCTTTTCAGCTTTAACTATGACATCTGCTATTATTATAACTCATAGCTTGGTAAATCCGCATGCATGTATTATCATAAGGCATAAATGAATTCTTAGATTTGGGAGCTAAGGGGCCAAATGTAGTCCTCAGAAGTGGAAAACATTTTTTCCCTTGCTATCCCACCTCTCCATGCTTTGTTTTTTATTCCTTGAAGGTCCCAAATGCTACCTATCATTATCCAATGGATATATGTAGTTCCAGCCTGTTCACAGCAGTCAGCAGAGCACTCATAATATTGTAGAATCTCACTCACCCTGGAGAGGAATGATGGGTTGCCTGGCAGCAATTCTCATTCAAGATGATATCAGGCCTATCCAAGCCTCCTTGTCAAGGTCAATTCTCAATAAATAACAAAGGGTTGAATCAGTATGCAGAAAAATACTTTTCTTGCACTGGATGCAAACCACCACTAACTTATTTTTACGTTAAATCATAGAAATGTTAGCTTAAACATGTAATTAAAATGTATTGAAGAGAACTTTCAGAAGGCAAACTGATAAACTATGCCTATCATGATCAGTTCACTTCTTAACATGATTTATTAGCTCTCAAGGAAGACTGTCTTACAACTAGAGAAGGCAGTTACGGTCAACAGCAGAAAGCCTCTAACAAGGTGAACACGTTAAAACACCAATCCGGCTATTGCTTCCCCGCAAAATTTATCTGGAGTAAAATAAAGGCATTTGTAGATTCAAGACTCACTTAGAATGATTTAGTGAAGCCTTATAGTGAGAAGTAGTAAAAAGAGAAATCTGATATCCTACTCTACTGTGAAATTTTCAGTGAAAGGAAAAATGAAAGAAACTTAGAAAAAGTATATTCTTCTTTTCACATGAAAAGGAAATTGCCAGTGAATATTTTCTTTCACTAACAAAATAGGCTGCATTAAAATATGATTTGACACTACATATGAATGCAAGCATATGCCTGGATAACATTTTATATTCCAAAGTTGGAAATAACTTCACTAGATGTTGCTGTTCTTCCCAGATTTCCACCACCGTTTTCACAGAGCTGATTCTTCTTTCCATCACTGAACCCTAAGAGTCAACCAAAGTACCATTTGTCCTGACTGCATCTACACTGTGTCTTCCAATCAAGTCTGGAATGTCCCCCAGAAGCCAAACTTAATTTTTTTCTAAAATCAGTATAGATTTCTGGATGATAACAGTCATGAGCCGAACCAAGATATCAGCTATCGAGCTCAATTTACTAGCTGAGAGGTGATGAGGAACAAATGAAATTCCTTTTGACTGTAAGTAATCATATCAGGCTACTGCTTCCCTTCCAGTACAAAATCAGATTATTGACAAAACACAATATAGGTGAACTCATTTGAGTTTGTGATGAAAAAGAGTAGGAGTACACATGTCACTAGTTCGAGATTACAGAGACTGATGGGAAGTGTAACCACTCCATTTCAATGCAAGGTCCAATATGCAGTAATTCTTGTTTTATTGGTAATGTTAATAGAAAAATCTTTGCTTTCCTCCAGGACATGAATATTGTAGCTGCATAAGAATTTCTTTGTTTTGAGCTACACCTGGAGTTGAACAAGATTAACCCAGGAAGCTACAGCTAGTTACCCAAATATAAATACAGATTAGGAGTTTTGCTGGGCCCAAGGCTTAGTTAATACTCAAAGATATACCCCACAGAGATACAGCAATTGGGTAAACATCAGCCCACGAGACACAAAGGGGTAACCTCAAAAAAAAAAATTTTTTTTTTCTTTAGGTTTCATTTTTCTTCAGTGTAATCTCAGTGCCACAGGTGTGAGTACACATTTGTACATAATGTCAAAGCTCACTTTTAAATAAAGATGAGACTGATTATTTGATGTTTTGCCCTTTCAGGAGGAGAAAGACAGATTGTCAAGAAATATAAAAACAGTTGCCATTCTTGCTTTGACAGTGAAAAAAACATATAATTTTTTTTTAAAATTTCCTTCAAGCTAGCAATTGTTTACTCTTTAAATGAGACGAGAGGAAACGCTTACATAAAAACATAAACTACTGATCAAGGCCAGTAGCATAAATTCTTAGCTTTTTTAATTTCCAAAACATAACTGCGATTGTATTCTTTTAAAATTCCTTGCCATTATATCCATCAAAACTAAACTGAGTGCATCCTGGGGTGGGGTTTTGGTTTTTTTATTTTGTTTTGTTTTGTTATTATTAGCCCTTACTCAGAGCAGTTTTGTTTCTGATAGAGGTAAGCATCTACACAAATTCGAAAGAGTCAGACCACTGTTCCTACTAGTACCATCAGCAGTTTCCAGGTTAAGTTTCACCAAAAGCACATTTGCCTGTGAAGAGAAATTTGAGGCTCGTTTTAGATGTTTCTTCAAACTGTAGCAGACAGCAGCTTGTTGTTCACCAAATGGCATTTCACGTTTCTGGTGTATTTTCCTACATACAGTTACTTTTCCAAATTCTTCTAAAAACGCAGCAGCATCCTGATCATACCTGAATATTACATTGTTTATGTAAGCACCTGAAAAGAAGTGTGAGTTCCTTTATGGTCTTTATAACCTGGGAATCTGTTGGCTTGATTCATGTCTCAGTTGCTCAAGTTTGGTCATTTAGCCCGAGGTAGAATATCAGATAGATGATTCAATAGCTTAGTTGCTAATGGTTGTACCCCACAATATATCGTCTTAGGCTACTTTCTGTTCTTTGAGACTGACATTATCCGGTTCTTAGCAGAGCCTCTTTTACTGATACACCAAAATAATACGCAATCAGTATTCCTCTTATCTCAGTAGCTTGGCTGCAGCTGACAGAAACTGAAGGTAAGCTTTTGAAGTAAAATAAGAATTTGAATGCTGCTCCAGGAGGAGAACCTGGAATGCTCTGACAGAGCCTTTTTTTAACATAAGTGTTCAGAGACTTCATCCTGCAGGTTAGAAAACTCTTTCTAAAACCAGTCAGATTTCGAGGTTCTAAGAACCTCCAATACAGCAGGTAAGTTTTCACCTAGATGCATACATAAACACGAAGGAACTTGCAAATCACAACAGAAGTTTCATGATCTCCTATAGGAGCAAATACAATGCAACATAATAAAAAGAGTGGAATAGAAGTTCTCTGAAGTTACAAGAGAGAACACAATTTTATGTCACACATTATGAAATGTACATAAATAGATTTCCTTGGCTTATGGAAAACAAACAAGTTCAATTAATTTGAATTAGAATGCCAAATTACAGCAGAAGGCAGCTGACTAGAAAAGAAGGATTCATTTTCTGTCCTCCCTCCCAGAGGAGGCTGGTTTTGTTTTGTGTTTTATTTAAATAAAGGAAAAAGATAGCTGGAAGCTTACCTTTATCTTAAGCAGCAGCAGGAGGTTTTGGAACATGGACAAAATTGTTGAGAATTATGGAAATTATATTAAAATATATAACATACTTTGAAAGAAAAATAATTTCTCATCCTCTGAACAAAGCCAGAAGTGTCTGTCCATAATACACTCACATACACATGCCCCTTGTTTTTACACATGGAATCAATCTCTCAGGTTATTGTTCTTAAATATGTGAGTGACAACAGTTTATGTTCGTACACCTGATTTATTTCAACAACTGAAGGTTTTGTGGGTTTTTTTCTTTCGGTTTTGCAGTTCTCAAACCATTGGGAGTGGGAAAAGCAGTAGAGATTTCCTGCCTGAGTTTGCTGGTGATATAGCTGACTCTCTGAATGATTCTCATTTACAGTAGAAAGACTAAACCTGCACTGTGAAGGGTGATACATTTAGATATTGCAGTACATTAAGATGTTATCCTTATAAAACTGTTATAAATGTTCCAAGTTATGTCCAAAATAGAATAAAGGCAGTAGATATGCATTGATCCTGCTGATCTGTGACTGTAGAGGAATAAAATCTAATCCATAATTAGATTTGTACAGAGATGGTATTTTCAAGCAGTTAATACAAACTTTAAGTCTTTTTTTTTTCCTGCCTACTTGGCAGCAGATCAAGGGTGATTTAGAGTAATGCAGTCCAAGCAGAACAGACCAGATCCTGTATAGACTGATGCAGAACTGTTCCAACTATGGACGGACACTTAGAAATTGCTCTTAAATGAGGCAAAATCATTTAGAAAATCTTAGGGAAAAAATTAGAAAAATTATAGAAGAAAAAATTTAGAAAAACTCCATATGTTTTAGCCACAGAATTATTTGATCCGTAAACTTATTTGACTTAAAAGGAAGCTCAGATGAGAATAACGACTGAAGTCTTCCTTTACGGTGAATATCTCAAAGCAGATTATATATTAAATAGTAACATTAAAAATTTTACTTTCCCTCTTGTCTAAGAATTTCTTCACTCAGGTTATATTTTGCTCCAGAAAAACTCCCTCAGTCTATTTACAGAGTTAGTACAACTTAATTGTATTGGGTTTCTGTGGCAAGGTTTTGGTAGCGGGGGGGTTACAGGGTGGCTTCTGTGAGAAGCTGCTGGAAGCTTCCCCTTTGTCCGATAGAGCCAATGCCAGCCAGCTCCAAGACAGACCCGCCGCCAGCCAAGGCTGAGCCCATCAGTGATAGTGGTAACGCCTCTGTGATAACATTTTAAGGAGGGAAAAAAAGCTGGGGAATGGAGACAAACAGCAGCCGGGGAGTGAGAACATGTAAGAGAAACAACTCCGCAGACACCAAGGTCAGTGAAGAAGGAGGGGGAG
>JANZLQ010000030.1:2776134-2788219 GCA_026212715.1 Elanus axillaris | reverse complement strand
ACCCTACTCTGTTTTGATTTGTAATAAATTGAGTTAATTTCCCCAAGCTGAGTCTGTTTTGCCCGTGACGGTGATTACTGAATGATCTCTTCTGTCCTTATCTTGACCCACAAGCCCTTTGTTATTTCCCTTTTTTTTCTCTCCCCTGTCCAGCGAAGAGGGGGGGGGGGGAGTGATAGAACCGCTTTGGTAGGCACCTGGCGTCCAGCCATGGTCAACCCACCACAGTCTTTCTGGTGCCGAAACCCAGGATCGAACCAGGGACCTTTAGAACCAGGACCTTACAAAAATCCTTATTTGTATGAAACAAACGCACCAAAGATTAGAGAAATATATATATATATATCTCTCCAATAAATCTGTGTACTGCCATAAAGAAGGAATACTTTCTCCCCTTTCCTCCACAACACCCTTTCCTATTTACAGCACCTGTAACAACTACAACAAGGCACATCACACGAGACAGTAAGAGAGCACTTTGCTTTCCCTTCCTATTTTGTGTGGTCATATTAATGAAGTTTTTGTCTGGCCTTACAACAGCAAAATGAGAGTGGGAGATCTGAACCATCAAACATTTGATATTAATAAAGTAGGGTGTTATTTTATTAGCCTTGAAGTATTTCTCCAGGGTCATTTCAGATACATATAAGAAGACATGCATAAACACAATTTCTGCTGTGCTCTAACAGGGCTTAGGATTGTTTTGTATTCATGTCCAAAAATCTTATTTCTAGGATATTCTTCCAGCTCAATTGCTTTTTAAAAATTACCTCTGCTATCCTGTGTAACAATACCAATTCCTTCTTTTATGGAAGTATTTCTTCTTAGATTAACTAAACAGAAACTATTCCTCAGCTAAAGAAGAGTTCTTAAGGTTAGCAGGAGTCTATTAATCATTGTTTTTTTCCAATTTAATCTTCTCTGAAAGGTTTTCGAAGAGATAGTGCTTTCTCATTTACAGCCCTTGATTTTATATGAAAGTATGTTGTAGTTTTACTTTGGAGCTGATACTTACTGGAAGAAGGGTTTTTTTCTGGCAAATTGTTCAACCAGGTTTGAAATATTGTGACAATATTATGCATAGAAACTTCATAGATTGTGTGAGTTTACTGTCAAGTCTTCTAATACCATACTAATATTATAAGAATGCTTTATTTTGCCTGGAGCTCCTGGTGGATTTACAGAACTCAGCATGAAATCTAGTTTTTCTTTCATTTCTTCTCAGTTCAATCCTTCTGTCTTTTTGATTTGGGTTTTGGTTTTGGTGGTTTGTTGGGGTTTTTTTTATTTATTTACCATCTGCAAGTATCTGTGCCTCAGTTCTTTCTCAGTTTTCTCACTGTGATGATTGAAGTTATAAATGTGTATGTCAGGACTTACTTTAAAGTATAATAACATGATGCCCACCTAAAACTTTTATCAGTGTTGTGGTCTAATCCCAGTAGGCAGCTAAGCCCCACACAGCCACTCAAAATCCAAAACACAGCAGCATACAAGGTACTGTAAAGAAAATGAACAACCTCCTAACCAAATGCAGTACAAGCTGCTTTTGATGTTCTTCTAACATTGAAGGAAAACTGCCAGAGAAGTTAGTGCACGTGCCCCAGAGGTACGCAGTGTTGCAGAGAGGATGTTGAGATTTATTAGAGTGGTCTGTAGCTGATGGCAAACAGCCGTTTTAATGGCGAAAGTTGCTCTGGGGCATAAAAAAAACAAACAAAAACAAAACAAGAGAGGAAGAGGAAGAGAGAGAGAGAGAAAGGAAAGGGAAAAGTCTTCCCTGTGGCCAGTCATGAAGAGAAGCAACAGGGATGCCCAGACAAACATCCTTCCTGCTGTGTCTTCTCTGATGTGGCCAGTGATTCCCCTGTAATACTTCTCCAAGGGTGACCACACGGATCCCACCAGGACCTGCTCAACCTCCCAGCTGGTTGTTCCTGCTTATGAAGCTGTCAGAGCTGACTAGATCTGGGGCAGGTAGTGTTTGGCCATTAACCTCTCTGGATGCATATTATTGTCCCCACGGCTATAACCAAGGGGCAGCCTGGGGCGGCAGGGAGAACAGGGGATGAGAAGGGTCATTCTTACCCTGGTGGCAACTGCTTCTCATGAGAAGCAGCAGCAGCAACACTACTGAGTTTGTGGGAGCGAGGCCATGGGAATAACAGAGCCAAAACAACAACATGAGAGGGAAAACTCGGTCACAGAAGCTATGGAAAACGCTATCGCAACAGCTTGGGTGACGAGGTACAGAGCTGGCAAGTTGCAGAGTGGGAAAAGTGAAGGCCCTTAGCAATACAGAAGGCTGAGGCACCTGAGGAATAGTGAAACAACGGGCTGGTACCACCTGAGGAATGAAACGCTCTTCCTTCGGTGATGGGGAGGGTGAGGACAAAAAGGAGAAGTGAGCTCCATGCTGTGTAAAATGACAGCATGGGGTTTTGGGGTTTGTTTTTTTTTTCTTCCCTGCCTAGCTGAAAGATATGGAATTGTTTGGAAGTGCTACATGCTTTAAACAGAAATTAATAAAATTCTAAAAGTTCAAATAAGAAGCGACACTGAGTGTGGATTTTTTGAGGCATGTACCTTCATAAGGGAAGAGGAAAAAGAGTTGGGCTGTGGCGAGTGCTTTTGGTGTCAGCAGTCAGTGTCTGGGGACACTACTGCTACGCTCATACTGGTTTTCCAGAGACTGAACTCCTCACTCTAAGAGGTGATACCCTCTTCCAAGTCCTTCGTAATGATTATAAAAAGTGCTTGCTACCTTGTCTTCCATGATCCCACACTAAGCAGAAGCAGTCTGGATATGAGAAGGACAGAGACGTTCCTTTTACAACTGCTTTATGCGGTAAATAAGAATGACGATTGTCAGCTGCTGCAGATAACAAATCTTGTCATGGTAGAGATTACAGATGCATACCACGATTTGTACAATCACAGGGTAGTTCAAGCTTGGAAGACATCTCGGGAGGTCATCCAGTCTGACCCCTTACTCGGAGCAGGGTCAGCTATGAGGTCAGGCCAAGTTGCTCAGAGATTTATCCAGTCAGGTCTTAAAAACCTCCTGGACACCGCACAGCATCTCTGGGCAACCGGTTCAAGGGCTTACCTGTCATCATGGTGATGACAAATAAGTTTCTCCCACTTTCAGATATGAAAATAAATCGACAATAAAGCTATGAGTTTATGCCAAGGACACTAACTTGGTCTACATTTTTCTACTGCACCAGGACAAAATACAGTACTTTTTCCAAGACCAAATTCTAGTTTTTAGATCATTTCACTTTTTCATATATTCCTGTTTCCTTAAAGTTTTAAAAAAAAACCAAACTGTAAAAATTAACTTCACCATATTCTTGGATCCATTATTGCACAAAAGTAGTTATTGAGGTATGCCTGTTTTCTGGGATTTAATGTCTAAGTTCTCATGCTTGGGGGCTTGCTTTGCTTGTTTGTCTCATGCTCTATGTATTTCTATTGTTAGATGACGTAGGATTTCAGCATGTCAGCGCTGAGAAGTGTACCAACTCTTCTTATTTCTAATTTTAGAAAGTCAGCAGTTTGTTGTGGCTTTCTATTTTTCAGAAAGTGGACGATTACAGAGAACCACAGCCAACCGATTTGAATTTCATGTAATGCGTTATGTGTTTCTAGCTGTATCCTTAGCTGTACTCACAAATACTCAGCTGATAATGGGTTTATGATACTAGAATAATGCAGCTAGAAAAAAAAATCACTACTGTCTTTTAAAAATGTGTATTTTAATAATCATTTGCAGCATGTTTTAAAAGTAATACAGACTTGCAGCTGTATTGTCTGAAGGTATCATAAACTTTCATGGATAAAGCACAGGAAACAGTCCTTTTGACTTCTGTCATTCAAGGAAACAAGGACAAAAGTGAGATTTTTATCTAAAAAGTTTATCTGTCTGTATTTCCTTTATTCCAAGTACCTCTGCAGCATTTGGTACATCAATTGATACACTTAATACCTAATTAGCATTAATAAAAAGTACTTCATTACACTGCAGATTTAGAAAGGTTCTATAGGCTGGACATTACATGATACGACTGGAGTAATCCCTGGTTATCACCTTTAGATGGATACAAGGAGTCAGTGATATAGCATAGATTTAATATCCTATTACTGCTAATTAGGTTTGCTTCACTTGCTTCACTTTCTTTTGCATCCTTGTCCGATAACTTGTCTTGTCCTTGATAGATGTAGGTGTCTAGATACAAAATATGGTCATTGCCAGATATACTCCTGCTTTCATCAAGTGGAAGTTCTTTAAATGTTTTATAGCTCATTCTTCGCCTCCTCTGCTGTACAGACTGCTGTATTAAAATGATACAGTAATGGTAATATCTGTTTAGGTGCAGCATGTCATACATCAGCTTAGTAGCTCCTTCGCCATCAAATAATGCTTATCTAGGACCATAAAGATAGAGGTTTTATTTTCCTCTGCAAGTCTGTGACCTCTCTACCAATTATCCCAGGCTCAAGATCAGCCAGGCAGCAAGAGAAACAGCATGAGACAATGGCTCAGTGCTAAAGAGAAGCCTAAACATTTCCCAAAAAAACAACGGGCTTCATCTTTGCCAGGCAGGGGGTCAGTATCATCAGCAAAGGATGAATGGATACCTACTGCGGGATAACCAGGGTTTCAGAAGCATCCAAAGCTTTTCTGCTGCTCCAGAAGCTTACCACTGTTTAACAGCTGTCACGAGAAGGCTAATGACCGCAGGGAATGCATCACATTTCCCGTCTCTGAGACAGCAATGTACGTATCTATCATTCTATATATAGATCGAAAGATACACACATTCATTTGTGGTTTTTTTCACTACTGATATTCACTGGTGGCAGTATTAAAAATGGAAAAAAGAGACATAGTTCCAATAAGAATGATTTCAGAGAGACAAGATGCACAAGGTTAATGAACTAAAGGCAATGAAAACCTAAATAACATTTTAGATGTAAAATAAATGCATAGAATGTACCCATGAAGAAGTCAAAATGCAAATAATAGGGTTCACTTAAGTCATTGAGAATCAGAATATAAATTAAAATTATAATGTATAATGTAAATTATAAACCAAATGTGTGTTATAATTTTTGGTACTGATGCCCACACAAGCTTGTGCATGTCCTGTGATGGTGCACACAGATGGTAAATTAAGTGACAATAGGGTTTAAGCTGAACGTATTTCAGATTTAGTTTTCTTACCCTTCTACTATATACATAGAGAAACCATAAAAAGTCACTCTTTTCTTATGAAACTTATGTTTCAGTCTGTTCTTGTAGTATATAAATAAATTGTAAATTGTACCTTTTTTATACAGAACTTAGAAGAAGCTAGAGGAGCTTACTGGTGAACAGGGACCTTTTTTCTGAGATTGGGTGGGAGCTCGGGGGGGGGGTGTTGGGTTTGGGTTTTTTAAGTCTCTTTGGGGCACAGGACACTGGCTGCTTCTTCTATGTTTAAGTAAATGAAGACGTGCTTTCTTGGTTGCCCTTTGCCTGTAGTTGTGCATATGGTCTACACTACATAGTTTTTCTATATGAATTGCTCTTTATCAGAGAGGGGGTTTTGTATGGTTTTGTTTTCTTTTGTTTTTACAAAGTGCATACATACCCTTACTGCTAAGGAAATAGGGACTGCTTTATTAGGCGACTTGTCCGAATTTCCATAGTAAATTCACTGAGACTCTAGAACTTCAGTTTCCTGACTTCTGCTTGCACACTTTCCTGCAGAAAAACTGTTCAATAATACTTGGAGTCCTAAGTATTACTCCCATATATATCTCAAATGCAGAGACATGATGCTACACGCAGCATTTCACAGGTCTCCATCCAGCATCTAGAAACTGCACTGTTGGAGACCTCCTTCACACCTTGGAAGGGAGAAACAGGGATTCACTTCTGTGTGAAACAACTATTGGCACTGGTGCTTACCTGATCCTTCCCTGAGCAGGTGCAAAAAAGCCATAACATCTTTAAAAAGGTGTAATATCTTTAAAATTGTGTTCTCTGCACTGTGAGTTTCAAGTCATTAATTAGTGTCAGTTCAGACCTTTGCTTTTCCAGGGTAAATGGAATTGGAATTTCTAGCTAACAAGTGCTAAAACTCCCAAGTTTTGTCTTCCCCATTGGACTTCTCTTAAATCATTAAGAGTCATATAAGCCCCTCTTTAGGGGAAAAGAGATGTTGAAATTTAGATCAAAATGTTAACAGCAGCTTCATTATTTCAAAAAGGGCCAAAAGCTCATTTTACTGTATAACTGGAGCTACTAAACAGCTGTAGATGGGACTGCATGTATCCATTACTATAAAACAACCTATGCCCTATAAAAATCAGAAAGGCCTGATCCTTGGGTATGAATCAAGCAAATTAGTTATATTAAAGATGTTGAATCTGGTAATTTTGAGTTTGAACAGAACATTATTACTTGTTTAATTCACTTTCATGTTTAGAGTGAAAACAACTGCAAGAAATGAAATATTGCTTAAAATATTCAGGGCAGCAGCGTATGCCTCAAGAGATAAGACTTTCACTGTTAGTTTAATTAAGAGACCAAAAAGCAAGCTTCAAGTGTTATTTACAGGTTCTTGACATATTCACTAATGAATCATAGGATGCTGTAAAGGTTATTCTGCCTATTACAAAAGAAGTGTACAATAACTGTTTTTTAACCAACTTATTTTCTTTGCAAAGTTTTATTCCATTCACGATAGATCGATGTGCTTGAAATGGGAAACAAAGATTCTTTTTTTACTGTTTCAGCTGCCTAGCTAGCCAGCTTCCTATGGGAGACAGAGTACAGTGGTACATTGTTATGTTCGTTGCTGTACATTAAGGAGTTAAGCATACTACTGGCATGATTTTTACTAGTCTGTATTTTCCAGAACACTTTATTTATTTTTAGGTATATCAGGAATGTTTGGTGCCACTGCCAGCACACCAGACAAGGAAGGATTTACAAAATCCAATACATTCTTTGCTTTACTAGAAATAATCTTTATTCTTTCTACATGCATATTTATCAACCTGATTGGTAATTTTTTTTTCTGTTTCTTTTTCCGTTAAGATCCTTCTCATGCACACACATGCACTCTTTCTTCAGTATTTATCTGTTGCATTAGACAATCTCTCAGCTAAAACAAAACAAGAAACAACTCTTCTTTTCCGGATAAGTGATTTCAGGATTGATAGAGATGATAGTGCATCCTGCCTCTGATATAAGGGGTGCTAGACAATGTATAACAGCATCTCTATTAGCATTATGCCAGATTGTTAAGTAATGGCTTTAAATACAACATGCTTTACATAATAATGTGTCTCTCCTCTTCTTCTGACTTCTAAAGAGCAGGCATCAGCTTACTTCAGCTGTGGTTTGCTACAGAAGGACAGATTTTGAGATACAGTATTTATAGTTCTTGTTTTTATTTAGAGTGCTGTCTAGATTAGATAGCCAAGCTATTGACTTGTCCCTATGAGCAAAGAACCCAAGTGCACCAGGAGATCAAAGATTCTGTACTTTTCTGATTGAAACATCTTTGTTGTTTCTCCTTTATTAAAGGGAGAGGGAACAGCTCATTTTATAATAAGTCATGATTAAAATAACATTTTGATTATTTGTGTTAAAAATAAAAAAAAAAAAAATAAAATCTTGCCTCTCTTCACATCACCAGGAATTAAAGGTTAAGATTTTATCTGAAAAAAAAAAAAGACTGACCATACTGGGCACTGAAGGAAGAAATAGCAATCTGAGCTATACACACTCAAGAGGACAGGAAGAAAAGCTAACATTCAGAACCTCCTTCAAGGGTGACCATGAATAGCATATTAGATACAGCTTGTGGTAAAGCATGGCTGAAAAAAGGCCATACCTCGCCCAGCTGAGGTCCTTAGACACATTTCCACGTCTGCTTCAGTTTCCCTGCATTTTGTGCATGGATCCCGATTTATCAGTCTCTGGCAGCCAGCGAGGGTACAGAAAAGAACTGGAAGGAATTACATTTCCCTCAGCAGCAGTTGGTTGCCCGCTGGCAAGAGATTTTCTGAGGACCTTAAATGGGCCCATTTCATTTCCAACCCATGTTCTAAAAGTTGTGTTTAGATTTGGAGGAGACCATCTTCAACTTGGACACTCCTTCTGATGTATTGTGTCAGGTTGTGCCCTGAAAAACCCAGTTACACTCAAAATGAGAGGACTGTGTCCTCTCCACCTGCCCCATGGCCTCTTCCACCAGCTGTGAGCTTCTGCCCGTTAGGAGCTTTACCACATCTGCAAGCCCCTCTGTTCAAGACAGGGCAATGTCTCTGCCCTGTCCTTCCACAAGCCAAGAAGAGTCAATTAGGATTGAAAAAGAACTGGCTTTAAAGCCAGGAGACCACGCTTTTACACCAGCGCAGATCCAGTAACTTGGTGTCTGCAGGCCTGCCAAAATAGTCTGTGTAAACTAAGCTGCTGTTTTCTACCCATATACTCCCTTGCCACATGCACTCATCAGTCTGGACCAAATTACTTCTGCTTACGGGCAAAACCAGTGAATGCGCAGCTTTTGTCACAAGCCTTCAACCAGGCGTGCTCCAGAGTGCCTGAGGAGCAGTGGAAGGGTTGGAGGACCTACTTTGTGCAGAGCCCTGACAAACAAGAGAAACCCCCCCACACCTCTTTTGATCTCTCTGTTATTCAGATCCCACTTTCCATTGCTTATAAATAACTGTGATCATATCTAAGATACTTGACTTCATTACTAAATTTTGCTCTTAACTAAAGTGCAGCGGTCAAAATATTGGTTAAAGTTTAAGAGCAAACCCAACTATCTAAATCTATCTAAATTAAAAATAAGTTTTATTTAAAACAAACCCCAAATTATCCTTATAGATCTTACTCTTTCACACAGACATATTTTCAACACCTTTTGGGTACTCCTGCCTATGGCTTCCACATGTTTCCCTCTCTTCTTTTGATAAAGAAGTGAAATCAAATGTGTTCTTGAATCTCACAGCGAAGGGACAGAAAAACAGAATAAGCCAAATGGGGGATGTGTCATTTCTTTCCCATACAATATATTTTAGCATCTTTTCAGTGCTTTTCGTGACCACTGAAAAAGTAGATGTAAAACAGCAATTTGAATACTGCATAGGACTTCCTGAATAGAAAACTATAACTCTCATGGTAGATTTGGTTATTTCTCTAACCATTCGCATTAAAAAATCAATGCTCCACCTGGATTTAAAATGAAAATCTAAATGAAGCAATTATTGTTTTCTGAGCCCCAAAAGAGCAAATAAGCTTACTTTGTAAGCTAATATAAAGTCTGTAATTTAAATATCTTGTCAAATGGGTGAAACATGTTTTGAATTCTTCCACAGTATGCTTATTACAGGTATGTAAATTGCAGTCGAGGGAAAAAAAAAAAGTAAATCTCAATAGTAGAGTTCTCAGAATGGTAGGGAAGAGATATAATAAACTAAAAGTTTCCTTCTGGTTTCAATAATTAAAACAGGCCTTGGAAATGCAGATCTAATCAGCTGAATCTTCACTTAAAGGAGGGATAATCTTTATTTATTTGCTCTTTTGTACTTCCAAGATTAGCACATAATTCTCACTATTATTTGAAAGCTAAGAAATAATTCCTCTATCAAGAAAGAACAACAGAAAAATAGAAGAATGCTGACAGTATAGCTGTGGTGATCACATGGAAATCTACTAGGCAGCCCTTTGCTTTTTAAATGAAATTTTCATTAATTAATTTTAAGAAATGACATTGCTTTTCTTCTGGCAGGAGTCTTCTCCATGCTTCAGAATCCAAAGAAAGGTAGAGGAAATAATATAGAAAAAAATAATAAGCAAGATGGCTGAAATAACTTAAGTAATCAACATTGTTACAGAGATTCACATGTAAAGGAGGATTTCATTTTTCTTCTCAATGCTAAAAGTCCCACTAACATGGTACTACTAAAAAATGTACTGTCCAAAATGCGGGAAAATATAGCAGCATCTAGCTGTGAATATTCTTTTATTGAATAGTGGAATCCACGTCTCACCTGTCCAGAAGGAAAGTCAGATGACCCAGAAGCGAGAGAAACAGAAATTAAAAGGCTCGTGGTTTCTTGTCATTAAACGACACTTGCTCTGCTCTGTAGTGGTAGAAAGCAGTGGCTCCTCTCTGCCTCAGAGTTAATGTAACACATTCTTTATTTTGTAAAAGTTTGATTTGATAGTAGAAGTTAACTCAGATGGAGGGAACCTACATGAAGAAAATATTCTCAGGATGCCAAAGGCTGCCAAGTGTTCTTACCTCAGGTTGCAAACAGGCCCAGATATTGAGACATTCAGTAGAATGAGACCTATGGACCTTCCTATTCAGAAAGCATTTTTTAAATTTTATGTGTCATGGATATATTTTTTACGAGAATTTTTCACTGTGTGTGATATGGGTCATCAAGGTAACATCCTTTGAAAAGAAACATTAATGCAATATTACGTACATTCTTGGACAGCTCATACAGGGTAATTTCAACAATTTTAGAGACACAGAGGGGAATGTCTTTAAATTGAAATGTTGCTACAGAGAAAACCGTTGTTTCCTGCAAACTTTTATGTTTTCTTTGGAATTTCCTTCAGTTCCAACCACACTCCCATGTGCTCATAATAGTTGGGTCTATCTGGAATTGGTGAGGGTATAATATCTTGCTTTTTTTTTCTGGAGTCTTTGAAACTGTATGAAACTTGTTTAGAAGTTGCTGACTATTCTGTTCGGTTTCCTCGCAGGGAAAACCATACTCTGTTTCATATTCTTATGCACAATCTCTTAGCATCTCGTAACTTTGTGGCTTCATAAGATTCACCCTCATTTGAATCTTATTTCCTTTCATACTGTCATGCTGCTCTTGGTGTTCAAGGGGGAGGAACAACTTACGAACACCTTTGTGTTCCCACTGAACATCGTTCTGGTTTGGCTGAGCCAAGGACTTCATAGCCTTTCGGCAGAGAGAGAATTTAGCAAAGACAGCTATTCCTTTGTATTGGGTCTGGCTGGGGTGGAGATAACTTCCCACAGGAGCCCTCATAGTGCTGTGCTTTCTATTTATAGCTAGAATGGTGTTGATAACACACCAACGTTTTTGGCTAGTGCTGGGCAGTGCTCCTGCAGCACCAAGGCTTTCTCCGACACCACCCACCCCCAAGGGCCAGTAGGCTCATGGTGGGCAAGCGGTTGGGAGGGAACGTAGCCAGGACAGCTGACCCCCGCTGACCGAAGGGCTATTCCATACCATATGACGTCACGCTCAGCAATAAAAGCCAAGAGAAAGGAGGAAGAGGGGGGGCAGTCGTTGTTAAGGCGTTTGTCTTCCAAAACAACCGCTATGCGTACCGAGGCCCTACTTCCCAGGAAGTGGCTGGACATCACCTGCTAATGGGAAGTAGGGAATAAAGCTTTCTGCTTTTCTTCTGCATTTAGCCTTTGCTTTTCTTTATCAAACTGACTTTAACTTGGCCCATGAGGTTTTTATCTTATTTTCTCACCCCATCCCTCTGAGGAGGGGGAGTGAGAGCAGCTTGGTGGGCACCTGGCAGCCAGCCAAGGTCAACCCACCAGATCCTCCCATGTCAATCTATTCTATCTCCCAAATTGCCGTAGGAGGTCGAGTAGGCTAGTTACATAGCTATGTTGTGAGTGAGTGTCGGGTCCAGCAGAAGGGCCTTTCATTCTGAAGACTTACAAGAGCTTTTGGACAATGTTCAGTGCATCATCAGGCAAAAGTACCTGCCAGCTCCACCAATAGAAGCCATTTAGACATATCAACCTGGAGCTTCACACAAGCCATCTAGGTTCTCATAATTTTGGAGACAGCACAGCATGTTAAAAAGTGTGGTGGCTTTCATTCTGGACTCCTGGTAGGCCATGAAGAAAAAAAAAATTATTTCATTTGTAACAGAAGGTAGAGTTAGATTAGATATACAGAAAAAAATTCTTTACTATGAGAATGGTGAGGCCCTGGCCCAGGTTGCCCCGAGAGGCTGTGGCTGCCCCATCCCTGGCAGTGCCCAAGGCCAGGTTGGATG
>JANZLQ010000030.1:2752389-2776105 GCA_026212715.1 Elanus axillaris | reverse complement strand
TGTCCCTGCCCAGGGCACAGGGGTGGGAACGAGATGATCCCTAAGGGCCCTTCCAACCCAAACCATTCCGTGATTCTATGAATTAGTCCAAGTGCATGGGAACTTCATAGATGCCATTCCTAATGATCTATCTTGGCCTGCAGTGTTGCAAAAATCTGAAGTCTGAGAGCATCTTTTTACAAAAGCTTGTGATACATCCCTTTCTGGTTTCAGCTAGTGTCTTCTGCTTCCATGACATGAGAGATATCTGTCGCTTTGACTTTGGAAATGGAAGTAATATTTGGAACTCATATTCCTATTACACTTGACTGAAGCTCTGCCATTCAGTGGCATGGGAGTAGAAACAGGCTGTAGGTTAACAGTGCTTGTACTTTGTGATATTTACTCTAACTAAAGTAACTAAGCTTGCTTATTAGAGGCACACTGAATCCAAGTTGACTCAAGGTGTAGCTTCAAAGCAAACTACATTAATGTGTATGTTTGCATAACTTCATTTAGTGGCATGAGTCACTTTCCTCTAGACTGGAAATAAGAATAAATTAAACAAAATTACAGGCATTTTGGTGCTAAATTATTGTTTCCTTGCAAGGATTTGTTGTCACTTAAGTCTTATAAAGTTAAACCAGGTTCTTCAGTGTCTCTTCCTAGGCAAGGCTTAAATGAGTGGTTTTGGCAAGCGTGTCATCACATGATAAAACTCATCTGGTAATTAGGGTGGATGTAAGCATTTATCTTCTGCTGACAGCTTCAGACAAAGGGAAGATAAGTGAAGCTATTGTAATTGTAAAGTGACCTTTCCGCTTTAGGGATATTGACAGCTATCCTCTTACTTCTATACAGTATGTTTGCCATCATGATAATTAAGGTTTTGTCAGCCCATTGTTAGTTTTTATACTTACAGTGCTCTCTCTTGAAATGTTTGTAGATTTCATCTGGGTTTCTCAAGATAACATTTACTATATACCTGACAAAATGTCAGCAAATAGTAGTACATGTTTTCTTAAAAGGACTCTTGCTTTTTTTCATGTTCATATCAAACCATAATTCTGCTGACCAGAAAAAAATATGCTCTTTCTTCTTCAGTTTTAAGGAATATTTTCTTCATATATATCCCCTTGGGATCCATCTGGTTAGAATGCAGGAGAGTACACCAACTGCAAAGATTCATGTATAAAATAAGAAGGCATAAAATTATCTTTTGAATACAAGAAAATGAAACTGTATTTGCAACCCAGTTTTTACAAAGTGCTTAAAAACTCAGGCAGCTATAGTATGGAAACATTTATTTAGTGATTTTTAAAATAAAGCTTATCTTACTGCAAGCTCATGGTAGGGAGTGTAACTCATTTTGCCAGTGACAAAGTGCCAAAACGGGCTAGACGGTAAGGAGTAGACTTGAATTTGGTTTGGCAGCTGGTCAGGTAACTAAGAAAGCCCTATCACATTTTTGTTGTTGAAGGACACACGAATAGGTTGCTCTTTCTGCCTGCTACTCACACTTTAGATGGGATCTCTGGCAAGGTGCTGGCCCTGGGCACAGTTATGGCCTGACTTTCCATCTTCTTGGTCAGTACCACTGAATAAATGCAAGGATTATCCTGATTTACTGCAGCTGTAAACTATCAGAAATTTACCATCCTTCTTTCCTCAGGGGAAGGAAGGAGGAATTTTGACTTAACGGTTTGGCTTAAGTCATAAACTAGATGTTAATGTAACTCCTCTTTGACAATGCCACCCTGTGGTAGTCAAGTTGATTCACTGCTGCCCAGAAATAGAGCTCAGCAAATAATTCACGGGGCTTCTCCCTCAGCTTCTGCAATATCTGTGATAGCTGCTGTTTCCCAGCATTAATACTTTATTTGTGTGTTTGATAATTATCTTTTAAGTCACTGCTATTTGGATTGTTCATGTATGTATGCATGACGACGACTTGTGAATAAACAGGCAAATCCCATGCCTGAGAAGAAATGCTATAGCTGATGAGGTGATACCTTGCCCATAATTTTTGCCTTCATGGTATTGTTAGACTACCACTACTTCAACACTGGCATTATAATTTATCAATGTACATTTATGGCTTAATGTTAGGCCTTTTTAATCTCTTTCTATAAAGATTCCCTCCTATTCTGTTGTGAGTAAAGTGAATTTAACAGCAAAAGGTTTTCAAAGGCACAGATACCTTATTTAAAATCCATTGAGCTTCAGATAAGGAACTTAGAGGTAAGGTAAGCTCTTCCACATTTGTACTTTGACTTTTATCTTTACATACTGTGTGTATGATGGGATTCATGCTGGAATAAAAAAAAATGTTTTAAAAAACCACTCTAAAATGCATCTTCAGGAAAATATTCTTGAAGCTATTCCAACAGTTTCTAGCTTTCCAAGTCAACTACAGATGTGGAAACATAACTGCCTCTCTAGAACAATATATTATATAAAACAGCTTACATTCTACAGTTTATGATGAAGAAAACATCCTATATGCTATAATGGCACTGATAGTAAAATTCACTGAAAAAAACTCTTTATTTCTTCATAAAATATCCTTATTTATGTCTGATATGCTGTAGAAGAACTGTTGTTTACAACAATCTCCCTTTCATAAATCCCGGCAACGAGAGCCATTTATTTTCTTAATAATTGGTAATCATTGATCCTTTGCATCAAACGTGTAGTCTTACCTTCCTTTTATAAATGTAGACTTGAAAGTTTTTCATTTCTTCAATAATTTTATTACTTTTCATGCACTTTCAGTATGTTTGATGCCTTCTGTTCTTAAAAGACCGTCAGTAATAATTGACAGAAGGCTACTGTCAGGCTACTGTAGAGACAGAAAGAAGGTTACTGGACTTATTAATACGAGAATATTGAGTGCCAACAGTGATGGGCTTAATGTGTGATAAGGACCGTGTGCCTATACACCCTCCACCCAAAAGTATCACTCTGTTCAGGTAAACAGAGCCTCTCAGAACCGCTGAAAGACCCCAGGTCACATGAATTGTACATTGTCAGCTGCTGTTACTTAATTTGCCTTAAGAAGGAGCTGTCTTCTGTGAATTAAGAATGCTTGCCAAGGAAAGAAGGAAGCAGATATAAAGAAAAATTAATTCTTTTATTTTCAGATCCCTAAAGTGCTCTCCGCAGTTGGAATTCTGACTGAAATTCTGCAACTGTGGAGAGCTACACGCGTGCTTACATATCATTTTGTATAGTGGTGTTCAGGCTTTTGATCCACATTACTCATTTTTTACTACTTGAATTACCCTCATAGACTCTGTTTGCTGTTATTGGAGGTAGACAGGTAGAGAAATATAGATGCATATAAAATCTTTATGGACAGCAGACCATACAGAGTAAACTTCATGAAATAATATATGCCTTACCTGGAAATATTGACGATCAGTCCACGTTATATTATTTTTTGTTCTTTCGAATGTAGCAAAGGAAAACAAAAAAAAAATGTCTTTTTTGCTTTTATAAAAAGTCCTTAGTAGGGAAAGATCAGTCAGAAATACAAGGACAGAAGAAAGATTATGTTATGTATAGTAATATGCAGTTTCAGCTGTCCAGGTACAATCAAGATATTTTAAAGTTTATTTTTCCACTTAGAAAAAAACAAATCAACCAATGTGGAATTTTTTGCTTCGATAGTGTAATCTGGAGACCTATGCCAGGGCCATGGGCAAACTCATAAAACTTAGATCTGGAGGCACACTTCTTCAAAGACTGTAAGGTTCTAACACTGGAAGTTAGGTTCAACCATTGCTTCAGTTTCACATGCATATTCAAAGTACCTGCTTTTTATGAAGAACAGTCAGGATTAATTCGACCTTTCACTGTCAAAACATCACTGCCTGCAGTCACAATTGAAGTAGTTTGTCCATAATATTATAAAAGAATATGGCATGTGCTGCGATGTTTATGCCTGTTACATGCATTTGTTCAAAGAGCTTGCCATTACTTAGGGTATTTCCTCTATTCTTGTGGTAGCAAAAAGTAGGTGAGGAATGTAAAGAGCAGTATATAAGTTGCCTAAAAGTCTCATCCAACTTCTCTTTAAATCTATACTTTGGAGCTGTCAATGCCAAAAGCTGTGATATAATGTATAATAGGAATATGGAATTATCCATGCAGAAAACATAAAGAAATTTGAGTCTAAAGGTGAGCTTTAGAGTAGTTACTTATTCTAGATAGCAGTCCCTATAAAGTGATTTTTTCCCTGATGCCAGTAATTTTAACAATACAAGTGAAAGGATAACAAATTGGTCTTTAAAGGTGACAATGTGGTGATTGAAATGAGTGATGTTCCTACACATACAAAGCAGCAAGAGCCTTTCCTCTGTCTTTAGTTGTACATAAATCAGTCAGTCTTGCAGAGCCAGATCCAGAAGTTTTTTCTCATGATTAGAAGATCCTATATATATAAACAGATTCCCGTAAAAATAATGATATTTGGCTGACTAACATCTTAGCATGGCCACAAACAATATTGCTGTCTCACCTGTTGTGAGATATTTAAATAATAAATTGAAACTGGTCATTCCCAGTTAATAAAAAACACTCCTTCAAGAATGTAAAACTGAAAACAAACTTAATATATTAACTTTTAAACTACTGTCTGGAGACTCCACTTTACAATTGTGGGAGGAGTTCAACAAAACACTTCTGCAGTTATTTTTTTCTTGGAAAGGAATCAGATCTGGGGATATCCAAGCATTCTGCAAGATCACTGTGGATTTGCCTGATGTAGTGAAATAGCTGCTAACAGCATGCAATGTTAATAAATTGAATCTGTAAGGAAATGGTCTAGATTCTTCTCTCTCAGAAGTCATCTTTGCAAAATGATATTCTTAAAATGGAGACTGTGTTTTATCAATGAAAATTCTTCTGATGCAATTTTTTTTAATTGCATTGAAAGAAAAAGTCAGATTTTTTTTAGCCCCAGCAGCAGAATGACATTTTATGGTCCATTCACCACAAGAACTGTTTCCCTGAAGGTTTTAATTCCAGGAACAGTCATTCAGTTTTGATGAGCAAGTTGATAAGAACAAGAAGGAAAGCATTTCACTGATCTATCAATATAGGTGAGCAACCTGTCATTTGAAAAAATAAATCTTAGAAATGTAACCAGATAACTATGTCCCACATAGGACACAGCAAGCCATGCCCAGTGAAACGGATTAAAGAAATATCTGCCAGAACTAGAAGCATCTATATTCAGAATCATAAAGATATTTTAGTACAAACAAAAGAAAGAGGAGGAAATTTCAGGGATGGACTCTGAAAAGTAAACCATTTTTTGGCAGTAAAAATAGAGGTTAGCTCAAACCAATTTTCAGACAGAAGCAGTTCTTGTGTTTTTCGCATAGCTGGCTCTGAAGCTCCATCCTCTTTTTCAGATGCAAAATGGCAAGGTAACTTTGGCAAGGTATTTGGACTTTTATGCTTGTGAACTATGATACAGCAACAGATTCTTCTGCTTATGTGGCATTTTTTTTCTTGCAGCTTGATTGCACTGATCTTCCAAAACGTTGCTTAGAATCCTGAAGCAAGTATTAAACAACTGTCTACAGTCTTCTCCTTATTACTTTCCACCTTACTTTGGCTTATCAGTCCTCTTCACGCACGTTCTTTACTTCCCAGTGGTACTGTCCAGCAGTCTCAGTGGTTTGAAGATGTGGGAGTTAATGCTGTTACAGACCTGTAGTTTGGCTTTCCACATTTACTTTTGATTCCCATAGTCCCTGGTGCGAGACTGATATTTTCTTTTAATGCATATGCTTTCTTAAGTACTAGATCTAGTCAGATTATCTTCTTTGCTGTTGTGCTAGCTGATAAAATGTACCAGTGATACTAAAATTATACTCACATTTCTGCCTCAGCCAATCTTTTCTTTTTCATTGGCTTGTTCACTTAGAGACTTTCACATCTCTTCTGTGGGGATTAGCTTTAACACTAAGCATTTATTTATATGGTTCTGTAAGAGAACAGAAGGTCAAAGAGAAGAAAGAGGAAGAATTCACAACAATGAAAACTAGAAACACTAGCTAAAAGGGCTTGCAGAGACCCAGTTTGTGTAAAGATGAGTCCCCCCTATAATGTCCAGGGCAATTTCTTTCCTAAATGCTTTTTTCATTTTACTTTTGTACCTTTGTCCTGACCCAAACTTTCATCTCTTTTTTCCAAAAATTCCATTACTTAATCTCATTTCTCCATTAATCATTTGGCTCCAGCAACATCTAATACTGCCAGGAATTTAAACCTTTTCCTGTGTTGGCTATGATTCTTAGCCCTGTTGACAGGTCTAAAATATAGCCTCTTGCAGTCTATATAAAGATGAGAAGTGTAATGACGTTTGAACAGCAGCGTGATCTGGAGTTTGAGCTTTGTGAATTCAGATTTTAAGCCAACACTTCTCTTTTTCCCACGTAAAGACAAATGAGCACAGCAGCCCTTATGCAAGACTGGGCATTTTCAGCTACTCACCGCCGTATCTGCTCTTATGGCCAAAAGATATGCACATGCTCATGAGGGGGTGAGAACATAATCTCAATTTGACTGTATATAAGGGCTAGACTGTGTCTTGAAAAACAGGAAAGAGAAACATAAAAGCAAGGTTCCTTACGGAATAACGGCAGGCTTGTTTCTAAGAATTTTTAGGATAGGTCAGAATGCTGTGAGGCTGCAATTCCACCTTTGTTTCTTTCTGCTTCTTCAGTTATCCTAAACCAGCTAGAAAATTATACAATTCCAGTGTCTAAGCAAACTGGGTTAAATATTCAGAATGGTTTAAGAGGTCAGGTTGTTCCCTGTATTTGATGCTTGCAGATGAGGTGTGTTCCAAAATAAATCAATGCACTGAGTACCGCACTCTTAAATGTATACAGGACTCAGCTCTGGAAAGTCTGGTCCCCTTGAAACTTGGCTGTTAGTATTAGGGCATGATGCTGGGTGTATGGAGCAAGAGACTAGCTACCTCTGTACTGGTGAATTCAAGCACAGGCAGAAATGTCTGTGGGCATGAAAATGGCCTCTGCTGAGTCCTACCTTCCCAAAGAGTTCCCAAGCACACTTTGACAATTAAAATGCTATCACAGGATAAAGTCACAGAATCGTTCACGTTGGAAGGTGTCACAGAGCAAAACTATTAATTTTGCATAGTTTAAAGCAAGAGCAGGTTTGAAATGGTTTATTAGTTTGCTAATGACATGTAATTAACCAGCAGTCAATGAACTATACATGCAGGATGAATATTGTTAATATAGCAGATAAAGCAGAACACATCTACAAAATGTTAATAAATCCATACAGATTTCTAAACATGTCTCTATAACTCATCCCAAGGAGTTCTAATCACAATCGTACACACAGTGTTACACACACAACCCCTCCCTGACAGCATATGCGGGTTACAAGTACCCCCCCGCCCTGTTATTCTTTTTCCAGCTGATGTCTGTCTTTCCCTTTTACATGATCAGTTGGGGGGTGATAGTTGTCTTTCTATTTAGCACAATGGGCTCTGGCCAAACGCTCTCTGGTTTTGCATATTCAACCCGGCACACACATTAAATAGTCTCATGTTCTTACCCTAACAGATGCTGTTATCCAGGCCATTTGCCAAGGGTAGACTGTGAAAACACCCCACGAAAGAGATGTTGTGAAACCACCTAGTCCAACCTCATGCTCAAAACGGGTTCATCATGCAACACAGGTCAGATTACTCAATGTTTTGTCCAGCTGGGTCTTGGACTGTACAATTTCTTGGGGCAACCTGCTCCAGTTCTTGATTATACTGAGCAATTTTTAACTTGTACCTACTTGGAACCTGCCCTGTCATAATTTAAGACCATTGTCTCTTGTCCTCCAGCCATGCACCTCAGTAAGGAGCTTGGCTCTCTCTTCTCAACAACTTCCTTGTGGGAGATAGAAGGCTACTGGCAGGGCCCCTCTAATCCATCTCTCCTCCAGGCTGTACAAGCCCAGTTCCCTCAGCTTTTCCTTACAGGGCACATTCTCCAGCCCCCACCTTCTTGAGGGCCCTCCAATGGACACACACAAGTTTATCAATGTTTTTCTTGTACGAGAGGGCTCAAAACCAGGTGCTGTGCTTAGGACATGGTCTTGTAAGAGTTAAGTAAAGGGGAGTGATTACTTCCCAGGGACTTCACTTCCCAGTAATACAACACAGGATGCTGTTGGCCTTCTTTGCTGACACAGCACGCTGCAGAGTCATGTTTTGCCGGCTGCCCACCAGGACAA
The DNA here is from genome assembly GCA_026212715.1 of Elanus axillaris. Lineage (NCBI taxonomy): Eukaryota > Metazoa > Chordata > Aves > Accipitriformes > Accipitridae > Elanus > Elanus axillaris. The sequence goes on along the minus strand of JANZLQ010000030.1, from coordinate 2,767,846 downwards.
CTAGAACCTTTTTAGTGGATCTGAACACTGCACTGTACCAATGCAGGGAAGGTGTCTGTTCCTAGTGTAGGTCTCTGCATTTATCCATCTTCAATTTCAAAAGGTTCTCATCAGCTCATTCTTTTATCCTTTGTAGGCCCATCTGAGTGTATTGGCTGCACATCCAGTCTGTTGACCACATTCTGGGGAGCATTCCTGTTGGCTGCTATAGGTGGCACTAGGCCACTTCAACTTCTTCGTTGTCCCACTGCCTCCAGCAGTGTCCCAGTGGGGATAACAACTTCACACGTCCATCCAATGTGGTAGGAAGACACCAGAGAGCAGTATATGTCTGAGCTATACACCAGGAAAGTGTTTGGTTTCTACAAAGATTAGAGACACAAAACCTGCCCTTTCCTGCAACCACACTGTGCAGTAGCTCAAGACACATGTTTTCTAAAACTTTCTCTTAAATTGGTTGTCAGTGGAGACTAAATTCTGACTTATGTGTATGGCAAACCATTGGGATCCCATGGCAAATTAAACAGAAAGATAAAATTGTGAACTGAATTTTTGTTTGGAAATAAGTACAATATAATATAAATCCTTTTATAGTATAAATAATACAGCGGTGAGACTGCTTGTTTCCTCATAATACTTTGTTTATATATTATCAGCAGCTGAGTTTGGTAAACAGAAAATACAGTTTTCTTTCAAAGACTGACAGTTCCATGCAAGTCCAATGATGAAAAATTCCTGAGAGAAAAGAGGTTCTATTCCCTTTGTGTGGAAAAATGAGAAAAAGCATGAGACATACATCACCCACTCACACCTCCTCTAGGAATATTTGGAGAGGCAGTCTAGCAATCAGAGCTGATGAGCAGTGGATTTTCCACTTCACAGAAGAAGCCAAAGTTCTGCAATTAATCCCTTTTTGAAATGAAAACTAGAAGTGCAACCATGTTTTCCATTTGAAAATTTCCAGGCAGCTCTAATACCTGCATATGAACTTAGACACTCAGATAGTAATGGATGCCCGGAAAGGCTCAATGAAGGAAAACTCAGGAGCTCATTTTTCGGCAGCCAGGCTTCTATTCAAAAGGACTAGCTGCTTGTTACTGCTCTCCCGTGAGGCATGTGTTACTGCACGTTGCACAGACGATAAGAAACAGTGCTGAGTGCGACATCTTTTCTCAGAGACATGACACAGAGGACACACTGTAAGAAATGACACAACCAATCAATTTACTGCAAATGTCACAGAGGTGGCCTTACAGCAAAAAAATGAGGATCTTCAGTACAGGAGCAGAGGTGAGCAAACTCTTTCGTCCCTCCACAAAATGAATACTCTGTTCAACTCTAAAGTGGATTCTATGGTTATTCCTCCTGGCAGAACCAGACAGTCTGGAAGGCTCCTATCCAGCCTGCACCTCATTAGATGCCCCTAAGACTCTTGAGCAACATTGCTGGTTTCTGGGTTTGAGGCTTGCTTGCTTAATTGTCAGTATTTTATAGAGTATTTCCTGTACTAACTACCAGGATTGATATTGTGAAGAGATGGGCAAAAGAAGAAACTGTGATTTACAGCAACCATGCCTGCTAGTCAGTGAAGATTTTGCAACTGCTCAGAAGCCTTGACTATATTAAGATGAAATATGCTAGTACACGTGCCTTTGTGTAGAGGGAATAGTCTAGATGCATGTAATGCCTTGTTATTTTATGTTAGTGGAAACTTAGTAAGAATGAGACATTAATAAGGCACAGACATAGCTGACATAATATAAGATAGCACCAAGAAATTTGGAGGTATTGTAGTCGTTTCCAGAGAAGGCCTGTTCGTGCCGGCTATCTTCTTTTCAGGACTTCCTACCAAGTATTAAAATTCTTTACCTGCTCCAACTGTAGCCTGTGACCTTTTATGTCAAGCTCTTTGTTACATAAAGGTAAGGCCAACGTTTTAGAGACAGTTTGGGTGGTAAATTACATAATGCAGTGTATGGACTGTTGCAGGGTATAAATGTACCTTCCTTCCTCTGAGGATTGATAGTAGGAACTAATGCCTGCAAAATGAAAAAGAGGGTGCTGAAAACAAATGTGAATTTTATGTCTTCTTCCACATTATGATTAGGAGTGTCATTGTGCAGATGTTAATCCGGAGCAGGCAATGCCTGTCTCAGACCAGTGAGCCTTGTCATCAGAGGTCAGATAGAAGCTTGCAGCTGGGGAGGGTCAAGCTGGTGAATGAGAAGGAAAAGCTTGCTGAAACCATAATCCCTTCACTCATGTCAAAACAGATTTGAGCTATTGTTCAGCCTGTGGAACCTCTATTACCTTTAGAACTCATTCTCTTTGAAAGCATTCAGGAGCCTATGGATGGGAAACTTGAAATGAGCACAGTTTAAAGGAATTCACCTGTGTCACTTCAAGGAGAGAACTGCCTGAGCCCTAGAGTTATGAACATAAAACACAAGCACAGTGAAAGTCCACTGGTTTATGAGTTTTGGTGTTAGAATAATTACCATCAGATGGTTTTGATTGATTTTTTTCTAATTGTTATCATTTAACATATAAACAAAGGTAATTACTTGCCTTAATCTTGGTCTGAGGGGTAAAGTTCCTTTCGTTATTGATGGCAGCAGTACTTGCAAATGAGATATAAGCTGCCAAGCATAACCATAATGCACAGCTGAAAAGCTCTGCTAAGTGAGACAAGAAACCCAGAAGAAAATTATAATCCATTGCAGGATGAGTAAAGCCCACATAAGGGATTAAAAAACGACTAAAGGTTGGAAAGTGTCACGGTAGTCTGAAGAGAGCTCAAAAGTTATGTGGACGTAAGAAGGGATGCAACATGGGAAATAGCTACTAAGGCTGGCCACGCATGAGCTCCTGACTTCTGGGAAGCTAAATATTAACTTTGTAAGTAGAGATAAAGAAGGGGAGTAGAGGACACGGGAGTTTGGAGACCAATCCATCTTCTTTAGACTGAAGTCCAGTAAGGCCTAAGCAGGTTAATTCAAACTCTCTGAAATCAGTTATGCTGAGACAATTATCAGCATTTAGTCAATATAAATTATTAGTAAGTACATAAGCATCAGTCAACATAGTGAAAGTACAAACTGATGACGTGATTTGATAGAAATCACAAAATATCTAGATGTATTGATCATAAAATAAAGGGGTGTATGAGCCCTTCCAAAGAATCCAAAGGAATGGTTTACTTGAGTTTACAAGAAAGCTAGGCACAAATGCTGGGTCTCAGGCCAGGGCCATAATACTCATCTGTCTGATTTAAACAAGCTTCTGGTGGAAGGAGAAAAGAGGATAAGAGGTTTTACTCTTCGGTGGGAATGATCCTAGGAGACTCAATCTCATAGAGGTTGATGAAGAAACAGAAAATAACAGAGCAAAAGCAGGTTATTGCTTTTGTTCTTAAGTGTAATCAATTGTCTCTGTTTTCAGCTTCTTTGGGATAGAAAAGAAAAAAAAGGACCTGGCTGGCAGGAAATACTTTTACTCCCTTACTCTCTTTTGCGCGCTCTTCCTTTCCACTCCCCCTCCCAAGAGAGCCTGTATCACCTCCCAGGAAGAACAAGGCTAAAATCTAATTCCAATCCCCAAATTATTTTATAAGAAATTTACTAGATCTGGGCAACCACAGACGCTCCTAGAATCTATGAAGGCTGCAAGTAGGGTTCCCAGGTTGCAAAAAGGAGTGTAGAAAATAATACAAAACTAAACAAACCAACAAAAAATAAGGGAAAGATCCACCACTGAAAAAGCAAAAATGAGGAGGTAACTGGCTTAAACATTGAATTTCCTTAAAAGTCAAATGTGGTTTCTTTTCAATATCAGTAAGAATGAATGGTCCACCTGAAAACCTAATGGAACTTAGAGTCTCACAACAGAATGTTGGAAATTAAATTGGAAAGTTCCTGCTGTCTATAGTTTCATATAAGGAGCTCTCTGAGAGCATAACTCTGAAAGTTGGGATTCTCTGCTTGTGATGAACAAGAGAGATCTAAATCACCTCTCTGGTGTTGAAAATTTTGATTTGTCAGTACCCCAGCAGTAAACCCAGGATCATCTTCCTCATCATTTCAATGACATTACTGTGTTGTTACGTACATCTATTCCTATAGTTTTGACCTCCTTTATTAGAGACTAATCAGGTCAAATGCCAGCACGTACAGGTGAACTTTGATGGATTTGTAGAAGCCACTCATAAGCCTGTGAAGTCTGCAGAGGGTCTTGTAGAAAGTAGGAACTACTTATGTGTCAGCTTTTACAAGCGTTCCTTAGAAATTGCTACTGTCAGAGATAATCTGCAGTGGCAGGAAAATTGACATGAACTCCAATACTCCAATAGACTCCAGATGTCTACATTCCTTCTTCTACCATGATCCTGCAAGGCTCACATTGGGGTTGTGTTGTCTAAGTCAACACACTGTCACTAGTATTCCATACAATGCTATCTTCAGTATCTAGAATTGCAAATAATGTGGTTTCCCTGGAAACATTTGCTACAAAAAAAGGTGTATGCTTAAATTTGACTGGCAGTGAATCAGCACAATCTCAGTGGAGGGGCTAACAGAACTGGATGCACATGGCTCAACCCCACTTGTTTGATGGTAACACATTCCTGGTGCTGAGTTACACTGAGATAGCTGGTCTACCTTCTCCAGTTGAAAGGATGAAGAATTGGGAAAACCACCAGGTGTTGCATGGAACAAGCAAACAGAGCGCCTTAATTTCTGTTATGGAAACTTCCATAAACTACAAGTTGAGAAGGAAAGGGAGAGGCAGGAGGAGAGAGAAATTGCAACGTTACCTGAAATAAAATCATCTCAATTGTTCCACCTGGTGTGGACAGACTGGTAACATCTTGCAGCGTGTTGTAAAACATGTAGACAAAGAAGGATCAAAGCTACCTTTTGAAACTTCAAATTTCAAATGACACCTGAGCCCTATGACTAAGTTCAGATTAAACTAGACAGCTGCCTACCAGGTTTAAAAGAAGTTAACTTCTACCAGTAGCGGTCACAACTTTCACAAAAGGATTTGAGGCTCAGCTTGAGAAAACTAACAGTCTTAAGTCCCATCAAATAAATGTCCACAGTATACCATAAAAAGACCTAATATTTCTTGTGACAGTTGTGCATTCCTAGAATCAGATCAAGAATCCAATTTCAGATAAGATGAATGCAACTGAGCTGTGCTTTGTATGGGATGAAATAAAGATTCCAAGTATTTAACCAGTCTACAACTGTTAGGGAGGTGTAAGTTCTGGCAGGTCTCAAAAAAATCAGTCCTGATCGTGACACGTACTGAGAACTACCAGAAATTCTAATTCCTCCCTGAGAAGCTGCAATGGCTCAACTAAAGAAGGCTTTTGTTATATGCTAATGGCAAAAGTGGAAATGCAGTTATTAGATACCTTAGTTTGGTGAAGAAAGGCAAGCAGCAGTGTCCACCAACTGATTTTGTAAAAAGATCGGCTTTTTAAAGTAGGAAAGGAGCACCTCAGCATTTGCCTATGGGGACAGATGTTATTAAGGGAACAAAACCCCAGCAAGGGACTAAACTTGAAGACAGAAGTCAGATAATGGTACAAATATTAAGGAAAAAGGATCATGCCGCCTTCTATCATGCAGTAAGACCCTGTTTAATTACTGATAATCTGTTCTTTTCCATCTGCTGTATATGCCCACTTGAGAAATAGAAGGCAGTTGAAGAGGTAACCATTGGTCTCAGCAAGTCTTCTGAACAGAGTGAAAAGTCCTTTTCTGCCTTTTTTGTCTTTTTTTGTTACAGCAGCCTTCCTTGCCACCCTGTGTTTCCAGACTTTGAATTCAATATGATTTCCTATCCATAATGGGGAGGTGGCATTTTATTTGTTCAAAGACCCACCAGTTCACAGCACTGAATTAATAGGTTAAAATTAATTTGTCTATTTACTGGCCAAGCCTTCTTGGAAAAATCAATCACACTCATCTGTAGAACCTTTCATTTTAAAATAGTGAACTTTAAAATTATATTAAAAAAAAGGCAAAATAATACTCTAGAATACACAAAGGTTGAACTCTTTCCTTATGAAAAAAATGTCAGCCCTGCATTGGCTTGTAGAACATTAATAAGCCTGTACTGTAACTCAAGTGCAGCATAATCCGTACTAAAGTGGTGGCACAAGTGGTTGGTAGTTAGAACTCCTCAACAATGTGTTATTTTTTCATTGAAATGGTAAAGATCAACCTACCAGAGTAGTGAGCTTGGAAAGCTTTTGTCCCAGACCCAAGAAAGCAGAATATTTTTATTGCGGCAACAAGGGCAGACTCTGACCATACATATCAAATTAATGCCTCCAGTATATGTAACGAATTTAGATGTATGCTTGGAACTGTTAATGATACTAGCACTCTGGTAACATAGCAGGTTGTGCTTGACGTGGTCCAGTGTACTAAACCACATTAGAGCATCGGTGCTAACCACCGGCAAACATTACAAACTTTGGTGGCTATACTTATTTGGATACTAAAGCTGAAAACCACTCCTGGATTTCCTAGGTTTTACATATTAAAAACTTCGTCTCTGACTCGCAGTGCTGTATATAGTGCAGGATGGGAGCTAAAACAAAAACAAAACAAAACAAAAAATTCAACCTTTATCCATCTTGAAAAAAAGACAACTGTATGGTATTTTTATACTACGTAGTTCAGTGTATAGTGAGCCACAAATTCAGAAATATCTACAGAATGGTGCCGTTTCTGAAAGAATAGATCTACAGTCTTGTTTTCTTACAGTCTACTGCTTGTTCAAAGACATTTGCTTTGAAGGTCAATGGTATTTTTCGTTAAGAGCACTGAGTTAACACGTGGTTATGTCACTCTAAGACAGTATTTTTTTGTCATTTTAGCTTATTGTTGCCAACTCTAAAACCCATTTGCTTTGATAAGAAACATCACAAAAGAATGCTCAGCAAATCAACACTGTCCAGACTCCAGCCATTTAATTATATATACTTTCCTCTGTACCTCATGATGATAGTCTGTCATCCATAAGACAAAGTATAGAGGAAATGGAGAGACTTATTTTTTATTTATCTGACAAAGATACATTTCTCTGATAGCATTGCATTTATTCTAGAAGCATATTATCTCAGCCTGGAAGACTGACAGCACGCTTCTCCTGGTTTCATTCATCAGTCTGCAGCTTTTCCATGGCCTTGGCCTCTGTCTTCTTGTGAAAGACAACTATATGTCTAATAGGACAACAGATGTGCAACTTCATTGTTTCAATGAACTCCCACAAGAGCAAGAAAAGACTTAACGTCAACGTTTTAAGGACATGCACTTTGAGTGTCAAGGGAAGGGGAGGAGTGGTTTGTCCATTAAGATCTGGAAGTCTCTGAAGCTTGACAGTAATAAGCGTATGTCTCTTTTCAACACATGGTAACAAAAATCACACAAGTTCATATACAGCAAGATAAGGCCCATGAATATGTGCTACCCTGAGTTCTGTTACAAGAGTGGAGCCCACAAAAGCCTGGGGGNNNGGGGGGGAAAGAGTTCTGCAGAGAGTATCCCATTGCGTGCTGTGGTGGCTGAGGCTCGCTGATGGCTGCTGAAAATCAGCCCGTTGTGGATGGGGAATGTGTGATTAGGAAAACACAGAAGAATGCCTGCCTGAAGTTCACCACTCTACCCTGTTGGTACTAGCAATGTTTTTCCCTGAGTGTAAAGAAAGGCTTGACATCAGGATACAACTTCAGTGAGAAAAACTCACTAAACTCAGCCTATATACTGTGGGTTTGCAAAGACTGACCTGCAGCTTTTCTGGCAATTAAAGCAAACGAAGTCCACCAGAACTTCACACGAGCTGGGTACAGCAGCACCCCGAGGTTTGCAGAAGGAACTAAAGAAAAACCAACAATCCAAAAGCATTTCTTTACCTGGTTCTGCAGTAACAGCTCACCAACATCATGGTGCTCTCAAAGGCTAGAGCCAATATAATAAAAGATGCAAGTGATGCATGTTGCAGACTCATTGCTGTTACCTTTCAAGGATATTTTTAACTCATTGCTGAAGCTGAAGAATTAACTGTTCAAGCATCCTAAATTTACAGAGGTATTCAAGCTGTTACATCCAAGCGTAACTCTGCTTTCAATTTTCACTGATGTCTGCTTCCTGCTTTGTAAAAAAAAGGAATTAAAATATCTCCCATCTCATTTACACAACAGCTGTGACATCACACTGGAGATAGACTTTTCTCCTGATGCTGTTGGAAGCCTACAGAAGTCTTCATTTTTATCCAGAATACATTTCTATGGTAAAGTCAAGTTTGTTTTCTTATCTTAACTTTTACCATTCAGAAACCACCTAAACCACAAAACAGTGGGCAAATATTTAACCTTTAAGGCTACACTAAGAGTATGTACTGTGTAAGGCAGGAGGAACATTTCTTTCCCATCTGATGGTAGTTAAGGTTGGAAGCTTTTCCGGCTATTGCTCCAATTGTGTTATATTGGATGACTTCTCAGAAGAGATGAGGAGGCCGTCTGAGACCAGGGAAAAGCCTTGGTTTCCACCTTCCTATTCACCCCCACCTATCTAGAGAACCCATATAGTAATAGTGAAAATGTTAGAGACAGCTGCAGTAAGTGCAACAGAAACGTGCTTCACTGAGCTGTTGGTAGTGTGTGGACCCTCAACAGCACTTGCAGCAGATTTTTAACTACTTCATGAGAGCTCTACTTGTTCAGGCCAATTCAGTGACAAGTCAGCAGCCACGTATTTCTTCTGTGCTGGGGCTACAGCTGAAATACATTCCCTTATTTCAAATGGGATCCATGCTGTTGCAAGATTGCCTGACCTGGAAGCCAGGAGAATGAAATAAACGTGGAAGAAGCAGGGCAGAGGAACAAAGGAGGAAAGAAAAATAGTTGTTCTGAAATCTTTTAAAGTATCTCAAAGTGAAGACTTAGTGCAAATTTGTGAAGCTGCTGAGAGAAGAAAACAACCAGTTCCCAGTTTCAACACAATGGAAATTGTTTGAACAAGGAACTCGAGAGTCAGTCACCACCCGGTCTGCTGTGCCCAGCTGGCCACTTGGGGTGGCACGAACAAATTTCAGACGGAATTCAGTTCTTGCCTTCTTTTATGTAACTTTTCCTCGCTTCTGCCCACACAGTGTGCTGTTTAAACAGCAGTGTAAAACACAGCTGCATGAATCATACACAGACTATTCCCAATTAGTGGGGAAATGTGAGGGGCCCTGAAATAGATCTTACCAATACTAAGTGCTAGTATAAAGTAGAGAGTTAGACTTGGATTCTGCTTAACCGTCATGTAGATTTCCCTACGGAAGCGGGAGAGAAGACATACATAAGACATACACACTAAAAAATAAGAGAGCAGAGACTTAGCTTTGTGCCAGGCCTGACTTCACCTAAAGATCTGCCTGGTTAGACAGGTAATGGCATGCAAGACATAATACAGCAGCGCTAGCACCAGGCATTCAGAAATCATGCTGGTTGCTCCACACATCAAGTCATAACATCAGCTAAAAAATAATAGAGAATTTTCAATGTAATAATGTTGCATTCAAAATCTTTCTTGGTGTTGAGCCTTCAGGATTCATACTCTTGAGTAACTCTTCTGTGAGTCTGAAACTTGCCTTGCTTTCAGGTCAGAACAATTCATCATTAAAAAATAAAAATCATGTCATGGGTCATAATGTGCATGTTCACAGCTTAAGTGTTGTTTCACAGATCACAAGAGAATTTCAGGGTGATGACCCAAAGAGAGAATATAATGTCAGCTTGTTCACTATCTCCTTTGTGAATAGCTGTCACTCAGAATTACTCATTTATGTTTTTCCCATGTTTGTTCAGGTTAGAGAGCAAAAACAGTATAAAAAGATTCATCTCACACTTGAGTCCAGATTGTAGCGAAACGTTCCAAATGTTGACTGCTACACAAAATCCAGCAGCTTTTGTCATATTTTCTCTAAGGAGTTGAGGACTAACTGCTGTCGTAGCTCTTTTTTTGCTCTGATGCCTTCACGGGGCCAAGGGTTAAGATTGTGATCATATGGTAAGAACAAGGTAGAGGGAAACAAACTTTCTCCTGTATACGCATACAGAAAATCTCTGGGGAATTCAAGCCACAAGTGTGGACCTCCCTGAACTGCACGACAACGTATTTCTTCCCTTGACTACATGACCGCACAGTTCTTTCCTTGACTTTGCGACTACGAAATATCGTAAAAGAGTATCTTATTCCTCCAGAGACAGTGCGGGGTGGGGGAGGAATAATACGCAAAGTCAGTCTTTAGCATGATAATCTGAAACTTTTTTATGTGTAAAAATTATTAAGCAAAGGAAAGCACGATCTTTACTTTTTTTATTCAGCCACATGGGTATAAATCCATGAAATTTCACACAAGTATATAGCATCTCTCTAAATTTAGACAAAGTAGTACCGAAGGTATGCAGATGATAACCTAGCCGCAAAGGAAAATGTACATGGCTGTCTCTGTCGGGACTTTATACCCGACTATAAGAAAGAACGGTGAGACTGGCGTCATAAATCAATGTTCCTGAGTGTGGTTTCTTTCTGATAGTAAAACATACATTCCAAAGAGTGATTTCATGAACTGTGTGAGAAAACTTGCTCTTAAGGGTAGTGAAAGCCACGGGTACTGTCCAGAGACTATACCTATGCGCTTTAGGTCCAAATCCTATTATGGGGAGATATTTTTAATTTTAGTGGTATTGTATGTGCAAAATATAAAGAAAAGCTCTATAGCCATGAATCAAGTTTTTTGGGTTGGTTGGTTGGTTGGTCTTTTTTTCCCACCCCTGTGCTTTCCCATGTTTCAAAACTCCAGACTCGGCCTTATCTTTTTACAGGACATGTTCCTATTTCTTTACTCTTGGGAGCTTCTTTCTTTTTTTAATTCTTATGTAGTTTTGTTGGTTTTTTATTTCCACATGCCTCAGACTTCTTAATCTTCTGTTCTTGAGCCTTTCTTTCTTCAGTGTTTCCTGTATTGAAATTTATAATTAATTTTATTTATAATTATTTTATTGACATTTATAAACAATTATTTACATTTTTCAGGTATAGTTATAGTTTTTGTTTTATTGTATCATGATTTTTCTTTTCTCAGATGATCTCTGCCCTGAACAAGGATAATGCAAACTCCTTTGATATCTTTCAATTTGTGTCCAAAACCCAGAGAATAGAGTTGAGTTTTTTTCTCTGAAAGCTTTTTTTGTTTTTTAAGTAATCTTTTTTCTGTAACCTTTACTGTGGCTTGGCAAGATATTGTTTCCCTGGCTTTGTTTTTCTTAAAAATGTACTTTCATATTCTAGAACTGTGGCAAAAAGTCAGGTGGGAAGGAACTGGAAAAAGATCTTATTAAAAATATTATAGGGAAGCAGAGAGGGGCATGACTGTTACATTTGTTGTCATAAAACTTGTTCACTTTTAGAAGCAAGTAATTCTTCCTTGATCCTTTATCATTGCCGTATAGTAAACACCTACTTTCATTTTTCTTTTTTTATTGTTTTAAAATAGTTTGCTGAGGTGGAACTTCAGAAGAAATAATCAGTAGTGGTTGGGTAACTCACAGTTCAGTGATTAAGGTTTACTCCTCTTTGCCCTTTCTGTTTGCTTTTGGATTTGTTTTTTCTGTTTGGTTTTTTTTTTTACTTCTTCCTTTCTTTTCCTATATCACTTAAAATGTGAATGTCACTAAGGAATGTAAGGGTGCACAAAAGAAGAGTTACTTTCCCTTGCTTTCCAGATTTCTTCCCCAGCTTCCTTCTTTACAAATGGGAAACAGAGAAAGAAAAGAATGAAAAAAAAAAAAAAGAAAAGAGGCAAAATAAAGCACAAACACCAAAACACAATTTTTTCAGCTTTTTCATCTGACCTATTTTAAATGCAGCATGTTCGAACATGAAACAAAATTTTAAAAATTAAAAATATTGAATGGTGACTTTTTGAACCAAGAAGGAGAATATTTTCATAAATATTTGGCTTCCTCGCCAAGATATACAACTCACCTTTAACAGGGAAATTTTATGGATAAAAGAAGTTGCAATGTTTTAACAGTTCACATTAAGTTTTATTTATTAAAAAAAGCCAAAATGAGAAAAAAAAAGTCGTAAATGCTATTATTTTCTATATTTGTTTAGGTATTTCACAGGCCCAGGAAACACAGAAAGATGTTTTCATACAATCATGAAGTGTTGGCTGTTGTTTATTGTCACTGCTGATCTCACACACTAATCACTGATGGAAAATTGTATGACCTGATGTAGGAACAGCTCAATATGCATTGACTGTAATCTGACTTTTCCTGTGTTATAGATGTTATATGCTGAATTACATAATCTGAAAATATTCAAATTCTCTTAAAGTAATAATAGATTTCAAACATAGTATAAAATATTTCTAATGTAAAGGTTGGAGAGTAGTTATGTCACTTTTAAAGCATTAGGTTTCCACTTTATTTCAGCTCTACTTGACTGAGAAACTTGGCGCTATGCTCTGCAAATAGTTGCTGACGTCAGGAAGATCCAATCAGGTTGTAAGGTACTTGATGATTGCACTTAACATTGATTGTTCGAAATATATTAAATTTCATTATAGGCAGGTAATTTGAAGGTAATGGGCCAAATAGGACATTCTTGCTTTAGTTAAGATGGTGGCATGATGTGAAAAATTAAGTTTTCTAATCCCTTAATAAGTCAATGAAAGATTAGACTACAACCTACCATTTCCTGGTAGTTCATCCCATACCTTTGCCATTAACCTGACTGCCATTATGTTGGGAATACTCTTTTGGGGTTTTTTTTTCAGAAGGATGCTGAGGCTCAGAACATGTAGAAACTGGCACTGTAATCTTATAAAATTGTTTAATTTTACTAGCTTTTATGATTCAGATAGCAATCTGTGAGGCAGTAAAAATCTAGGAGAGGGTTCTTGAGAAAGTACATGAAATTGAGGAAAAAAATCCTGTCGAAACTCAAACATAAATTATAAGATTATACTAGTATGCGTAGGAAACCATCTTTATGAAGGTTCAGGAAAGATTTTACTCTTTTGTGCTCAACAGCACTATTGTATTTTTTTTCCTTTTTATCATGTAAGCGGCTTTAAAAAGAGACTGAATGATATTACTGACTAGTTTTTCCAGCATTGCTGCTGGAACATCATAGTGATGACGAAGTGACTATTAAAATCACCTCCCCAGTTCAAATAACCAGAGTTCATATCAGTGTCCAAGAGTCAAAAAGATACAGACAAGACACACATTTTCGCAGTGATCCAAGAAAGTTTGCAGTGACTACATAAACACCTGTGAATATTAATGATAGTAATATGAATGAATATTAATGCTTTTCAAGAGATAGTAACGAGATCAGCAATGTGCCATTTTTAGTTTGCATTGCAGTTTTAAAAGTGCCTTTGGATAACAATCTGATGCTGAACTGACAGGCTCTGCTAGAAGTAGAGAAAAGATTTAAAGGACTTTTCAACATCTTTCTTTGCACCCTGCCTATACTTACCCCTTTTTCCACTTCTATTGCTTTCACTTTTAACTTTTCAGCCTCAGCTAAGAAAGTGAATTATAAGATCAGTTTGCTCAAATCACTGCAGTCATTACAACAGAAACATTCAACACCAAGGAACAAATAGTATTTCATTATAATTAGGATTTGTCAATACTACAAATGCAGACTACAGAATTTGATTAAAGTGCTGCTGTGTCTTAACCCGGTTGTGAGATGATTCTAATCTGCAGTGTAGACAGTTGGCCTTCTTTTATCTTCTCCCTTTATATCCTTCTCCAGTCCATTAATGATAATGGGATCCGATCCTTTCCATTTTATTTTTAAAGAGCTAATTTAATATTAATTTTATTCCCTTCTTATCAAGGTTTCTTACCCTGTTTGATCTGCGTGCTAGCAAATTCAGTTTTTTCAGTTGTTTCTTAGTAATTTCTGTAAAGTCCTTTACCAGATATGCTTATGTCTATGTTTTCATTTTCCTGATCTTAACATACTTCATTTCCAAATAACATTTTGCCTTATTTACTTCCAGGAAAAAATAAACAGCACAACCAACCCTATGGCCACACGAAAATGTTTTTATGTCTCTGACAACACAAAATGATATGCCACCTATGTATTAAAAAAAAATTTAAAAATATTAAAACCAGCATTTTGTTTCTATCCTAAATAACTTTAAAGCAGTGTCAGTTTCTGGCCTGCTGTGGATATGGATGCCTCCCATAAAGGTAGGGAGCATTTAAAATAAATCACTGTCTGTTTAACTCAATACTTATGGTGACTGTGTTCACAAACCTTGACATCATGTGCTGTTGCATCAGTTTATGGTAACAGCACATCAAGCCCAGGCAACCTAGAAAAATGTGGGAATCTGATGGAACATCTTGCTAACAGTTTACTTCGAGTGTTCACCATGCAAAGTAAAAGTCCTTATGAGTGGTGTCCCTCAAGGGTCCGTACCGGACCAATACTGAGGGTTAGCTTGAGCAAAAGATTATTTAGATTTAGTCCCATGAAACTGGAGTTGTAGCCGGATGAAATGAAGATTCTTGATCTTCTTTTTGTTACACATTCTTTTTTTAACTGACAGACGTCAAGTCAAGACAAATCTGTCCTGTGCAAAAAATCAGTATTTTACATGTGTGTGGATTTATATGCACATGAGTGTATGTGTATATGCATATAAGGCAAGACAGAAAGGCAAACAGCAAACAAAACCCAAAATGCATTTTTTGTAAAATTTTACATTCTGCGTCTTACCTGGTTTTGCTTAGGAAGGAAGCACTACATAATATATTCTTTCTAGAGATTTCAAACTTGCTTTTACATGTCTGTAACTGGAACAAATCCATATTTCAAAACAGAAGGAGAGAAAAGAAAGTAATGTTGAGAGAACATATAAAGTTGAATAAATATGTATTTAAAACAAAGGTTTTGTAATTAGTTGCATGTTATAAAATAATATTAATATATTGTATTGCTCTCATTAACAGCAAAAAAATGGAATGTGGCAAAGCACAAGAAAGTATAAGAGTCATCATTTTGGTTAAGACTGCAGAAATTGTGAATTATTTTTTTTTTTTATGTTGTTGTGGTTTAACCCCAGCTGGGAGCTAAACCCCACGCAGCCACTCGCTCCCTTCTCCCCAGAGGGATGGGGGAGAGAATCAGAAGGATAAAGGTGAGAAAACTCATGGGCTGAGACAAAGACAGTTTAACGGGGAAAGCAAAACCCGCGCACGCAAGCAAAGCAAAACCAGGAATCCATTCCCCACTCCCCACGGGCAGGCAGGAGTTCAGCCATCTCCAGGACGGGCAGGCTCCAGCACATGAATTAGCGGTGACTTGGGAAGACAAACGCCGTCCCTCCCAACATCCCCGTCCTTCCTCCTTCT
>JANZLQ010000030.1:2725825-2752289 GCA_026212715.1 Elanus axillaris | reverse complement strand
AGGAAACATTTCTTCACTGAAAGGGTTGTCAGGCACTGGACCAGGCTGCCCAGGGAAGTGGTGGAGTCACCATCCCTAGAATTGTTCAAAAAATGCATAGATATGGCACTTCAGGACATGGTTTAGTGGGCATGGGGGTGTTGGGTTGATGGTTGGACTTGATCTTAAAGGTCTTTTCCAACCTAAGCAATTCTATGATTCTATGATTATCCCTGGTGAATATTTAGAATAATAAAATAATATTATCATTGCTTCATTTTTTGTAGCCAGGCTTATATCGTCTCATTTTTCTTACAGAAAGAATGTAAACAAAGCCCTACCATACATTTGTAACACTTCTTTTTGGGTGTGAGAGAGAGGAGTCTTGGGAAAACTGGTAATGCCATAAATATCTTAATTTAGAGGTATAAAGCCTTTAAGATATGGAAATAGATATGTTTTTGCTCTGTGATGAATTTTGCACCTGAATGTATGATTTCCCCCCCCCCCCCGATTAAAACTCCATAAATAACTAACCCAAGTTATAAATACTAAAATCAAGTACCTACATTTCTGTATGATTACATTGATTTTAGTGGCTTTTTGACATTAAGCAGCTGTGTGAATTAAAAACAAAGTGCTTGCACTCCAGTTTTCTCCACTTTCTTGCCAAATTTGTGTGTGCTTTTTAAGTGAAACCAACAATCCAGCAATTTGCTTGTGAAATAGACAATAAGCATATGTGTTTTGAGAAGGGATTTAAAAAACCCCAAATGTCTCTGTTTCGGAGCAAAAGTACTGAACATGATTAAAAGCCCATGGAAGTTAAAGGAAAGACTTTCACGGACTTCCCCAGGCTTTTGGTGAGACCCTTGTGTTGATGGTGAATCTGTGCAGGAATGCAAAGGGTAAAATGATTCGTTCCTCAGTATGCATAAAATGGGGACTGAATATTAAAATAAATGGTGTTATCTCAGTAACTCTGTGCTCAGGTGTCACGTACACTTCCTTGTCAATAAGCAGATGTGACACATGATGCAATGTTTAAATGGTGCCAAGCAACCTTAAACAGTAGCCAGAACTGCATTTCCTGTTCCTCATTATATTTTAATTAAATATTGATGGACAGTTTGTTTACATCAGGCTTTTACTCTGTTAAAAGTAATGCTAGCTTATTACTATTGTTAGTGAAATAGCTAGAGCAGCAAGTTGGTGATTAGTGTCAATTTCTCTTGTGACCTGAGAAACTTGATATAAATAAATTAATTTGTAATTGTCAGTTGAGCTGTTTTGCTGGGCTGGAATAGACTTCATTTTCTTAAGCTAAAACTAGATTAATAACCCCCAAACATTTGACTGTCGGTACCTTGTGTACTTATGAACCTTATGTGTATTTTAATGAGGTGTATGAACTGTGCTATATAGGCAGTACACAATAATTTAAAAAAAAATATTCTGCAAACGTTATGCAATGCATATTTTTAGGTACAAGTCTGGGCCCAGGAACACTGCTTTTGATGTTGTCTTAATTGCCCTCCTTTCTCCTGGTTACACCACTTATTTGTTTTCTTCTCTGACCACCTAATGCATTCCTAACTTTGTTTTGCATCTCAGACTTTAAATTACTGAAAGAATGGAATAAAAACAAAACCCCCACCTAAAATATATTACAAAAAAACCCCAAACAGTTGGACTAGCAATTGGAACTGCCTGTCCTATATTTTTTTCTCATTCCTACTTCTCCTCGTAATTTTTCATGAAATAAATCCTGGTCTCAATATAATGATTTAAGTGGTAGCAGGGAATAACTTGAAATGCATGAAAAACAGAGGAAACCCAAAGCAAAGCAGAAGAAACTCTAAAAACATAGAATTATGAATAGAAAAAGAAGCATTTGTACTGGGCAGATGAAAGCAGTGATATAACAGAGTAGTTTATAATACAGAATATCTTTCAGCTTCCTCTAGGATGACATTCCAGACTTTGTATGTGGAAGTACATGTGTTGATCATGTGCTAGGCTAATTAAACATCTTGTTCCATGTTATAAAAAGCACAGTAAACAATGATGAAAGGAAGACAAATTTTGAAATGGAAACTTGACTTTCAGCTTTGAAGAATTATTTTCTCAGCTAGCAAGTGAAACACTGTACAACAGCCATCAATCTTGGTCATCAATAGAGTTACTTAAATAAGAAACAGTTGCCTGTCCATCTTGGAATAGCTGCTAAGCTATAGAAGAAGCTATAGAAGAATAGCTTCGAACAAGCTAAGTCACCTTTACAATTGTCTTCTCTCTGAAGTAATGACCTAATTCGGAGGGAGCTGGCTTCCAGATACTAACAAATTCCTTAGATGTCAGAGAGGTGCTGTTAGCTGGCATGCCAGGGAGCAGAACATTTCTAGCCAAGCAGATGGAAAAGTTCTTTTCATATATAAGAAGATGTTTTGAGGCTTTTTCTAAGAAGCAGGAGAAAAATGAAAATATGGGAGGGTTTTATTGTGTTTGTTTGGTGGTTTTGGTTTGGTTTTTTTTAAGTAAAGTAAATGGAAGAAAAGTAAAACATTTCTCTGAAAGGTGTATTTTGGAGAAATGGAAAGGAAGATATTAATAAATTGGTATAATTATGTAGAATCACATATTGATGTTGACTGGCAGGGACCTGTGAAGATCACCCGGTCCAACCCTCACTCAAGGAAGGGAGAACTAAAGCAAGGTTGCTTGCAAAAGCCTTGTCTAGTTGCGGTTCAAGTGTCTCCAGCGATGGAGATTCCACAGCCTCTCTGGGCAACCCTACTGGTGAGTGACTAACCTCATGGTGAAGAAATTTCTTAATACCCGATCGGTTCTCTCGGGCTCTCCTTGGATGCCATGTGCTCTAGTTCCTCCCTCATCTCAGTGACCATCTATGGGACTCGCTTCAGTATTTCCATGTCTGTCTTGCCTTGGGAATGCCCAGGCTGGGCACAGTACTCCAGGTGCGGTCTCACAAGTGTTGAGCAGAAGGCAGTAATCCCTTCCCTGACCTGCTGGTTGCTCTGCTGCTGGCACAGCCTGGTCTCTGTTTGACCCTCTACATACACCACAAGGGCAAACTGCTAATTCACGTTCAGCTTGGGCACTTGGCTTTTTTGGCAGAGCACCTCGCTAGCTGGTGGGTGCCCAGTCTGGGGTTATTCTCTCCTGGCTGCAGGATTTTCGCTTTGCTGTTGGTTTATTGCTGCTGAGCTTCGTCAGGCTCATGTCAAGCCTTTTCTCCAGCCTTGAGGTCTCCTCAAAGAGCTGCCCTGACCTCAAGGCTGTTGATCATTCCCCTGAGCTTAATGTCATTTGATGAGAAAATCCATTGACAGGTATGGTTGATGCCTTGTGTTTACCTGGATGCTCAGTTACTTCTGTCTTAGCCTGGGGCCTGTGTATTAGAAATGTTTCATTCTTTTACTCCGGGTGATGAACAAAAAAAGAAAACAAAACCCAATCCCCCCTGCAAAGCCCCTACCACTTTTCTTAGTGTTCTGCATTAAGCTTCCCCCTGTGAAAATCTACTGTGCCTTTCTGTGGGTGTCTTTTTCCCTGCCTGTAGCTGCCCATCAGAGTAGAGATTTTAGTTCTAGAAGAAATTATGGTTGTTATTTAGCTAACTGGGCTGTTGTTTAAGGGATTACAAGACAAGCATGATAAAGCTGTGCAGGGTTTTGAACTGAAAACAGGAAAAAAAAATCCTGGAACTTCTCAGTCTGGGATTTACTATATACTTACCTTACAGCATCTCAGATCAGGTTTCAGAATGGGGAAACAAGCTGGTGGATATTCTGAGCCCTGCTTCCAACGTGAGTTTTGTGCACGTGAACCATCATTTGCAATAAATTGTGCAAGATAAGTCCAGCCATGGTTGGTTTGGGGTTTTGGCTGGGTTTTTTTTGTTGTTGTTGGTTGGTTGGTTTTGGTTTTTTGTGTGTGAGTGAGATCCCAAGTGCTATTTGCACCCTTTCTAATTGGATTCTTCATCATAAATCATGCTTGCTTTGGTGGGCTTATACAGCATGCAGCCCTTTGGGGACTGGCACTGGGACTCAGTGGCTGTGCTGGGCTCTGCAAGGTTCTTTGGTTTGTTTAGGAGAGAAGGAACGGAGTCATTTGTATATAGGAAAATGTAAAGGTTTTTATTATTCGATACTGCTTTTCCTTCCCTGTCCTGACAACCATTTGCTTCAAGCAAACTAAACTCGGTTACCTCCCCCATCTTGTTCAAAGGGCTGGTGCTAATCTGACTGTCTGCCTGCAGCTGGTTAGAGGATGCCCAAGGAACCGCCCTGCTGACAGTGGCCTGGTACGGCTGGCACAAACCTTGATGTCATGAACAAAACGGGTCCCCGCTGTTCAACCACCTGCGAGTGCTCACTTCTCTTTTAGGTCCATCACCGCAGTGCTGTTGCACTGCTTACACCGTCTGTAACTACGCCTCTCTTGCTGAAGCTCTTTGTATGCGAGCTAGTGAAATTATATCGGATGTGGCAGCATCGGCTGCAGTCTCGATTTTTTTCCTGCTGTACAGATGCTCCTTCCAGGTAGAATACAATATCCACACAGGGAGTTTGTGTGCAACAGCTGAAGTGTATTATTCATGTCCTAGTTTATTTTCAGCTTTCTGGTTTTGGGTAAACCCTAAGATGCTGCAAATGCAGGCATACTTAGTGACACGAGTTACAAACCAGTTATTCTGAGGCCAGCACAGCAACCAAAACAGCATAAGACTTTGGCCTTGTTTGCGTAGGGTTAGTGCAGATCATATGTGTGTGACTTTATATTGGGTTGGGTACATCTGACTAGTTCCTGCTGTTGCATACACCTCTTCCACAGTAAAAGTGACTTATTTCAAATTAGTTTAATACATTTTTGAAGAAAGGTAAGCTAATTCTGAAAAGGCACTCTTAATCTGCGGTAGGTCTGTCTGGGAATATGTCAAATATGCAGCCATTCCAAAATACAGCTGTGTGGAAGGGGTCTTCTCTTTATTTCAAATAGTGCATTCAAGAGAATGGGTCTCTGCGCTGGTATGCATGCACCTTCTGAATTAAGCCCAAACCAGCCTGATTTATAAATGTTTGTTTTCTCCCAACTTAATAGGAGGAGGTAACTTTTCAACCAGCCTTCTCATTGTCCCTTTTGAACCATATTGTAAGTATCCCCAACAGGGCAGCTGGAGAGGTGTGTTGCATAGAACATTGTTAAGGGCCTGCGCGGGAGGCGATGCAGTAATCGGCACGTATGAGAAGGAAGCTATTGCTGAAACGTTTGTACTCAAGTAATCCTGCACCAGCAAATCTGACTTATATTAACCTGGGTGCCAGCAAGCTGCAGTTGTGAGAGTTTTTCCCAAACCACTGTGCCACACAGCTAAGAAAGGACAGAGAACTGTTCTAAAGCACATGACCTGATGAGAGATGTGAGTAAAACTTGTAACTGCACAGCCAGCAAGGTCTCACACTATGTCTTAGCTCTGCTTGCTCATTTATGCTTCTGTTTGTGTTGACTTTGCTTGCTGTGGAACTAATGATGCTTATAGGGTATCATACTGTTGTCTTTCTAAGGGTTATGGTCAGGGCTGAAACTATACACACAAAATATCTACTGCATCCCCACCTAGTAAATGCAATAATGCCTGAGCCAAGAGGGAGTTGAATAGATGGCTGCATTCCGTCCCAGTAAGACAGATGTGATATCAGTTAGGAAGGTACAGCTATTCAACTTTTAACATGTCTGAGCACAGTCTTCTCAGCAAACTAATTTGAGATATTGATACCTTGCTCAAATTTTTTTTTTCTTAAAGGATCCAGAAAGTAAAAAATGTAACTTCTCATATTTGAATCTAGTCTTAATATAAAACCTAATCCTCTCTGTTCAGGTGAGTTATGCCATGGGATTCCTAATGATCAAAGCAGGCAGAGTCTCTGCAGTTTGTATCTTTTAAAACTTATGGTCTTAGTCCTGCAATTTATTTTTATTGCAGCCAGTGGTGTTCTACTAATCACCAATTTACCTAATACAACATTAACTGGAAAAGATCTTTCTTTTTCTTCACATAACTTACACTAAAAGAGAACTAGCACTTTTCTACCCCTCAAAAAACCCCTTTGTATGCTCAGTTCCATTTGGTGGTGTTTTATTTATATTATAACTTACTTTGCTTGATTTGATGATTGACTATGTTACTGGGCGTGGCTTCATAGAGAGCAGTGCTGCTTTTGTGAAGCAAATTGTCAAATGTCACAGGATAGATGTGATTCATAAACATTTTAACAGCTAGTTTTCAACCAAGCTGTACTTGATAAGATACTAGAAATTATATGGTGTAATCTTCACAATTAAAGAATATCCACGCCCTTTGTAGGTTGCTGGAGCTCTATTTTTAGAAAGAATCTAAATCCAGTATAATTACAGTCATACTTCAGAAAACATTACTGTAAGTGCAATGTAACTGAGCCGGCCAAGGCTTTGAAGTGCATCTGCCTAGATGTTCACTTATTAACCAACTCCCTGAAGACAGTGACTAAAATGGCTTTTAAAACCCGAAGAGCTGACTTCTATTAGAATATGACTTAGGAAGAACTTAGTTTTTAACTAGAGGAGGAGAAAGTGAATAGGTAGGACAGGTTAGAAATAAGGAGAATTCATAAATAACTCTCCGTTTGCCTGCTGTGCAGAGGAATCCTTGCTTTCAGGCTTTGCTTCTGTCAGCTTGGTGGTGGTGTGGATTACAGCATAAATTTATGGAGTCTCTGTAGTGCTTAAAAAGATTTTGGGGGGTTTTGTTCTACATTCAAAGACCTCTGATGCTTCACAGTTCTTCTTTTACAGATCCCAGTTGCTTACTGTAAAACTGTACCTGCTTGCTTTTTCCTGTAAGCTTTCCTTTGGAGCCTGGAGACTGCTGTCCCTGAATAGAGTCCACTGTATCCTAAAAAAAATGAGCTACTCTCCCCTTTCCTGCTGGGTTCCCCCAGACCAGTCACTTCTTTTAAAATTATTATGTACACAGGCTGAGGGCAAAAAACTGAAAAAGTGGTGTCCATCATAGTTAAGTTATTAGAATTTGAGATTACTTTAATAGAGTGTGCTATTGTAAATCCCTTGGTTTCATTCTATCAAAGGTATAGATATAACATATTAAAACTTAGTGTCAGTAGGATTTAAGTTGTTTCATTTTCAAGTAACGCACAAATAAATGGTTGTAGTATTTGTCATCTCTGATAAATACTTTGCACTAGACTTTCAAATCTGAGTATTTTTTTGCCAATTTAGGTGAGCTGCGAATTTTTTTTTAAACTGTTTTTTGGGTTTTTTAAGCACTTGTGTTTCTGTTCAGAGTTGCACTGACAGACCCCAGTAGCCAGACAAATTCACTCACCTTCCTTCTCATACTGATTTCAAAGCAAATAAATTTACCTGTGTTTGCTCTCCAAATATATTATCCCCAAACTTCCAGATGGCTTTTGTTCCAATAGAAGTGAGTTCTGTTGTATTTTCTAGGTGCATGTGATTCCTTATTGGACTGAAATCAGTATGCTTATTTTTGGACAGTGGTTTTTAGTCCATGCAAGGCTAGTGATTTTGGGATACCTTTGCTGTGGAAAAGGTTACTTTTTCACTCAAACCAATGACTGTCATGAAAATCGAGCAGCCTTTCCACCGTGGTCTTCTCCTTTTGCTTATGCCTATTGCACATGTGCCTCTAGATTATTTTGGTGTTGCTTTTACTGTTTTTGCTACTATTTTAACATTTTTGGAGTGTTTCAATTCATTGACTTTTAATCTGGGATGCATGTGTTGCTAGCATTGTTACTTACCATGCAATGTCACTCATACACGTCTTACACAAACTTGTACATTTGTATGTGTGTCATTCCAGGTTCAGCTATTTCCACTCTAGGTTTTTTGTACCTTTTTTCTGAACAGCATATTTGTAATAAAAATCTGGAAGACTATTAGGAGAGACAAAGAACATGATAGTAAGAATTCAAAATGAAGTTTCTTCTAAGCAAATGTGGTGAAAAACCATGATAAATCAATTAATTATAGTAGTTAACAATTAAGTTATGCCTTTAGAGTAATAGAAAGTTCAGCCATACATCTCAAGATGAGTTCTCAAGGACCACCCTCAAAAACATTTGGTGAGGATGGTCAAACATTGTATGTAAATTGGCTAATATCTCTTGGAGTAAAACCAGGAAATAACTGTGGCCAGCCAGTGTTTAAAAAAAAAAAGTTGCAATTAATAGCCTTAAAAAAAACCCCAAACCAAAACAGTCTAAAAGCAGACAGTCAAGTCTGCTGTAGGTCTTCATAATCTCTTTCTTAAAATGTGTTTATGCTTCTTTTCGTATGACCTGGGAGAGGATACTGTGTACTGAGGCATATGTATATAGCCTAACAAGAAATGGAAAAATAGATTATAGAGACAGTGCTTGCCTTTCATTGTCCTTATCTTCAGGTCAGCTTAATAGTCATACCAAGCTGAGTCACAGCACTATGTGTCCTTAGAATTGTTTAAGAAAGCTCCATGCTGAAACTGAAGTGGATGTAGCAAGCAATATTTTTCTTAAAACTACTGCTGCATTTTCAATATCAATGAAATCTTAAGTCAATAAGTTTGATTTGAAGGTCTAGCTTAGATTCAGGCAACTAAGCCTATGCAAAGAAGATGTGGGTGTTACAGGCTGGCAGTAATTTTTCTACTTTAGAGTTAACTCCCTTCCTTTTCCTTTTTTCCTCTTCCTTATTGCCATTCGAAATACAACTGCCACTTCCAAATGAGCCATTGTCGTGTGGGGCTGAACTCTTACCAGAATATCTCGTATGATAACAACAACAGTGAAACTTGAATTCAGTCTTCATCATTGAACCTATGATTCCTTCTATGGTAAATTTGCTTCATTTTGTGGTCAATCTGGAATGTTTATTCTACATATACAGCTGCTGAGATGTGTCATCAGTTTGAATTTACTGTTCAAATTGACTCCATATATTTTCATTTATCAATGAAAGCATGCCACATTCAGGTACATAAATTCACTAGCATTGTTGACTGCGCACAGGTATTGTCCTGACATAGCATATTAACAGTTTATATTTCCTACTTGTGAGACAAATGAAATGTGAGGCGGCTTACAAAATATAAACATACTTGTTTTAATCATATTTGAACTATGGCACGTTGACTGTTTCATACGGGTATACTTCTGTATCTAAAAAGTGGTCACCTTGATAGATCTGTATATCAGGACTTTGATATGTCTTTTCCTACCCTTATATCTAAGGATACATAAAACAATCTCAGATATACTGCATTTTTTTAAACTACAGCTCTCTTACTGCTTTTATATTTTTATGAAGGTGTAAGCAACGTGCCTTGAGGCAATCTGTGACCATAATCTGACTGGCTTTTGTAATATGTTTATTTTGTTGTAACATGCTTCTCCCAGTGTCCTGAGGGCTAAAGGTACACACATCACATGGGATCTGTGGGTAAATACATGTTCCAGAATAAAATATTCTCAGTGGGAGACACCCTGCAACAGGTCCCAACACAGTAAGGTTGCATGACCTAGCTGGTCATGTTTGTCAGAGTACAGGGGAAAGAATGCCTTGTCTCTTAGAAAGCTAAGTCATAGTATACAGGGATACATAAAGGCAATATTAACTCTCTGGTTTATATATACAAGGAACAGACAGCTAGAAAAATCTGGAGGGAGCTGGTGTAATGCTGTTATGGTTGAACCCCGTCTGGCAGCTCAGCCCCACGCAGCTGCTCGCTCGTTCCCCGCCCCCAGCGGGATGGGGGAGAGAATCCGAAGGGTAAAAGTGAGAAAACTGGTGGGCTGAGATAAAGACAGTTTAACGGGGAAAGCAAAACTCACGCATGCAAGCAAAGCAAAGCCAGGAATCCATTCCCCACTCCCCACGGGCGGGCAGGAGTTCAGCCATCTCCAGGACGGCCGGGCTCCAGCACATGAATTAGCGGTGACTTGGGAAGACAAACGCCGTCCCTCCCAACATCCCCGTCCTTCCTCCTTCTCCCCCCAGCTCCATCTGCTGAGCACGACGTCCGATGGTCTGGAATACCCCTGGGGTCCGTGGGGTCGGCTGTCCCGGCTGTGTCCCCTCCCGACTCCTTGTGCCCCCCCGGCCTCCTCGCTGGTGGGGTGGGGGGAGAAGCAGAACAGCCCTGGGCTCTGGGCAAGCCCTGCTTGGCAATAACAAGAACTGTCATCAACACTGTTTTCTGGACAAATAGGAAACACAGCCCCATACTAGCTACTGGCAAGAAAATCAACTCTATCCCAGCCAAAACCAGCACATACACGCACTCAATACATACTACATTCTGAGGCTGCAGTCTAATCAAGTGGAGGAAGGTGAAAAACATATTGTGTTATAAAGGATGCATTTTAGAAGCAAGTACAGTTTTAGAATTAAATTGTAAGCCTCAGGTAGAGGTTGTAGTTTTTACCCTTGTTTTTGCTACAAATGTAAACTGAGCTCTTAAAAAAAAAAAAAAAAAAGTAATGCAAGCCTATTAGCTGTCAAGAGAATTCCTTCTATACAAAAAAGAGGGACTTGAAGCCCCTTTTGTGAGCTTAGAAAACTCATTTGACTTCCGTTCATGAAATCCTGGCCTCGCTCATTGAGGTCAAACTGCTGTTGAGTTTAGGATTTCTTTTGCAGTGTCCAACTTCTGCATCTGCATGCTGGAGATAAAACTAATTCGACACATCAAAGGGATGGGAAGAGGCTTAATTCATTAATTGTTCTAAATTGCTTTGAGGTCTTCGTATATATGCTGTGGAGCTGTTATTGATTTATTCCATTTATGAAAGGCAGTGGTAACTGTTCACACCAGGTAGAGCACGCAGTTGCAAAAATTAACATTGCTAATGATGTGTCAGAGCCCTGAGTTCCCCCCCTTCCCTGCTGGGGTTTGGCTGCCTGTGCTGAAGGCCAGCTCCGATCTGGAGCAGCAGTGGGACCCAGGGTCAGAGTGCTGGGCAAAAAGCTTGGAGAGAAAAGGCTGTGAGAAGCCCTTTTGGCATCCTGCTCCTCTTTGCACAAGAGGTGCTTTTAAGCCAAGATGCTTAGCCTTGTCTTTGCCAGAGCTATCTTACAGCTTCGCCTGCGGTCACCCCTACGTCTTGCTGCTCCTGACCTCTGGACTTGACTTTCCAGCTTGACCTTGGACCTGCCTGGTGGCTATGGGCTAGCCTGGTGATCGATCTGAACTGGCAGCTGAACCCGATCCCTGGACCCGCTCTTTTTTCCTGAGTCCCGTGGGACTATGCCCATTACCTTTGAGAGAGCTGCCCCTCCTGCCCTGCTGTCACTCAGCTACTGGCTTGCCTTCTCTTCTGGAGTAGCTGGTTCCTGCTGCTCTCTGACTCTACCTGCAAGAGTGTTGTAGCACATACCATGGACTGCTCGTCCTCCCCCTCTGAAAATAAACCCATGGTCATCATGTGTTTATAGACACGTGTCCCCATGTAGACGATCTATTGTGGGGAATCGAATAGTAATACCTTGGGTTGCCGCTAAAAAAATATCCACCAGGTTGTTACAAAATCTGGAGCCAGGAGGGAACAACTTCTCAAGATAGTCATTCCAAAAATTATCTCCTTTCTTCTGCTTGAGAAGTAGACTTTTATTGCATGTCCAGAAAGAAAAAGATTGTGGCTCCATCACAACTCTGTCTTTGCATTGTCCAGGTTGTTGACTGAATGATGGAACCCTAATATTGAAATCTTAGTGTGTTTTGTTCTGAATGCTTTGGAAAACAGAAATTTAAACCAACCCTTAATGCAAGGAGACACAAACTTAGTGAACGCTTGTGACTCCACCCTGCTCTCCTTTTTAAAGAGAGTAGTTTCATAACTGCAGTGTGCAACATGTACTTCCACTGAACTTCAAGAAGTTACACTGTTATTTTTTTTAAAAAAAGAAGTGATCATCCAAACTGTCTTGCTGCACTGCAACGCACCAATTAATATTGTGGCTGTAAGGAAGCTTTTTTTGTGTAATTTGCTTAGTCAATGAAATGGAGAGAAAGACTCTACAACAGTTAAAGAGAATTTAGCACTTTGAAATATCAGCGAAATTATCTATCAAGATGTTGTTTTACACGGGTGGAGATGGAAACATGAGGAATTGACCAGATGGACCAGAACAGATGAAGGACAAAGAGAAACAACTTTGCTAATGCATTCTGTGAATTTTCAGAAACTTCTCTGTATGGACTCCATTTGCTGGGAGTTTGCAACTTTGCAGATCATGCAAAAGCTGCCAATGTCAATGTAATATAAGATATATCCGTGACATTAAGAGGACCAGATCTTGTAACACCCATAAAAGATTCCTGCTGTATTGTTTTCTTTGGGGACCATACAGATGGAAGCCTATTTTTCAGAAATTCCCAGCAGAGATACAGTTCTGTAGCGATTGATTTGGAAAGAGATGGACTTTAAAAAGTAAAGAAATTCAAGTGTAATATAGCATACAGGTGCAACCCAGACTGCTGCCAGAAGAAAGTGAGGTAGTTGAAAACAAGTTCACACATTCATCACATAACCCACGTGAGCAGATGATGCTCTTCTTCCTCATAATAACAAAGTGCTTTGTAGATGAACTGGACCTCAGACTTCTCCTGTGAAATTCACTGGGACAGCAGAAGACCGAGACATCAAAGTTTTTCATTAAAGATCAAACACCAACCCATAGCTCTGCTTCACTTCAGGAGCCTGAACATACTGCAGCCCAAAGGATTGCTTTGAAGATCCTTCTGTTGGCAAGACCAGCAAGGTAACATTAAAGTGTATTAAGTAACTTATTCCTTTCTCCAGTGATAGGAATCTCACCAGATCAAAACAAATTATAATACTGATGACATTGAAATTCTGCATATTCTTTGAAGTAGTGACTACAGGGTAAGGAAGGAACCTTCCTTAGCAGGAACTACAGCCAGCACTCATGTTTGCTGGCTCTTATGTGAACACACTAGCTGTGACATAAAGTTTGTAGGACAGTGTAGTTCAACTGCTAAAACATTACAGATATTAAGACTATATTTTTTTAATCACAATCCTCACCAGTTAAACTGCATGAAGAATAATGCTGTTCATTGCTTAAGGTCAAGTCTTTATATTGTCCCTTACTCCAGCATTGCCCTGAAGACACGCAGCAGCAGGCACCAACTTCTGCAAGCTTCCTGCAGAATGTGGCAAAGAATTAATCTTTTTATTATACTGATTAACTCACTGCAGAGGCATACTGTCTTAATGCCATTATTTAAAGGGCTCCACATGAACTCAAAGTACCTTGAATTTGTAGTTCACTTGATAAATGGTCATAGTACAAGAAGCTAAAGGAGCTTAAAATGCTTCAAGATGCTCTTTCACTGAAAAAAAAATACTGTATAGTGATCTTTTAAATAGGACATATGAGTGAAATTCCATTTTCGGTTTGCTTGGGTTTAATTATCAAATTGTTTTACAGGTTTGGACAGTAATCATTGCAGGTGATAATTGCCAGAATGTCACCATACACAAGAATTTAGCTGACTTATTTGTACTCTAATATCACATACACAGCAAATTTAGGGTATTCTGCCTGTAGCTACCATTGCTTTCCTCTTCTGAGCACACCAGCCACAATCATTCCAGGTACTGAGCACCTTCCGAAGGTCCAGACTTTCCTAGCTTGCTTTGGCTTTAGATCTCAGATTTTTCTGGAAGAACGCGACACTTCAGAAGAATCAGTGCTTTGTGTTTTCTTATAGCTGCATGCAGCACCCAGCACTGTCTCTTACCAAGCAGGAAACATTTCTTTCTTGCTTTGCAGCCCAAACTCTCAATTTTTGTAGTTTTCTCTGTTAGATTTGCACTTTGTAATCTCAAATGATTTTTGTCTCTGTATATCTTAGGTGCACCACTTTCCCGAGTATTACAACAAACCATACAGAATGGGAGTATTTTTGGAGAGAAACACTTTTCTTATTAACTGCCAGAGGAGCTGCAATGCCCGAACTGCTCGCAGGACGCAACCTTTCACAGGTTTGTTTTCATGCCATTTGCAGCAGGTCAGACTGGCAATGATGAGCTGCTGATAAACAGAGAGATTTTTTGTTGTTGTTCTTCAACTCCATTTATCCAAGCCATGCTCCAACACCAAGCCTCCAATAGTTGGCTGTGCCAGCTTCAAGGGCTTCCCTCCGCTGCACAGTCAGTCCAGCTCATTAACCCTTTGCCCTGACACTGTCATCTCATGGCTGAAACACAGGGGATGCCAGTCCTATATTATCAAGGAGAATGCGTTTTTTCCTTTAATTTCAGTGAAAAGAGTAGGACTTTTCACTACTTAGTGTTTTGTAGACTTTACAGAACTCCTCTGATTTCCATGCCTCATATTCAGCTTAGTTGACGGTTTCTCTATTGACAATTCATGCAGAGCCACTGGGTGGATGATGAGGGTTTTTTTCTGAGCTGAACAAGTAATGAGGAAATATTCTGGCAAAAAGTCAACTACTTCATAATCCATTAGGGAAGATAGAAAAATGTATCTGTCAGTTTCACATACTGTGCAATACATTTCATGCAGGTTTGAACATTATTATTCCTCATTCAGAAATTTGAAGATGGAGGTACAGAGGGTACCCTACCCACTCCCCAGTTATTCACAATTTAATTCAGTAAAATCCTTTAAATGGCACATCATGTTGCGGAAAAAAAATTGTTCCAATTAAGTAATTGTCAGTGTGTCATGAAGTTATATCCATAGACATTTGTTTTTATTAGATGAATTTCCAGAGTAATACCTGTAAGTATCATCCAAAGTATTTGAATGTTAAAAGAATCTTCGGTAATGAGGCTGGCTATATGAAAGCTTTAATATAAATAGGACTGTTGGAGAATTGTAAGCCCCACAGAGGAATGCACACACCGTGATAAGAGAGAATTTCTTGTAATTAGGTTTACCAGTCCATGTAAGAATGAGGTCAAATGTTGCCATTCAGCCCTTTCCATACGTATAGCAGTAAACTTCATTTTTAGAAGTAATATACAAAGGCTTATTAAACCAGCTGTATCATGCTAATCAAAAGGACTGATACTTATATAAAAGAACTATGTCGTTACTCATTACATTACAACACAACAACCCACTATAAGCAAAATACCCTTACCATAATTCCTCTCACAGGAGGGGGTAACTTCTCAAACTGCATCAATTACTAATGCCGAAGTCATAGCTGACTCCTATTGCAGCAATTAAATCTTAGCAAAGGGTTGGTTTTACTGCTCAGCAGTGGGCAGATCTTAACCTCCTCTACTGGGTTTTGTGGTTTCTCACCTGGGAATATGAAGTAGATCTCAACCAGAGATCATGTCTATAATATATTTTTAAAAGATAAACTTGCATACTGGATTTAATAGAAAATACATGTAGGCCTCATTTGAATCACTGAACCAAAATAATTTTTCTTGGAAAGTATAACTACTAAAAGCTACCAACAAATATTAATCCTTCCTAAATCACACAAATGCATATATAAAATTGGTAACCAATCATGAAAAGAACCATTTGGCAATGCAACAAATTTGCATCATAAATGCTATGCCAGTTTAAAAAATGTCCTTTTTATAAGAGTCTGTTCTGTTGTTTGCCCAGATACTTTTGTAAACAAACCCTGAGCAATATTGATGGGATGTATAATACGCTCACTGTACTTCAGAAAGAAGTTGTTTTACTGGAAATGAAATACATGACTTTTAAGAGTTTTACAAATACGGTAGAATTTCATACAGTTTAAATCTGTCACAACAAATTTCTATAACAGGTTGTATTTTCTGATGTGCACTGGAATTTTTATTATAAATTGAGTGATGGGTACATGAAAAGGAATATAACAATCTACAGTTCTTTCCAATATCTGACAAAAAATTAAAGTAAAATGAAATGCACAGCTAGCATACACTGATAATGAAGAAAATAAATCTTTGAAGAATTACAGTGCTGTAGTTGTTTTTTTTAACTAACAATTTGCAATTTTATTTTTTTTTAAACTAACATTCGTACCATTATAAGGAGGTCACTAGAGAATACAGAATACCCTCATTCACGGTCTCTAACTGCAGTCCAGGAATAGTACTGCATAAATGGTTTTCCCATTAGCCTTTGCAAAACTCATGTACCACGCCTTTCAAGATCTGAGACTTCATGAAAACTGACTTCTTCATGCTGCCCATGAACACACAGTTCAGTGGAGATGCATGTCATCGGTGGCTATTTTTTTCTGTGCTGGCAGCAGATTGAAATTAGAATCTTTATCAACCAGAGCAGATAATTCTCTCTTCTGGCAAGACTCTTGTCTAAACAGTGGAAGAACCGAGCATATTGGAACAGTGGCTGCCTCTTCTGCCTTCCTCGCTATCGGGAAAGTAGGCATTACGTGTGTGTACTTTCCCAAAAGATCAGTATTTACTAACAGGTGAATCCTTTGCTAGCAGGGAAAGCAGTACTAGCTAACTCTAAAGATGGTACATTTTTTAATTTTTTTTTCATGGACTTTTCTTGTTTCTACCCTTTTTTCTAGAGCATAATGAGACCTCATTGACCTCCAGTCAAGGCACTTGTCAGTTAAAGGAACAACAGTAAAGATGATATGTGATTTCCTTCATTTAGTTATAGAGAAACACCAGGATTTAATTAGTCTGGTGTCAGAAACAGAAGAGGAGGAGGTGTTATTCAGATACCAGCCTGACACCCATGCCAAATGAGTACTTAACCTCTGCAGCTGGTCAGATGAGATGAACTATCCAGACAAACAAAGTGGCTGCATGTGGTCTGCATGCTATAGAGTAAGAACCATATACTTAAATACCATGTACTTAAATTGTAGTACAGATTATGATAGCGGGAAAAGGAAAAAGAAAGTACAGCTTGGGAGTGCTAAGGCTAGACTACACTGAGACTATTCAATCACAGATCTGTTAGCAAGTAACATGGAC
The DNA here is from genome assembly GCA_026212715.1 of Elanus axillaris. Lineage (NCBI taxonomy): Eukaryota > Metazoa > Chordata > Aves > Accipitriformes > Accipitridae > Elanus > Elanus axillaris. The sequence continues at coordinate 2,735,262 of JANZLQ010000030.1, read as the reverse complement.
CTCATTTTTGCCCACTTACTGCTTCTTACCAATGAAACAAATGATGGTAGCAAGTATGTGGCTAGAATCAGCCACATATATAGTGGAATTAAATAAGCAAAGAGTTTGGGAGGGGACAAGGAAAGAAGTCAATGTCCAAATAAGAGAAATCACACCACCTTAGCTACAGTTTGTAAAGTAGAATTTTAAAAGTTACCAATTCCCTGGAAAGTAAAAACTTGCAGTGCTTTAAAACACATAGTTGCAACTGTTTCTTCATCAAGAATTGGACGGAACAGCAAGGCTACTGGATCTATCAGTAGAATTTTGCTGACCGCATGACTTCGGTTGAATTTACGTAAAATGTTTTGTTTCAGTGTTCAGGATTCATTTGGTTGGTAGTGCTTTCTACTATATGGTGTCGATCTCTTTCCCTGAGATTCTTTTAATCTGTAGTGAACACACTTGAAAATTGTGAGAAAGCCACATTCTCCCATCACTTGTAAATAATTGAGTGGAGTCATATCTGTCCATCCTGAGACCGTATTTTTAATGTTACAGTGCTCTGTCCTTTTGAAGATCAGCAGAAGAGTCTGAAAAGAAGGAGGTGACTGCTGATATCGGACAGTCTGAAAGAAGAAACTGGCTGAGGTAGCGGAAGGGCACTGGCGATACCTTTCCAGACATGAAGAGTTGGGAAGGGGAAGAGGAGTAGTCAGAATGATTGTTAGGGAAGAGAGGGAGTGAAACTGTGCGCAAGACTCAAGAAATATGGAGTGGGAGAGGCAGAGATATAGGAATGGTTTTGATAAGCCAGGTTGAAGAAGACCTCAGAGCTATAGAAGAGGAAAAGACAGAATAAATATTGAGAGAAGAAGAAATGGTATCTTAGAAGAAGGAGCAAAGGAAACATTGCTTTGATCACTCACGTGATGAACTCTGTTGTTTGTGTTGTTCTCAGCTATGAGTTTCTGGAAGACTGGGTCAGAGGGAGACCTCTGAAGGACGTTCACAATCCCTGGGGAGCAATTGAGTTTGCTCATTGGGAGCAAAAGTTTTAGGGCCTGCAGCATGCGGCAGGGAAAGGAGAGAAGGAAGATCCTCCTCCTCGGAGCAGCAAGTGGCCTGATAGCCCTCAGGGGTGACTGAACGTCCGATCTGGAACATGTGGAGTTTGCTACGGTTTGGAAAATGATTAAGTTGCCTAAAACCACACCTGGAAGCAAAGACATTGTGGACAGGGTTAGCTGTAAAACCTTTTTTATTTCTGTTGTCTGATCTAATTCGAACTTTCTCTATTTAAAAAGTTAATTACTTCTCTTAAATAAAAGCAGATTTTTCTGAGTTGTTTAACCTTTCTAGTCTTCGTTGGGGTCTCACTACAGGGTATCTACAACAAAGGTCTGATGGCTCAGATTATAGTATCTTTTTGAAAGACACTGAATTTACAGGAATGGAAGGCAGATGTCTGTGGAAAGAGGGGAAATAGGGTGGAATACAAAACGTATGTTTTTTGGAGAGCTGTGATCTCACCTGGAGATTCTGATCATACATTGAAATCAAAAAGTGTGGATGCTTATGTATGGTGACTTAATCAAAGTCCTCAGATGGATTATTCTGGATTTACATTCTTTTAACCTATGCTCACCTGTTACTATGCTGAATTGATGTGAGCACAGTTTTCTTTCAGTAGTATCTACCAAATGTAGTTGCCTAAGACAAAGCTGTTCACAGTGTACATCGGGGTTTGATCCCCTGGGTCATCTGTCAGCAGTATCCATTACCGACACAGCAGTAAATATTTATATATCACAGTGCCATCTCAGTTTTTTGCCTCTCCTTGGTCTCAGGGTTACTGTTGTAACACTTCAGGTAATTCCTTATGTGGTGGTTTGCTTTTAAAAGATGATGGCTATTATAACTCAGAAACATTTATCCCAACATTCTGTTCACATATTTGTTATATCTAATGTAGCACAGGGTAAAATAATGTTTTTCTAACTATGGATTTATGAGCAAAAATCTTTACATTATTAATGGAAGGGATGTGCATAAATTCCCTCGTGCACCGATGGCATTACATTTCCCAGGATGTATGTGCATTGCATGTCGTTTGGTGCTTTGCTCGGCTAGAATCCTCCCAGCCATTTCTTCAGCCCTCTAAACGCCAAGCCATTAAGGTACCATCACATGCACAGGGAGCCATTTCTGAAGAAACTTTCACATAGTTACTGTTGCTAGGTAAATCACTGCCTTGACATCCATGTATTTAGATAGGCTTCTCACTTTCTTTGTCTCAGATCTGACACGGTGACATGAATTTGGGTGGGCGGGGATAAGGAGAGATGGAGGTAGCCAAAGCAACTGCTGAACTGTGGGAATAAAAGAAATAAAGTTAGTTTATTTAATGTATTTTAAATACATGTTAATTATATCTGGACAGAACTTATTCATGCATTGACTGAATATCAAGTGCAAGGTTAAAGAACAGCACTTACAGCTAAAAAGATATTTAAGCATAGGGCAGTTCTGGCACTACCTAACTGCTGAGAAATTACACTCTCCAGACTGAACTTGTCTGTAAGTTTTTCACTCCTAATGTACCTCTAATCAATACTCACATGTGTTTTATGCACCTCTGTTTATGCGCATCTGTATTTAGGCCAGTTTCGGATGATGTAAACAATGCAACACATTATTTGTCCATGTCCTGAACATGAAAGCTCCAGTTTCAAAACTGAGACATGAGCATTGATTTCTGACTGTTAGGATTTACGGGATGAATACGGAAGGTAGGCTGAGGAACAGAAAAGACAAAACATTGTTTGAAAAATCCGTGGGTGGTGAATGAGAGAGGGAAACCTCTTTTTCATAAAGGGAATATTAGACTGAGTTGACCTTTGATATTCTACAACAGTTGTCTAGACATTATCCTTAGAGCCTTGGAATTAAACAGGCTTGCAGTAGCACACTGTTTCTAATACTGACTTTCTTTACAAGGGTAAAATCTACCCTTTGTGAATTTTCGATGTACTTTTAACTGTACTGGTGATATTTCTAATGGATAAGTTACCATTCACAGAAAGCAAGATGTGTCTCAGCTTTTATAGAGATTTCTTAGCCAATCCTTTTCAAAAAGTACATGAAAACCTTAGAATTTGGCTCTTAGTAACATGACTGTTATGGAAACAGTAGTGTAAAAAATCGTTTCTGGAACTAATAGGTAAAATAAAGGTAAAATTCTAGACCAGCTCATCATTTAAATAAGATTTTAATGAAAATATGACAAGGGGGTTCATGTGATGTCGATCTTCTTTCCTCAGGGTCTTTCTAATTTTTAACCTGAACCATTTGATCAACTCCTTCCTTTTTTTTAAGCCCAAAATATTAAGTTCAGAAGCAAGAATACATATTGAGCGGCTTGGGATGTTTGATTTGCTAAGTCAAAAATATTATTAGTAAATAGTATTCTTTATGTCACTGACCATTAATCCCCTTCACCAGCAGACGGCTCGGAGCGGGTGGGCAATGAGGACGTGCCCATGAAGCTCAGGGAATAACGCCGGCTGTGCCCGAGTTTGCCGTCACGCAGGAGCTGACTGTATCTCAGCGCGATGGGGACCAGCGGGAGGCCTTCGCTTTAGATAAGCAGCCACCAACAGTGCAAGGGGTCAACCGATGCAGTAAATGAGTAAATGTTTCTCCCTGAGTTCATTAAAGGACTGTGAATGTCGCCCTGAGTCACCCAGACCATCATGGGGGGAGTCAATATGTGGCTCAGGCCAACATAGAGCGTGAAAACTAAACGACTACCAAAAGAATTTCAAATAGAGCGATGGGCATGAGCTGGCTTCAACCCATATTTTCCTTCCCGGCGTTGGGACACCAAGCACCGTGACGGTGAGTATATTATACAGACCGGTAACGGGGACCGCATTGGTGTTGTGATTAAACCATGAATTGCAATTGTTATTTTTTGCTAAGTGTAACTTACATTTGTATTATGTTTTCAGTATATTTTGTATCACTCTGTTAAATCAGAAATCCCACGTAACTTCAACTGCCTTCAAACAAGTAAATGTGATGTTAAACATTACACCCTCCACTCATGGAATATCTAAAAGAACCTGGTCAGAGACTATTAGACTCTGACACATGGATTTCCTGCCTATTAAGCATTTAATTTCTCTCTGTTAATGTTCCATTTGTGATTCTTTAAATTTTAATTACATCAGGAATAGCGCAACTAGTAAGGACATAACTGAGTATTTTTTATGCATGCACACACACACACATATATGTGCTATATAGCTATCTCTATAAATTAAAAATGTTAATTAAATTTAAACCACATACTTTAATATTTTTCTTCATGATCTGCCAAGATGACATTTTTAAGGAATCAAAGCTCTGCTGCCAGAATTATGGGTTTTTTTCTGCTTTCTCAGTGCCTACATTTATCTTCACAAGCTGCTCATCTATGACATAAAATTAGGTAACTTTTCAATGTTGTCACCTGGATCATTGTTTTTCCTCTTTGAGGTTTAATTTCTCTGATAGAAGTATTATCGCAATTTTGGGATATTAATTGTTTTCGCCTTACTGATTAAAGACAATGTAACCTTCCCAGTCTGGGTTTATCCACTGCCAAAAGAAAAGCTTACATTAAACTGGGGTAAAAAACCTGCAACTGAATAACTTAAAAGCCCCTTAACTTCAAAGTAAGTGGTTTGAAAAGTGCTACTGACTAACTTATATGGGACATAAAATATTTATTGATATTTAAAAATAACCAGAAGGGAAGAAGATTCTCTATAGTTAACCCTTCAGCATTTTCTGCAACACACGGTATCTTATTACAAATAAGAAAGCATTCTTCCGAACAACAATAGAAAAATTAGAAATATTTGTCCCTAACGTACCATCTGAAGCTTGTAAATCTTTCTAAGATCTTCCGACATCCACAAACTTACCACCAAAAGGCAGGTGGTCTCTTTCCTGCCCTCCCCACCTCCTCCCTACACCACCCCTTTCTCACGCCTTTGGCTTGCTATTGCTGAAGGGCAACCCGGTCTGGATTTCAACGGAGCTATGGACAAAACCCTGATAACCCTGGATGTCTGCAGGGAAGAAGCAGCCCTGGGAAGGTCCCTGGAGCCCCGACCGGCACCTCAGCTGCGCGGGTGAGCAAGGGGAAGATGGGCTCACAGCTCGGCAGGACCAGGCAATGGGCTCCCGTGGGGTGGCTCGGAAGAAGAAGTCGGTGGTCATTCACCACAAGTTGCTGGTTGTCCTGGGCTCATCAGGCGCTAGCAATAAGCTCCTCTGGTTTGGATGTTTTTTTCACTGCGTATGTTCTTCACGCATTAGTAAAGCATGGAACGTCCAGATATATTCTTCATTGAGGAATGCCAGTGGTGATTTAAGGTAATTTGAGAATAATATGATATTTCTCTTGGGTGTGGCAATCAACGAATGTTACCACTTGTTCCAAAAAGCAATAAAAAGGCAGTCTTCACCTTTGGCAAACAAGAGTCACAAAGAGAGAGGTCTCCACAGTTTGAAAATCCTGTGTTGTTATTTATACAGGGGATTGGTAACCTTTAAAACGGACCTCAATTTAGACGACAGGACCCCAGAGTATTTAATTCCTTAGCTGAACACTTTCAGGAACCCTTAATAGCAGCAAGCTAGGGAAAGAAATATAGCGGTATCATACAAGTTGTCCACTTAGCATTTGTGGCTACTTAACAGACTTCATTAGGAGCACAAAGCATGGCTTGATGTTGCAGCAAGCAGCGTTCAGTCTACATAAGAGGAAATAGAAGAGGAAATAGAGTGGGATAGAAAAATAAAGCCTTGTCTGCAGTGACTGCAAATTCTCCATCATTCAAGACCTTCGGGAAGAGGTTGTATAGCAGTATCTGTCAGGAGTTTTGTAGGTACGCCTGACCCTGCTTTAGGGTAAGGGAATGAAATACAAGACCTCATTTACAGTGTTCCAACAAACAGTCAGCTCCCAGGAACTGTAATATGGGTTTTCCAACAGCAGACCAGAAGCAACAGAAAAAGCTAAAAGCTGGGTTAATTTGAATGGCGTGTGCCAAGTGATGAGAAGTAACAGCATTTGGCTTTTAAAAAGTGTGGCATTAGTCCTTCATAATGCTTTTGAATTTATGTAACACCTTTCATCTCAGAACACTTTGCGCATTATTCAGTGCATCACTGGAAAGAAGTTTCTTCTGAATTAGCCTCTGGCAAGGACAGCAAAAGCAACTATACACAAGAGAAACCCTTGCTGTTCAACATTTTTTAAAAATTATAATAATAATAATTATTATTATTTTACAATTTTCCAACAAACACTGTCCATGGAACTGAAAGTATCTACCTTACAGGCATGAAATAAATAAATTCTGCTTGTATATTGATGTTTGGATTCTAGGGTATTATTTAGTATTTGTTACTGCTGTAGGAGTCCTCATAACAAGTTGTTTGCAGCTATGCTAGACATAAAAAAGATGTTTTTTTCTTTACTTTAAACCATATATAGTTTAAAAAAAAAACCCAGAAAACATAAAGCAACAAAGACATTCATGAATGCTCTAAGAATGAGCAAACATGAGACACCAGCTGTGTACCTCTGTGGAGTATTTCTGTAGCAAAAGTGAGTTTTAAGAAGGGTTTTCACTGTGGATGCCAAATTGGTTGTCCATGTATTTATGTGTTTACAAAGAGCTTGCCACAAACCCAGGAACAGAATGTCAGGCAAAAGCAAGGGTACGTCTTCGAAAGAAAATTGTTAAATTGGCAGTAAAGGTTCTGCTTTGCTGAAGTAGAAGAAAAAATCAACATTCCAGTAGTGTGCAAGAAATGCTGGGTAGAATACGCTGCGAGAAGAAAAGCAGTTAAGTTTGTTTGACACATTTGACAATACCAGTCCTTGTGATTTCTGCTTGAATGGGATAATTTTCATTGTATATAAAAGGGAATTTCTTGAGACTGGAAAAGCAAGATGGCAGTGCAGAAACCATGAAGTGATGAAAATATTCTCCATACAATCGGTTGTTGGAATAAAGAATCAAGTGTGAATTTTAAATACATTTTAAGGGAAGAAACAGGTTCCATCAGAAATCTCATTCTCAGGCTGCATAGTTTCACTGTAGTGAAAGGTTTCACTAACCTTGGACTTTAGATCCATTTCAAACAGCTTTATTTTTTTTTTTTTTCCCTGAGCCATTATGCATCTGATTATTTCTTTAGTCTGTTATTGCATAGGATCTACCCTACCTATTTTCTCTTTCTTCATAACTTTTGGTTTAGGCCTCCCAAGAAATTCCTTATTACTTTTTCAGTCTGTAAGATCTCCATCTTGATTGTGTTCTGGGCAATATGAAACTTGACTACAGGAAGGAATGATTCTTACCATGCAAAACAGCTCTGCCATCAGCCACACAGAAAAATAAAAGGGTAATATTTGTGAAATACTTTATTTTTCCAACTTCCCAAAATTCCCCAAATTCTTCTTCCCCCTCCGTCTTCACATTTACCCAGGAGATGCTGAATGCCTGTGCAACTGCCTAGATCCTAAAAGGATCCGGGGGTTTGGGGTGTTGGGTTTTTTTTTGGGGGGGGGGGGGTAGGGAGAAGGGGTAATTCCCTGGGCAATGCAGTAAACCCATCTGTTTCTTTCACAGTTTACTTACCTATAGTTACATTTTCAAAGCACTGTAGAGTCAATTGATAGTTACCCTTACTTTTGTGGAAAAGCTCTTGCTGTTATTCCAGCCGTAAAGAAACAAAGAGAAATGGTGACTAATGAGCAGGATTTACACTGCTGACAGTTTTTGTGTCTTTCTGTGTTTAATTACAAGAGTAGTGACTTTGATTCTCTTCTAAAGACCCATTTTAGTTACAATAAACTTTGCCTAGGATGAATGAAAGAACTCTTGTTGATGTCAGTTGCTTTTGTCATTAGGCTGAGGGTATGAAATATAATCCAGCATATTTCCATACAGGTGCCCTTAACCCTCGGCCTAAAAGGGCAATACAGGTAGCAGATAATATATATATGTGTATATATATATTTATATGGAAATAATGACCATACTCATTTACACTATCTTGGTAAGTTTGATTTGGAATTAGGTATCTGGGTGTATAAACCAGTTTCATAAAAGGGAGTGAAAATAGCAGTTTTGGCAGCGGTTTCAGAGGATATTTGTTGTTTCCTCCAGCCTTCTCTTTGAGATGTTTCTGAAGTTGTTTCAGGCTAATCTGTTTTTCCTAGATGTCACAGGTTGTGTTTTTTAATATTTTCTAAGACTATATCCATCCCTTAATCTGCACCCATACTTTTCGTATTAACTACTTTTGCAAAACATCATATTAAAGACTAGCAAGATTTTTTTCCCCACTTGTGCCTCAGCTACATTTCCACAGAATATGTGTTTTTATCTTAGAAGTTCAGCTAATTTCTTTGGAAGGTTTCGTGGGGTTTTTTAATTAGTCAACTGGTTTCTTACTGTCCTTTCTTGGTATTCTGATAAAAACTGTCTCAAAATGACTTAGAAAGTACTTAGAAACCTTGGTAAACTTCTCTTCAGTGTCATGTGGTGCTCTGAATTAAAAACTGCCAAGAAGTAATTCTCCTTTGAATATTTAGTAGTAATACTCACAGCAAATGTTACTGTTCCACTTACTGTTTGGACTTGTATCTGTTTATCTTGCGATATATAAAATGTACATTCCAGGTGCCTCTTGGAAAAGCTGAGGATTTCCTAAGACAGAGTATTAAAATAGTACAGGACATTGCATGCCTTGCTTTTCCTTGGGCAAAAAAAAGAGCATACTGAGGTCCTTGACATTTATCAGACACTTTTTCACGTGCCAAGTTCAAGTGAGCTGGATATTCTTCAAGGATGTTTAAAAATGGCAGAACTGTGAACAGATTTTCCTACTGTACAGCCCCATCTTCTAGTCACTACTCTCTTTGATTAAAGCTAGTGAGAGTTTTGAGTGAGCAAGGGTTGTAGGGTCAAGTCCACAGTGTTAACAAAACATTTAAGAGAGAAGAATGAAAGTGCTTAATGACACAAACACTTCTGTGAAAACTCTGCCATCATTGTGTCCTTGAGTGAAAAATATAGTCAGTCAGCTGTCAGGCTTTTTCTAAGTGCACATGAGCTGGGAAAGGCCAAAGACTGCCCTTGATTTGTGTGCTCTCCGGTGGAGTCTGGCCACAGTCAGGTCAGAGGGTTTCCTTTAGCAATGCACTAGATTTAGAATCATAGAATCATTTAAGTTGGAAAAGACCTTTAAGATCATCGAGTCCAATCATAAACCTAACGCTGCCAAGTCCACCACTAAACCATGTCCCTCAGCGCCACGTCAACACATCTTTTAAATCCCTCCAGGGATGGTGACTCCACCACTTCCCTGGGCAGCCTGGTCCAGTG
>JANZLQ010000030.1:2692691-2723861 GCA_026212715.1 Elanus axillaris | reverse complement strand
GGAAAAGGAAAAGGAAAAGGAAAAGGAAAAGGAAAAGGAAAAGGAAAAGGAAAAGGAAAAGGAAAAGGAAAAGGAAAGGAAAAGATGGGGTCCACTCCTTGGGCTGATAGAAATTTTCTCTGTGTATGAAGGTGCAGTAAGCTTCCTAGCATTGAAAAAATAAAAAATCCTGAAGTTAACATTTCAGGACTTTGTGTTCTCTCATCTTTTTGCCATACTAGAAATTTTTAAAAAGTAGTGACACTGTTTCAAATATTCATAAGGTAAAATGTTTTACAGTTGATTTATTATATAAGTTTTCAAGTTCCTGCAGAGGATCTTGTATGGGTGCTTTTAACATTAGGACTGAATTACTGCCTGATGAGACACCCTTTCTTTAATGGAAACCTCAATGGATCTTCAATGGAAAGCTTTGCTTTACTTCACATGAAAACTAACTGTGACAAAGATCTCTCTAGAAAGTGTGATCTAATCTACCTGCAGTACTTTGTCCTTCGATCATAACCCTTTGATGACTATTTGGATCTTTCCATGATTTTCCTGCAGAGCTCTATTTCATACAAAATAGACAGTCACTGCTGTGATTTTTTAGAAATGTTTTTCTAGTCTTTCGGCAAGCACGGCTTTGACAGCTGTGACAATTTTGAGAACAACACCTATTGAAGAGGGGTAGCACTGATACAAAACAATTACTCCAACAATGCCAGCAATATGTAAAATTATATCTGTAGGTTTAAGTAGGTAACTGGTCATATTGACGTCCATTGGCCTCTCCAGACTTAAATTGTCTACGAACTTCGAAGACTTGCTAGGCTGTCACTTAAAGAAATTGTTGAAGAGTGTGAGAAGGTCCTAGTGCCTAGCAAGTTCTATATCGAGGTTAAGAATCGCTAACAGGTTTCTTACTCTTTTCTGTCACTCTGTTAGAGATTTCTCCATTAGAGATTGCTTGGTTTCCATACGGTTAGAAGCGCTAAATGTGTGTTAACCTTTCTGTCACATAGAGTCCAACAGGCTACCTGATGTCACCCGAGCCATATTCCCCAGCTACCTGTTAGAAATATAAATGTCAGAAAATTTTAAATTAAAAAGCAAAACAAAACAACAACAAACTCCCCTCCTATTATTTCAAAGAGCTTTTTCACTGCTGTGTTCTTTTGATCAGCAAAATGTCTGAAGCATTTAGCAGAGGTTTGGAAGTTCTAAGTTTAGCAAATATTTTCCTCTTTTTTTAAAAAAAAATTAAACAATGAAACACACTCTGCTAGGCATAGCAAGAAATGAAAACTTCACAAAACAAAAATACCAAGTTTAGAAAGCAAACAATCCTTGAGCTGTAATATTACAGCATTCAAACTTCTTTCAGATGATCCCCTAGAAGGACTGTTGTCTACTCACAAGCTGCAGAGTCAGCAGGTCAGTTCTGTTGGGTTTAATTGATTTTGAAATGGTAGCCTTTTGCTCTGGAAGCTGCCATTGGAAATTATTGTTGCCACGCTTGTTGCCAGGCGTAGTAAGCCTTCTCTGGCTAAGTCCGGTGAGCTGTTTAATGAAACACACCTTTTGATTCATTTGATGGATACTTACAAAAATTATCAGTATGAACTTACATACCCTGTGAACCGTTCTCTATTTAATCCGAAACTTCTTACATTTTATATACTTAAGAAAATATGAAGGCGTTTAATCCCTATGGATTTATGTTGAGTTTAGTAAGTGTCCATACTCTAGACAACAGAGGCTACCTAATTCTTTTTTTAGGAGCTTATTATTTTATGCCCATAGCCTATAAAAATATGCATGTATCTACCTTTAAAGAAAGACCTTTAAAGAATGACCTTTGAAATAATCCCATTGAGATCAGGAATGGTAGGGAGCCTAGGAGGAAAAGAACTAGTCAGATATACATCATTTTTCCTTATACTTAAAATCAACTATATTACTTAACCCTGTGTTTGCCATTTCTCTACTGTTCCTAAGCATTTCTTTTTCTTCAGCACCTCTCGTGAATCAAAATGTGAATAAATGCATGGTGTTTTCCTGTTATATAGACTGGACATTAACTTCAGAGCTTCCTTCACTGCTTCGTTCAGAGTCTTTAAACATATTAAACATACCAGCTTCTATCTGTTTTATCACATAGTTGAGTTCACATGGAAATGGAAACTGTTACGACATCAAAGTAGGACTTCTTTTAAAATAGCAATTTGATTTTCTGGGTAAGCTACTACTTCCCTAGTTTTGTCAGAATCCCATACTAAGGCACCAGTTCCAAAGACGTTGCTTTGAATCAATCATGTTCATGCAATAGTGTTTGTGTGAACGAGCCTTTCTCTGTTATTGATTACAGCAGTGGAAAATCGCCCAGATAGGCGGGTGTGAGAGAGGCAGTCTGAGAGGGAATAGTATTCCTGGGCCTTTATTCTTTTTGTTGCTGGCTGCTAAAAGAGTATATTGCAGAAGAGAAAGCATCTTTGTTTTTAATGGTAGTGAAAGTACTGTCAAATCAAGGGTAGCAATCAGCCTTTACATTTTCTGTCACCTGAAGAAGTGGAAAGAGTACACGAAATACCGAGTGCTTTTTGAATTTGTGAGCACTTTGGGACAATACATATCATGTCAGGCAAAAATCTGTTCACTTGACTAGATCCATAAATAGAGATGAGCACCAAGTTGAAAACGTAACTTCTCAAGCCCTCTTCTTCCCTGCCTTCTAACTTGCCCAGACAGTCAAGAGCATGCTTATACTGTACAGCACGATGCAGATCAGAGATCCTGAAGCAAACACCATAAAGCTAGCTCTGGATTTGGAAGCAGTACAGCTTCATCAGCTTGGGCTGACTTGATTTGACAATTCTGCTTTTGGACTGAGCTCCTTTCTCCATGCAGCCCTGCACTGTGTGAGTAAATATGGATCTGGTTTATGATGCTGGACTGCATTCCAGAAACATACTCGAAGCATCGTCAGGAAAGTTCCTTTAGATGATGCTGTGGATATGAATAACTGGGCACACTCAGGACCTGCCTTGATGGCACCAAGCAACTGTCCCTTCATTGCTGCCAATGTCCAGCCCCGGGGTATTTCCCTTGAGCACGCTCTGTGAAGTTAGGCTAAGCAGCTTAAGTACCTCTGAGATCTGATTGAAGCAACGCAGGAAAGGATTATACGCAACCTGTACCGTTTTCTGTCGCTCCGCATAAGGCAGGATGATGTGTTTGGCTCCAACATGGGTGGAAGTCAAGCCGGTTTTGTTTATATCTTTATTTCTCTGTAACCAACTAGCACACTGAAATCTTCATTGTAACTCAACTCAGACTTTCACATTGATGTCGTGTCATTTCAGATGACTTTCTTGACAGCCTAAGTGAAATTTCCTTCTAGTAATTCTGTAACTTTGGGTTGTTTGACCTAATCAATAGGTTAACAGTTAACAGTTCTGATACAGAAGTACATAGAAGTTGCTTTTATCTGAATTATCTCCTGGATCAGTTCTGGTAATCTCAGTTTACCACTTCAGCCTAATCTTATTCTCTCCTTCTCTGTCTTTCTCCTGCTGCAGCCCTGGAAATGCAGCCCATCTGTTCTTTGCTATTATAACATTGCAATTTATAATAGTACCTAAAGCTGGTTTGTTTGTTGTTTGGTTTGTTTCCCCTTGACACCAGCATTTAACATTTAACACTTGAGGCTACGGATGAGGTGGAAGTCAATCATTGCTACTTGCAGTGTTTAACGTTTGAATGTTTTATCTAATGCAACAGGAAAAGTACCCGCTCTAATTTTTATGCTTAATGACACTATAAATAGAATTTTAATTGCCAGAACAAGAAACATGATTTTTATTCTGAGATCATGAAATAACATCAACAAAAGCCCATGTAATAATGTCAGTACTGCCCCGCTGCAGCGTTAAAGCAACCCTAACAGCATTAACTGTTGGGCATTTTTCAAGCGAGAAACGTACCGGATTCCCTAGGCATCAGTTAACATTTAAGGGTTGCATCATTTCTGCATCCAGCTTAATCATTGCATACACTCCTCATCGCACTTGATTTACAGAGTTTTGACTGTTCACTTTTATGTTCTCCAGGAAATTTAGGGGAGAGTGGCACCATCTCTACCCCTAACCCAAATAAGACCTCAGTCTGTTCAACCAGCAGTCAAAGAGATGAAGGTAATTTACCTTAAACCAGATTTTATTACTTCTACTACTCTATTCTCAAATGTTTTCTGGATGATTCTGGCAGGGAACTAAAGTAACAATATAAAAAAAATTAAAAATTGTTTATTATTTATTTCTTCAGAAAAAGCAGTTCATGAGGAAAGCAGGTGACTACCGTTCAGTCTGAGATGCCCCCTGTTACCAGATTTATTTTCTAGCTTGAAGGACAAATAATGTGGGGTTTTTGTGTCTAATAGGCAAGTTGCAAATCTCTTGTTACAGTATCCCAGGATTTATTTTATTGTAAATAACTGCTAACATGATTTAACAGTGAACGAAAAAGTTACCTCTGTTCTCTCCTCTATTAAATTATTTTCTCACATGCTAAATAGTAATGCACTTGTCCAAACCAAAAACATTTTCTAAAATTTACTCTTGCCCATGTGCGTCATGAATTACTAACTTTTGCTATTGTGATAAGACTCAGTGTATTTACTACGCTGATATTAGGATATACAATGCAACAGTCATTAATTTAGTACCGTTTGAGACAAAATGGCCTCTTTTCTGTTTCAATCATATAATTGTCTTAAGCATTCCCATGTTAACCACATTAAATATGTTGGCTTGTGTTTCAGCTGTAGTGATCTTTTTATTGACAGCTGTAAGACGCCGCTACTAAGATAACAGCAGCACACAGGTTAACCTTTTCATATTAATTTCCTAACATTATGATAAAATAAAAACTTTATTTAGAACTGAATAAGCTGCCCAGAGCACAGATGCTTTGTGCTTCAAGTTTACTACCCATCTGCTCTTTGGCAACAGAGGTATGAGCCTTATATGGGGCTTATATGGAGAAGGGTGCTCTCAACACAGTGCAGTGACAATTTTGTATGCAATTTACTGAAACTTGAATTGGAAATTACAGCCATCAGCTTACCTCACTAAGATGAGAATATTCTCTTCCACAAGGCAGAAGAGGTATTTCTGAAACCCAGGCATGCTACTCTGTGTGTTCTTCTCAATGAAGATAATAGCTTCAAAGGAAAGAAGACGTAGCATATGCTTTGTTCTATCATCATGAAATATAAATGCTGTATTTCTGCCTGCCCTCATTCTAATTTTGACACTTTCCCAAAAAATTACTGAGAAGTGCATGAGCACAAATTGTCCTGGTGACACCTGTGTATCATTGCCCTATAGCAAAGTCTGAGCTCTTATAAGAGCCTCTGTGCTCCAAATTGTTGATCAGAGTAAAACAAAGCTAAAAAATAATTATAATTTAAATGTAAGAACAAAACTATAGAATACAAGGACAGAAAGAGTAGCAGATCAATAGATAAGTGAGACTAGAAAGAACTGATTCCACTTCAAAAAAAATAAACTTGTTTGGGTAACAGAAAAAGAGGAAGATCTGGAGTGTAACAGATGGGCCTGAAAAGCAGACTGGAACTTCACTGGAACAGAGAATCACATCAGTAAGATATAGGAAAGACCAAAGGCAGTCGCTAGCTATTGGAAAAGTGAGTAAGTTCTGGTGGTAAGCGCTAAAAGTGAGCAGAAGCAGAGCAGGCGAGGTGAGGCATGAATTGTGCAGATTGCAATGAAATAGTGGCTGTTGTGTTACACGGCTGAAGGGAAGACGGTGAAGCATTGTTTAGCTGACGTTAGAGCGCTGAGGTGCAGCATCCCAGCTGCTCAGACCAAGAGTTTTAGTCTCACAAGGGTCTTATTAGCACGTGAATATGGCACACACTATCGACGTGCTTCAGGTGGCCGCTAAAAGGGCAGCCTAGACCTGAGGAGGAGCTGTACATATGGGCAGAGCACCTCTACGAGAAGATGGGACCTACCAGCAATTTACTAGTCAGCTTACAACCAGTTGCATGTGAATTTGTGTATTTTAGTTCTGTGTTTCAAGAAACTGTACTGTGTTGAATTCACCCACTACAGAGAAGGTGTCTGAAGGACATAAATTAGTGAAGCTGTTTTTCTTGCCAGGCTTCCAGCTATGAAGGAGAGCACCATGATGTGCTCTGCACTGGATTGTGCTGGAGTCATTTATTCATATTCATGAATATGTGAATACCTCCAGCCTGGGGTTCGTTCCTGCTTTTATCTGATTCTTTCAGTCTTTTTCTGGTTAGATTTTTCTCAAGCTTTTCAACCGCAGATGTTTAAGGGTAGTTAGGTGCTTAATTGCTGTGGAAGGTCTGTGAAATACCATTGTAATAGATATTAAATACAGTCTTTTTCAGTTTGGGATTTTTCAGCACTGACTTCTTCTGTGGAGAAAAGTGAGCAGCAGATTGGGTCAGATTGCTAGATATTTTAAATGCAAGAGTTCAAGGAAAGACACTGTGCTAACTGACAATGCAAAACTTCTGTACCCCTCCCTTCTATGATACTCAGGACCAAAAGGAACCATATCAGCATTCCTGCTCTTGCTTTCAGAAATGCAGCTGTAAAAGTTTGATTTGCTTTTGTTATTTAACGGCTATACAAGACGTGACCATAAAAGCATTGTACGTTTTTAGGAAAGAAAAGAACATTTTGGTTTTATATTCTGTCTTTTACTCTTGGAAATGGTGAGTTGTCCCTTACTGACATCTGCCTTTGATTATCACTCATCCCAATGCACAGACAACCTGTTGGAATTGTGCATTAATAGTACAGCATGTACAGAAAGATGTCACCAGGGTTTTCACGGATAATAAGCTTTTTAAAATATCTATCTGATTTCAGATATAAAGCTGAAAAGGTATTAATGACCTTGCTCCTAACCTAGAATAAAGTGAGCCATTCATTCCTTGCAAATTGGTACAGCTTCTTTGACTGTTTGGCACTAACCTGATTTACACATTAAAAGAGTCTGGCCCAGTGATGGCAAATGTATTTCCTGCACCGTTTTAGCTGCTTGTTCTTGTTTCACCCCTAATCCTGTATTTGGATGACATGAAAACAAAATTCAGAAATACTGTACACGTGACTTGGAGAAGATTTGTTTACCTTGGCTTGCAGATTCCCTCCTCTCCCATCGGTGAATTATAACTCCTGCTGAATTTTAACTCCCGCAAAAGTCTTTGAAAAGGAGGGCAGGATACCTTTCAGAATTTAGCTTGCAAATAAATGGGAGGGTTGCTTGCTGGCAAAGGGATAATATCATAGCTAATTCTGAGGAAGTGCATTCTGGTTTAATTCAAATACGGCATTGTCTACCCACAAGCAAGGAATTTTTAGTAGTCTCTTGCTCACCATGTATCCACGCAGAAGTTTGACGGCTGTGTATTTTCCTGTAACGGGCAAGTACCCAGTGTCTTGTTCCAGGCAGTGAAGATCCGTGCGTCTATACTATTAACAAAGTCTGGTTTATTAGAGTTACTCTGCAGTTATCACCATTAAAAGAGCTGAATCACGTTCCCTTAAGCGTTTCCCTATATTTACAAGGCCTCGTACAATGCAGCTGAGCAGCACAACAGTGAACACTTAATAGTAAGGGCAGTGGCCTGGCCAGCAATAGGTGTTGCTGTGAGAATGGCCTAGAGGCAGCTTCTCTTTTTTTTTTCTTTTTTGTAGTGGGGGCAGGAAGAAGGGACAAAGAGGGATGGCTAGTAATTTTTCAAAAATGACATGCAGAATTTTCACTTCTGCAGGAAGATGCAGGGAAAGACAGAAATATTTGGGAAGGTGAAGCAACAGCTGAGTCTTCTTTTGTATCGGTAATGCAAGTGCCTTTTTTTTTTTTTTTTTTTTTTTTTTTTTTGCAGCTGTGGCAAGGCCAAGAGTGGAGGAAAATAACATGGGCTGAATTGTCCCAGGAGGGACCATTAACTCTGAAATGTGGCAGAATGAACCAGGACCTCCACAACGGTCGTGGTCTCCAGCCTGAAGACTTTCCTACTTGCTGGAAGCACAGGGATACGATGAAGAACGGGAGGTCAGCCACTTCTGGCCAGAGCTGGGTTCTCTGGCACAGCAGGACATCTCTGCGGGAGGGGACAGTGGGGGCTGGCAGTGCTCTCAGGGCTGTGACTCTCCCAGGCAGGTTCGTTCTGGCGTACACTTTTAATTAGGAGTGAGTTTCACTGATATGGATGGATTTTGTGAGTCATCTATGTTGTTTCTGACATTACGTAAGAATAAGGCAAGATTTGCAAAGCAGTGTAAATAACCTACGTACTAACCGCTCATAATTGCCCAGAATTTCATCTCCTTTCAGTATAAATTTTGTAATATTTAAATCTCTTCACCTTTGGAGGTAAGCTGCATGAGGTCCCCTGTCAGCTTATGGACAGCAATTGCTTCTGCGTTCCTCTTTGCAAAGCCCTCCTTCGGTGAGGCAACAAATAACTTAGGGTGGTCTCCAGCTAATGGCACTGTATCATGACTATGAACTCCATGAACTTTTCCTAAGAGTTAAATATTTTTTTTTACTGTTTTGGACTTGCGCTACTCACTTTTCATCTTATTATCTAACTTATGCAAGCTGTAGACCACACATGGTGGAGCAATGCATTTGTATGTAATAACGGATGAAAATTGCTATGTGAATTTTCCTTCTGCTAGTACGCTAATTCTTGCCTCCCTTCATTCTAAATTGTGAAGTGTAACAGCGAGAGAGGTTAAACATGGAAACAAATCACCCAGCAATATAGTAGTTGTTTCCCTGTTTTCAGTCGAGGTATTTTTTCTAAAACATTTGTTGGAACTAAATCAGAAATTAAGGATTTGATTAAAAAATTAAGAGATTAAGTCCTGTTCCCTGCAGAGGAAGAGGAAACTAGATTAATCTGGATCGCAATGAACACTTTGAGTGTTAAAAGCTGTCAATGAAATGGAAAATTAATTGTACATATTGTCATGCTAGTAATTAGAAAGATTGAGAAGGTTTCGTTACATCTCCAGAATGTTTGGCAATTTGCGTTTATAGATCATAGGATATAATTTGTCATGCTCACTGGATCCCTAAAGAGCTTTTAGTGGGAATACTGATTTTGTGTTTTGACATTTGTTTTGAAAGAGGGAAAGCGAAGAGGTCACTTCTTTGGTTTTATTTATTTGCAGCCACCCAGATAGACTGATCAAACTTGGCTCTGTTGTATGGTAAGTACCACTGCTGTCCCCGTGTGACAAGACCCTGAGTTGGCCTAAGTTTTAGCTGGGTCTGAGTAGACTCCTATCTTTAGACCAAAAGCTGTAAAATCGATTTGTATTTGAACATAAGCTAAAAAAAAACCTCAAATGTTTTGCAAATAGACTAACCAGAATGAATTGCAACAGGAATAAGTCCTTTTTTCTTTCAGGCTTGCTCTTAGTCATGAACATCTGCAACATTTGCAACAAACTCTTTGAAGTCTCCACTAAGTCTCTAGGTAAAATTCCTTTTGTTTTTCCCGTCACCTCTATAATTTGGCTGTGTTTCTGGCTGCCCGCTTTTCTCGGCAGTCTCTGTTGCGCTCCAGACACACAGCTTGCTGAACGCTCACTCCTGGGCTCCCCTACCTGCACTCGGGGAAATATATTGTGTCTTTTGTGTGACCATGCTCAATTGCAAGAGAAGGTGCAGCCTCCCAAGGTGATCTTCTGGGGTTTCCAGACAGAAATAGGGCGTACAGAAACTCACGATTTCATAAAGTAGTATGTAAAGCAATGTCTCCTGGTTGGAGGGAAAGGGGAACACTAGACTTATTTAAACATTGTTGTGTTACGCTTACATAGCTATTCTATGTATGTATGTACTAGCTATACCTTTGTGTAGTATGTTACTATACTTATATAGTTAAATTTAGGACCTCCAGTGAAACACTCTCTCAAAAGTAGGTTATTGTCACCAAACATAAACCAGCTTGCGATTTTGGAGAAGGAAAGGTATTTTTATGCCTGCTTTGCACTGCATTCTACGGAATATACGGCTCTTAAACAAGGCAGGAAAAGTCACAGAAGGTGGATTAATAGCTCGTACAGCTACTTGTTTTTACAAAGAAATCAATGTGCATTTCAAGAATTTAGGTTTATGCAGACAGATGAGGAAATATTAAGTTAAAAATCAGTAGGGAAGCCATTAATGCACAGACAATGGTAAAAATTGATTCAGCTTTCTGTCTGATAGCTCATCAAACAGGATTTTGGAGTTAACAGCTAAACACCTGGTACTGATTCTGATTAGGCATGTTCAAGAACAGTTTATTCCTTTCTTATTCTAAATCAGTTTTTGAAAGATTTCATAAGCCTGAGAGGCCATTCTTTGTCTAGTGAAACACATCAATCTTCTACATACTGTTAAGCGTTCTTACCCTACAACAAAAATGAAGGTAGCTTGCACCTGCAGATGTGAATGTGGACACTTCATTAGATACACTAATGGTCTCATTTGCCAAGCACATTTCAATACAATTAAAATATGCTACCAACAGACTGTGGGATAAATTAGTCGCGAGGTAGTGTGAGACACAGGGTAGGTTCAAGTGCAATGAGTCTTATACAGGGAACTAATTTCTACTTCCCCAGGGTTGCTTTTCTCTCTTTAAAATGCACCGTTCAGCCCTAAAGGCGTAGTTCCTCGCTGGCTGCTGTTGTACAGAAACTTAGCATTTTTGGTTCATTAGATGCACCTAATCCTGCAGACTGGACTTGACTTGACCTGTGAGTGAACACAGTGGTGGGTATCAGCGTCATGAGGAATCCAAGAAGCCGTCTGGCTAGGCTGTGGTCCTCCTGCCTCCTCCATGTCCGTCTGCGGAACGAGAAGGTCTCCTCTTCATATGGACCTGCCCAGGAATCTGAACCCTGCAGGGTACTTACAGACAGGGTTCCCTCTCTGAATTTGTCTCATGAAACTGCAGTCATCCCTTGGAGGGCCCTCTGCAGCTCTATCCTTAGAAGACAATCTCTTTTTGCGTCATAATTTTCCATGTACAGAACCTGCAAAACCTCGTTATGCCATGCCAAAAGCTTCCATGTGGCTATTGTACGTCTCTTGCCTGACACTACCCGTATGAAAATCACCATTTAGAATTGGGTTTAGTACATTGATCAAATAAACCTGTGTTTTCAGATTAGTGGACGTGACTCCTTATAACTTGCATGGGAATTGTATCCAGAGGTGCCCGTCAGAATCTTGTTTTCTTGGCCACTGTACAGACATACCATAAAAGACTATCTCTCTTAGAATGAGTGCGTGTAAAATGTGAAAACACAGCATGGGTTGGGAAGAATGAGGTAGCAGTAAAAGCAAGCAAATTACTATACCATTACTGAAGTCTCAACTTACTCTGCTTAGATGTTGTCAGTCTGCAGCACACTGTGTGCTACCACACAGAGAAATTTATAAGTACAAATATCGCTCCTATTCATAATGGGCATAAACACAAGATTTTGCAACCCTTTTCAGAAGGAATAAAATTTTAGTTTTAGCAGAATCACAACAGGAAAACAAGTTTCGCTTCTGCAGGGTCGCTGGGTGGGGATTGTTTGTGGGTTTTTGTGACTGGAAATAGTAAGAATTCTGCTTTACATTGGATTCAGATTTGGCTCTTTAAAGTATTTAAACTGCTTGAAATTAATCTAAAAAATAAAAGCATCCACACCACTAGGGAAACCCTGTCAGAGGCACCAGATGCTACACTTGTGCATATTCTTCAAAAGCAATCAGTCTGCTTCTAAAAACCACTTCTAAGATCTCCTCCTATGACCAAACTACTATTTTTTTCCCCCAGGAGCTCCTTCCAAGATGCTTTTCCTCTTTCAAGTAGAGTTTCCTGTTGACAGAGATTAAAAATACGCGATCCGGATAACAAGTACAGGTCTTCTGGCCAAGTCTTATTTGGGCAAGCCCAAGCCCGGTCATGCCGCAGTCTCTTGTGTGGGTAGGGACCATCAGTGAACAAGTTTTTGTCATCTCAGCCCGCTGGCCACTGAAATGTAGCCTTTTCACATGCAAATCCAACAGTATTCTCACCACTCCAAGTAACCGCCTTAGAGAACTAAAGCTCTGACTGAAATTGCCAACTCTTCTTACATAGAAATACCCTTACTATTTATTTAATCAGATGAAACATTCTTTCTATATCACTTGTGCTTACATCATCGACATATATGCTTGAACACTGCAAGAAAAGATTTTCAATGCCATCCCACAAACATCTGACTGATGTGAAATAGTTGCAGGCATTTGTCTTAAATCATTAAAAAGGCACAGCTGTAATACAATTGATGCATAATCTTATCTTTGTAAGTATATTAAATTGTGGTGTACTGAGTATTCTCTATTGGTAATGATAATTCATCTCATTCCTAAAGCTAGCTACGCCAGATTAGAGATCAAACTATGCTTTCCATTCTGAGCAGTCTGAGAAAAATATATTTTTCGGTTTCTCTTCCGTTCTCACCGAATTCATTTCTGTAAATATATGTATCATGAACTCACTGCCTTTTTTGAAATCTTTTTATAAAACTTGAAGAGCACTTGAAGAGAGGTCTTCCACCAGGCTCCTTTGGGTCTTTATCAATCTAATCCTATGTTTGAAGATCTGTTTTCAAAATCCTGCTAGGATTCAGTCTACCTTGGGTTTAATGATGGTTACATTCATTTCAGTTCTCCTGGCTCAGGAGCATCACTGATTGCACTTGAAATTTAAGATTAATTTGGACCAAATATGATTAATATGAAATAAACTAAAACAAACAAACAAACAGGTCATCCTTTTGTCTTCTAGAAAACCCCTCCCAAAAGTTTTAGGGCCTGTCTCATTGCTTGTCCGACCCAGGAGTCCTAACCCTCACATATTTTCACATTAAAAGAGTGAGCGTCAGATTGGCTTGTGTATCTCAGTTTGGATCCTAAAAGATTCTGTTATACATTCTCAGGACAGATGAGATATTTAAAAAGCAGTATTAAAAGATGAAGAGCAGAAAAACAACAGTGGACATCAGGACATTTTACAGCAGGTGTATCTAATTGCCTTTTGTGTTCTAACTGATAATTAACCATCTCTTATGTGAAGGAATAAAACCACTCAATTTAAGAGTGGTTGGGATCCTGTTAAGTACTCTGCCTTCTAGTAAACAATATTTTCGTGCTAGCCGAAGAGAATCAATTGGCTTTATGGAGAAAATTGTTTGTTTTTCTGAAACACTGTTGTGTAAGGAAGCTCAAAGGAAAAAAGTATAATATTTAAGAAGTCACATTGCTGAAATTTTACTGTTCTTTCTATTTTGCAGTTTTATAAAAAGGGACACTTTGGGGCTCTGACCAGCATACCAGGCTATTTTTTAAATCAATAGATTTAAGAACAAAAGAAAAACGCTAGGGTTATTATGAAATATCTTGATTTGTATACTTGGAACTCAAGATACATTTTAAAAAACACAGCCAAAACTAGCTGGTCCACTTTACAGGTAATTGCATTGTAAGGGTCTTTTAAAAGAAAGGAACTTTTAGCTCCTTAATTTAATAATTAGAGCTTTTCTCTTTATGGAAGAGCAAAATTTTGGAGCAAGAAAGCAAAATGAAATTTCATGATACTTTAAGGGACTCATTCCAAACATAGAACTTAACACCTTTTCAATTTATTTTTCTTTAGAAGCCAAAGCATATAAAGACTACAGCAAAATGCATAGGGCACTACTGCAAGCTGCTGAACAACTTGGTTTCCCTTCATTGCTGTGCAGGCATCGCTGTGAGCGCTGTGGAGGTACGGACTGAATGCACCGGAGCTGCCCCTACACCGTTTTCCCAGAGTTGAGATGAGTTGTTCCAAGCTCGAGCCATGGGAAACGTGACCCTCTGGGCAGTAGGAGCATTTGTCACAGGATGAGTACGTGCTTGGGGAGAGCTCTGCGCTCTTCTGGGGTCTCCCGATGTACCAGTAAACCAGCAGCCGCGCTTCACCTCCTCTCTCCTGTAACAGCAGTGATTTCTTCTAGATATGTAGCTTGCCATTACGGAAATCCTAACTATAGTCCATTGCTATGGTTCTTTTATTGTCTGCTTTGTGCTTCTGTGTTTGTACATAACTAGGTATTGGGTTTACTTTTTAAGGTTTCTCTAGAAACGTTGCCCATAGCTTACCGACATATGCAGAGTCAGAAGCTGCTGTAAAGGAGCAGCAACAAACAACTTCCTACTGGCCTACTGTAATGGAGCGATCAGAACAAACACCACGGAAATACCTTCTTTTACTCTTGAACAGGGTTGACAGTGAAATTGCACAACCTTTAATTTTTTTTCTCCCTTAAAATAAAGAAAACAAGGCTCCTTGAGTGTCTGTTGTGATGACGGTATTTAAGATGATTTTGGAATATCATTTGTCACATATTTTTGTATTTCCAGCTTTATAGCTTCTTCCGTCTGCAAAGAACTGCTCTCTGGGACTAAAGTTGGGACACACAGAGAAAAGGGTTTCACATGCCAATTGAATTGAAAAGGCTTTGTCTGCTCCATAAAAAAAAACATCTAAAGCATGAACTAAACTGTATTTAATTGGTCAATTTTGTGAGCGCTCTGAAGTGAAAGCACAATATCAGTCTTAAATGGTATTAAAATAGATGATCTCTCTATTACGTGATTTGTGAATATTTATAATACGTAAACCTTTTCAAGCTTGACCAATAGTCATAAGCAAATTTATATTGCAACTATTTTAAGCATAACCAGAACTTCTCTTTTTTTTTTTTTAATAAGAGCAGACCAAATTACTCCATCTCTAATGCCACAGTTTAATTTCTTTTAAAAATATGAAACAGTAAAATTAATACCTTGTTTTTTTCTTTTAAATCGCTGTATTATTTCAAGGAAAAATGATCACTTCACCTAGCTATGAAAAAAGAATGTCATCATATTAGCATGTCAGACAGGCTAATGTTGTCAGCCTAATTCAAATCTACTCCCTCTGTAATGCCAATCCTGCTTTCCTAAGGAAGCTTAATTTAAAAGGCTGACCATTGGTTCTTTATTCTTACACCTCATGTATTCTGCCATTGTTCTGCTTACAGTTAGGACCCTTCCTGTACCAGAGATAAAAATTAAATTTAGATCGTATATATCCAAGTAGGTGTTAAAAAATGCTTAGGAACCTAAGTACCTGTTGAAATACAGTTTTCTTCAGTAAATGCCGCAACTGACGCATTTTGAAATTTTTGTGTACCCATAACTACTGACTAATTTTTGTTTTTCATAGAAATATGCAAGCACATTTTTAAACCTCTTAGTCACCTTTTATATTTCTTTTTATCTGACTAATTTTTGCCATAGCTTAATTGCCCCCTGGCTTTTGTATTATGGGAGAGGATGCAGAAGCAATCATGGTACGGCAAATATCACATGGCCAAATTCGAGTAAATCTGTATGAGGTAATATTCACCTTTATGTCTAAACTAACACTACATCATCCTCCAAGGGAATCCTGGTGACTGAAGTTAATCTTTTCATGATCAGCATCCTATGGTGCATTATACTTTTTTGTTTCAAGGACGTGTTCTCTTTCTTTTTGACTCATCTTTTTATTGATAAATGATCGCTTCTTTTACACAATTTGTGCAAGACCATGCAAAAATGTGACAGCAAGCAGCAAGGTAAAAATCTGTCAATAAATGAAAAAAAGCTACCAAAAAGCAATCTGCAATAAAGAAGTTGGTTTGGGAAACAAACTTGAAAACAAGAATGGCCTTAAATTAGATTTCTAGGCTCACACACATATTTTAGACCTACGGCACAGCAGAAAGAAACCAGTAATGTGGGAAATCTGAGTTTTGGATCAGTTCCTAAGTTTTGATTCTTGCATATCTTGGAGGTCAAAGTACTCACTTTTTTAGGAAGGTACAAGACCATTGGAAATCAATGAAAAGACTTAGACTTCAATGAAGCTAAGTTCTGTAAGAGCATCGTGCTCATCACGCGGATGGTTGCAACTGTCATGCTAGCTTACTCTCACAGTCTCATTACCAGTATTTTGGCTCCATTTCCCTACGCTGCTTCTTTTCTTGTTCTCTAGTCACGTAAAGTATGTCTCCCACTGTAAAAGCGTAACTCACGCTTGTTTTTTGCATCCCTTTGGTGATGCTGTAGACATTCCTTGTGTGAAAAAATAAGTAAATACCGTAATCTGGAGCAAAATCATAAAGGGCCTTGCTCTTTTCTTGCAGCTGCCATAGATAGCTTGTTTTACAGATCGTCCTGTATCACGTTTCTGAACAATATCAGACAGCAGGCGTGCCACACAAATGCAATTTCCGAGGTAAAATTGTCAGGTTACAAGGAAGCTGGTTTATTCATCGGAAATTTCCATACACGCATCTTGCGCTCTTTTTTCCTGCTTCCTTTACCCTTCGGTTTGCATGACACTGTAGCTAGCTCAACGTATGTATTGAAACAAACGTCTCCCTTCCAGAAATTGTTTGGTATCTCTTCGCCCTTGTTGCTTACCCCCCCCTTGATTTCGGTGATGTCATGCAACACCGTCTGTTGCCAAGGCAACGACCAGCGGCCTGTGGTGTGAGCGTGATGATTACAGGTCTGCGCTGCTCCGCTGGTTTTTTCCAGTCAATTCACAGAGACGTCTTTTGTTTCGCAGTATATTCCAAGTTGGGTTATTAAGTCGCTTAGCCAATTTAGTGCCTATGCAAGTGCCCGTCGCTGTAGACAATACATTCCCCACGGGGTGCCCGTGTCCGCCTTTGTGTACGCCCAGGCAGGTTAGCTAGCATCTACGCCTTGGAGTGGCGTTACCTCCAACGTGTGGAGAAGGCATGGGGAAGGGTTAATTTCTGGTGTAAAATAACACTTAATTCTTCTTCCTAGGCCCAGGGGCAAACAGGCCCGAGCAGAAAGAGTGGGGCGAGTTGTGAGTAGTTATTAAATGAGGGGGAGAGTGCCTTAACAAAGTGCTTTTTTTTTCTTTTCTTTTTAAGAAAAAAGGTTGAGCTGTGATTTACAACCCACATCCATGTTCTGAAAAAGAGAGAACTTCCTGGCGACATGTCTGCCTGTGGAAGAGCTCCTATTCAGCTGTCGGAGGCACACAGCCACGGCTCAGCCCTTCTCACACGACATATACCAAACCTCTTTTTAAGCTCATTTGGTTACAGTTTGTATCTGGAGGGAAGGTGGACAGAAAAGCTCATTCTGCTTAATTTGGGGGTCATCGATACTTCATACCAAGTCGTAGCTGTGAGCTCTCATGCACAATTTATTAATGTGAAATAAGGTCAGCTAGCACTTTTGCATTGGCTTAGCAAATTCTTTTGTCAAATTGTTCCCAAATGCTTGCCAAGCACAGTAAAAAAAACCATATAGTTTTCTGCTTGCCAAGTATTTACTTAAATCTCCCTCTCCAAACTTCATGATCATGTTACTGTATGTAATATCTTTTGGAAAATTAGGGGGGAATAAAAGAATACTAATTTTCTATCCATTCCTTGTCCTCCATTAAGTGCATCGCCGAATTTCCCTTTCCACCCCCAACCCACCCAAAAATCCTCATGGAAACTCTTGAACAAAGCCTGCAGAGGTGAGAAACCAGACAAGTGGGAGGAAGTGTTCTGCTACGTGGTGCAGAGGTGCAATACTCCTGTCCCTTGGCAACACTCTCAGGGAAGGATCTGTTCATGACGTCGTATAAATCCTTCCTGTTTTCAGAGCCGTGGGACTCTCAAATTATGTTTAGTTTAGCAAATCATGTGGTGCAAAAGAGTGGGTGCATGCGGCAGAAGAGTTGGTGTGCTCCCAGAGCACATCTTCCAAGGCTTGTTGCAGCCAAAAGGTTGCAAAAAGTGAGAGTTTGCTCACTTGAGACCAAAGTACAGCAAATGGGGACAATGAGATTCACTTCAGAAATGTCTTTCTCATCTGAATGGAAATCTGACCCTGAATTGAAAGCTGCCCAAGCATGTTACAAGCCTTGTTGCTAGTGCCTTTCTTCAGAGGAAAGCCATTTTGTCTGTTGTTGTTTTCTAAATTAAAAAAAAAAAAAGCGTTATGTGCTCACATTCTTTGCATAACACTTGAACAGCCCTGAACCATGCTTCATCATATGTTTTGCTCCCATATTTAGATTACAGGCTACCTAGGGGACTTCAAGTATTTCAGCACTTTTCTTTGTCCCCAAAGAGAAACTTTAAATATCTTTGAAAAATATCGTGAAAGAATATATTTAATGCTGTATAAACATTCCTAGCATAGTATTTTAAAATACTAATTGAAGGAAACACTTTGCATTCATTTCTTAATTCACCCTTTATTCTCACAAACGGCAGCCTTCGGGAAATAAACCTGCCTTTTAAAAAGCAAGTCAGCCAGATAATTCCTCTGTATGTTCTTTCCCTTCAAAAACCCTACAAGAAGTGGTCATAAATACGTGATTAAATCTGTCAATTAGTTTGGCCGGTTTGTATAACTGCTTTAAAAATCAGTGACAAAAGGAAAGATTTGTTGCTCCTCTGCCGGAATCGAAGATACTCTTTGGTAAGCGGTGATCTTTCTTTATCTCTCTCAGAAAACAGTCTACATTGAGATCACAGTACCTTTAAAATTATATAATGGAGTTTATATATATTTAAACTATTCCTGATTTAACCACTGGCTCTCATTTTCTTCTCCAGTCTTTTGTTCCCTGACAGTGCAGAGCTGAACTGCTATGAGAATTGGAAGTTTAGAAATAACGTCTTTACATCCAAAAGACACGAACTTTTCAAGCACCGGTTTTATTGTGCTTTGGTAAGGAAGGTGAACTGGGTTGTTTATTTCCACTAATTTCTTATGTTCCTGGGCATGGACGAATGTCATCTGCTCCTGGACGGCAGGTGAAGGCTGCTTTCTGTCATTGATTTCCAGCTTCTCTATCTGTTGCTTTTCTAAGGCTAGAAATAAAAAAGGAAGAACAAAGAACATCCTTACATATCCCATGGCAAACTGTCCTCTTTCTTCTCAATTTCTGTTCTTCCTGAGTCTCAACAGTATATCAGTGTGAATCGTGTGTTTCCAGAGGGAGAGAGAGAGCCACAGTATTTGTGCATGAGTGTTAGTCATGAATTCATTGGGGATTTTGACAGAAGATTGTAACTAGTCATGTATCTAAGCATATTGATGCCCTAACACATCAATTAATTGTACCATAAAATGAAATCATAGAACCATCACTGATGATTTTCCTGTCTAAATGTTTGGCATTTAATCAAGGAAAAGAGAGTATACCAAACCCCGGGTACTGACGCACATCAGCCTGGTTCTTGCCACTGAATACACATTTTGGGCGGTTGTGCTTCTCCTTGTCATTTCCAGCACGTGTCCTGTGGAAGCAAAGCAGTTCGTGTTAGTTAGTTGGTTGGTTGGTTAGTTAGACAGACCTTTGCAGGCCTTCCTAGTTGATACACAGTTGCAGCTAATGGTCTGTCAGCCAGCACAATTTAACTAACAAAGGAGTGGATTATTCGTAAAAGGATGCACTGTCTGGAGCCTCAGTATGGGAAAGATTTCAGTGGCTGTTGTTATGTACCATATCCTGCGTATCTGACGCGGTTTTGGTGAAGAAGGGGTTGCGTATCCCCAAGGTAGGTAAGGTCTGTCCCTGGTCCCCCCTGCCCTGGGCTCTCTCCCACCGCTACAGGAATAAAGTGCTTCTGTTCCCGCCGCATCTCAGTTGCAATTCCAGCTATTTCTGCGACAGCCCCTTGCGTCCAAGGAACCAAAAATATCTGTTCAAAACGGTAACGGTCGGCGTGTAGGCTGGCAGCCAGTGGAACCAGCAGGAAGGGGTAGCTTCCCAACACGGAGTAATGTCTCTTAACTCTGGCCACTGGTGTGAGCGTCAGGTAAATACCTGGTGCCGTTCACGCACCCGTAGTGATGGAAGAGCTGACAAGAGAGCAGAGGAGGCATTATGCCCGTGCGCTCTTTCTTCCTCCTTTTAATATTATTTCAAGAAATTGATCATCCCCTGGGAAAAGAGCATCTAGGAAATTTTCTATGTGCGTCGTGGCTGTGATTAGCTGGAGTTCTAAGTGAGGAGCAAATTACTGTAGCCTATTAGCATAATTAATACACAAACAATACTAAATATTTTGCATTTGAACAGGCATTTTGTCAAATAGGATAAATGGACCAATACATATCTTTTGTTGAAATCCCGGCTGCTTCACTAACAGTTGTGGGAAGACAGTTTTGCTGTTTGTATTCTGGTTAAGAAAGAATACTGCTCCCTTTTGGCATGGAGCAATTTATTATGTAAATATCACAGTGCTCCTAGTCCCTACTAAATTCCACTTAAGATTTGCTGGCCTATACCGTAGCAATGTTGAAGTATCTAAGCATTATTACTAGATCAGCCACTTGCTTTTTGGAGGGGGAGATATAGTGCCAATGATTTAAAAGATTTTTCTTTCCATGCCAGATCTAGCTGAGCCCACAGGAGAGAACAACTTGAAATGTATCATCTGCTCCTCTAATAATGACGCTTTATTGCTTTCAGATGAGCTAAAAATGTTTAATGCAAATGGCTGTCTGCATCAAAGATACTGTTATATGGCACACTTGGGATTTCCTCAAAGACCTGTACGCTATAACTGGGTGCCTCAGGTGATGTTAACTTTTTGACTAAAGTATTGACATTTTCTTCTGTAGTACAAAGACTATCTTTTCAGCAGATTTGTATGTTTCACTGTTTTTTTTATATTTGATTTGACAAGTTCACCTTTGTAACCACAAATTTCTTTGTTTGTATTTTCTTCTTTCTAGCTTTTTTGTTCTGTTTACAAAACCTGTCTGTCTCTCACATAACTCAAGCAGCTGAAGGCTGCTAATAAACATTCCCCTTACAAAGAAGTAATGAAATAATAACCTCTAATCTTGGCTAAAATGACAGAGGTAAATTAAATAAAAATACTTACAAATTTCTACTTTCAGATATTTTGCCTTTTGTTTGCTAGAACTTCATCAAGGTAGTCCTCCACAGTTATCGGAGTAGTATATCCTGGAGAGACACAGCAAACACATCTCATGCAAAATTGCAATTATGATGCATCATATACAAATCTGATTACAAAAGCAGGATCTTCTATCTCTACTTTGACTTCGGGGTCCTTCTCAGCTTGTTATTTCTCATGGTAGTCAAAGTGATTCCAGGGAGTCTATCAAAAAATAGAGCCATACTGCAGGTTACACCAATAACCAGAGAGTAAGCCGTTCTAGCTGTCTCTCGTTTTGAAATCTGTTCAGTAATTTCCTCTCTGCTGTGAAAGCATCAAGAAAAATATTCTTTGGTTTTTTACCATTATAATTTGATTCAGCAAGAAACTACACATTTTTTATCTGTAGAATGCATATTTTTAATACTTTATGTGGGTTTTCCCACCTATTAATACCCTTTTCTAAGGTATTAAGCAGCCTTAGATCCTAATGCAAACACAACTTAAGATATAGGTTACAAATTAGACCATTTTCCTGTGTCTAAGAAAAGAGGCAATCAGCTGTATAGGGTAAGGCAGAAATGTGAATCTAAGTAACTATGATATTTCCACCAGCTGGAATATACATTCTAGCATTCTGTAAACTCAGAATGATAAAGATACATTAGAAGTTTTTAAAGTATTTTAGAAAGAGAGAAAAGATCAGAGCTTAATTTTCAGGAGAAAAAATCCCTCAACCATCAAACCCAAACAACCTTTTAATACGTTTGAGGACTTATTATAATTACATTTTTAATCCACAAGCTAAATATACTTTGTTGTATTTGTTACCTTCAATAGAAATTGACAAATGACCACGAAAATGATCCGAGGGCTGGGAAGTCTCTCCTGTGGGGACGGGCTGGGGGAGTTGGGGTTGTTCCGCCTGGAGAAGAGAAGGGTCCGGGGAGACCTTACTGTGACCCTTCAGTGCTTAAAGGAGGCTTATAAGAAGGATGGAGAAAGACATTTTACCAATGACTGTAGCGATAGGACAAGGGGAAATGGCTTTAAACTGAGAGAGTGTAAATTTAGATTGGATGTAAGGAAAAAATTCTTTATGGTAAGGGTGGTAAGACATTGGCACAGGTTGCAGATGCCTCATCCCTGGCAGTGCCCAAGGCCAGGTTGGATGGGGCTCGGAGCAACCTGCTCTGGGGGAAGGTGTCCCTGCCCAGGGCACGGGGGTGGAACGAGATGATCCCTAAGGGCCCTTCTCACCCAAACTATCGTGTGATTCTATGATTTTATGACTAATTTTTTTCCAGTAAAGCTTGAGAACAAGAGACAGAAAAATTCCAAGAAATGTAAACTTTCTTGCCCTCCTTTTGAATGTTCCAGCTGTTATAGATAAAGAATGGATTCACCAAAATCCACTCACTGGAATCCAGTGAATGATTACTGGAAGATACAGGATTCTTTGGGTTTGACTTTTTGGTTGTTTCGTTGAGTTTTTTTTTAAAGTGACCCCCATTTAGCCACTTGTACCCTCCACTTTTGCATGCACAGGCTTCTATAGAATTGTATTATGCTACACTCTGAGTAAACTGAGTAAATAAGAGTGTTCTGGGTTTTGTTAAACCATTTTGTTCTTCAGTTTGATTGAGAAAAGCAAATTAAGAGCGAGTGGCTGGTGTCTAGACTAGCTGCATTTCACTCAGACTAAAACCAATAAACTAGAACTGCGGTTCAGATTCTGTACCGGTTTATATAGCAAGGTTTTGGGGAGGTGGTGGTTGTTGCAGGGTTGGCTTCTGTGAGAAGAGACCAGGGGCTGCCCCCATGTCAGAAAGAGCAAATTCCTGATGACCCCAAAAGAGACCTACCACTGGACAAATGCTGAGTGCATCAGCAACTCTGGTGGAGCCTCTCTGGAAACGTATTGAAGAAAAAGTAAAAAATGCTGCACAGCAGCTGTGAGAGAGAGGAAAGAGAAAAATGTGAGAGAAGGAGGAGGGAGAGGAGGTGCTCCAGGCACCTGAGCAGAGATTCCCCTGCAGCTCCTGGAGATCCCAAGGTGGAACAGGTAATTCCTTGCAGCTCATAGAGAGACGGTGTCGGAGAAGATACCAACCGCATTCAGTGGAGAGGCCATGCTGGAGCGGGTGGATATGCCCTGAAGGAACTACAGCCCGTGGAGAGGAGCCCACACAGAAGCAGGTTTTCAGGCAGGATCCGTGGCCGTGGGGGGGACCCACGCTGCCACAGGCCATTCTGGAAGGACTGCACCCCACGGAAAGGACCCATGCTGGAGCAGGTCATGAAGTGCAGCCCATGGGAAGGACCCACTGATTTACACAAGAGAAGAGAGGTAAATAATTATTGCATGCCTGAAGCGTGTGTCTGGCTTGTGTTTTGCATTTCCCGTGTTCATATTGGTACTTCTTTCTGAAGATCTGGTTATGCTGGAAAAGAGTTATGTTGCATTTTTTCAGTCTTTTACAAGACTATTTCAGAATAATATTCATTCTAGTATTGGTTTGTTTCATTCACAAATCCTTACTCTTTCCATTAAAACTTCATAATTTGTTTTCATTAGTTGCAGGTTTGTAAGCTTCAATAATGCAGTAGGTAGGACAGAAAAAGCCCCTTCTTAAGAGATGAAAAATTAATCAATCTCCTGATCACTGGATTGAAATATTGCAAATACTTGTATAGTTTACGCTCTGGGTTTCAGTCGTCTTCTTTTTTTCATTTAGTACTCTCCATTCCTACGCAGACATTAATCTGGGTGTTTGGTAATCGCTATTATTTCCATCTTACCTGAGAAGATTTGAAACTTTGGTTCTACAACAGCTCACACGCCCACACCCACCTATTCCCTGCTGAAGAATCGGTTCTGTTGCCTCATACCTGCCTCAGTCCTTTCCTGGGTTTCATTCCACATCTGCCCCACAACACCAGGGTGATACATTCTGCTTCTCCAGACCTTTTTTCTCTCCTCCTGCTGTTCTCCACTCACTTCTGGAGTGACCACAAGGACAGAGAAGCAGCGTCCCCCTCCCCTTCCCCTTCCCCTGGCCTCCGCGCTGCAGGCAGAGCAGGGGAGGCATCTCCTCGGCGTGGAAGCGAGTGGAGGGAATGGGAGAGCAGCTGGGATCCTCGCAGGCCCCTTTCCTCGGCTTGTAAGAGCAGCACTAGACCGCTAAGCTGGAGTCCATTCATTGCCAAACAGCTCTAGTTGGATGCCTCCACCTTGAGGGGCAGTAAACTGGGACAGAAGGTTAACCCAAGGAGTTGCCTTCCTCCTTCCCGGTAATTATTGGTAATTTGTTCACGGTTCCCACAGAAATGCAGATTTTCTTTTCAAAGTTTGTCTGCATGAACAGAAGGTAACTTAGATTAGACAAAAGGAAAAACTGCATAGTTTTGCTAGGTAATAAATCCTTTTAAGGATTTTTTCTCCTAAGAGAGTAGTGTTTAAAACAAATACCAGTTGCAATTAAGATACAGAAACACAACAAGTAACTAAACTTTCTTTTAAATATTTAGTGCTGGTTGCACCACTCTTGTAAATCTATGTTTAAACACTCAGTCACATCACATGAAGAACTGATCACCAAGCCAGACAAGGAAAGTTGTTTTGTAACCAAAATACTGGACTGTTAGCTGTTCGTCTCTGGTTTTTCCACTCTTAACTAGTGCCTGCCACAATAGACAAGACTGTAGAAGAGTTGAGGTATAGGCCAATTCTGCTACAGCAATTTCTATTCCTGCTTACCTCCTGCCTTTTGCTGTCAAAAGCTAGAAGCTGTAAATTCATTAGCTGGAGGCCAGGTCTTGGGGAAATGGATTTGAAATTTAATAGCAGTCATGAGGTTGATATACTGAAAAGGGACTTCGGGATGTTTGGAAAGCAATAATAAAGGGCAAGTGAATTCAGCAACCCAACTATTAAAATGCTTTCATAAGGAAAAGAAATTTAAGCTAGAGAAACCATTTTTAATAAAAATATCGCTTGCAGGAAAAAATTGTGTGCACTAATGGAACCTCAGTGGAAAGGGTGGAAAATATAAGGACTTGTGGCTCGTCCTATCAGGACAGTTAATGTGGCCATTCTGGAGACATATCCACAGCATGCTAATCATTGGCCATCTGTCAGAAAGAAAGAATAACACCTCCTTCTTATTAAAAAAAGGGGGGATAATTGTAATTTTTTATTGTGTGTTAATGTTGCACTATCTCTAAGGATTCCAAAGTTATTCTGAGGAAAGTCGATCTCCCAGGACTTTAAGGATTCAGACTGGCGAAGCTGATTGAGGATTTGTGGAAGAAAAGCACAGAAGTCATAAAATTAATTAAAAAAATGAATAAATATTGCAACTGCAGGCTATGACATGTCTTTTGAGACCAGACAAGAATTCTTTCTCTCCCTTGATGCATAACTTGATTTTTGCTTTTTTATCTCTTGATTCGGAAGTACTAGAAATGTGGTATAAAGTTGGGTACTTAGGTGATGGCCTGGGACCCTAAAGAAATTAGTATCTCCAAGTGTTTTTTAACGTCCCTTGCTAAAGCGGTTGGGCACCCATCAACTTTACTGCATGTTCCCTTCCTACATGGGTGGTGTCGGTCACCAGAAGATACTTCATCTGATTCCTGTGATATAAATCATCCTAGACCATGGGGTTTCTTCAGGTTCATGAGAAAAGCATGCTGGGGAGTGGGGCACTTGTAAGGCTGTTCCAATACCCCAGGATTCCTTAACATATCCCTGTGTGACAAATGGCTTGCTATTAACTATTAATCTTGAAAATCACCCTTATATCAAGTGAGATAAGGTAAAACGTAAGTCAAGGTATTAATTCACCACATCCAAAATAATCATCAAATTTAGAAATATAGATTAAGATAAAAGTGAGGCAATTTAAAAATAAAAGGCTCTTTATTCACTTTAAGCCAAAATTATTTTAGAATGTCTCTTTCTTGATTCACGGGGATTTTCTTTTCACAAATGCCTGGCACTGCAGGCTGTGCACCTCAGATAATAGCATTCATTGCTGAAGCATGCCTGTTTTGCAAACTATTTCTGGCTTCTTCTCAGGGTCATCCAGAGGTTCTACTCAAATTTGGTGTTTTGCCATCAAAACATAATCCAGTCGCCAGTAAAACCCTTCACTGTCTTCCTCTGCCAACAGAGACTACAGTTTCATACCAAGTTTCTTCCAGCAGCGCACTGCCCAACTCCCAGAGTCTTCTCCAGCCAGTTATTGCCAGACACGTGGCGACACCTCTGATTTTTCGTAGCCCTTGCTGGTTGAGGCTGGGGAGAACTGATGCCATTCCCTTTGAAAGACGGTAGATCTGGAGAGGTGGAGTTTGCAAGGGTAATTTTCAGTGTTTGCTGTAGCATGGGAAGCAATGGTTCCTTATGATTTTGATGCTGTGATTTTATGATTAGCTGCCATATTATGAATCCCGATTAGAGATCAGGAGGGTATTTTTGGCCTAGGTCAGACTGACGGGATGACCAGAAAGGATTTGTTCATTCATCGCTGTAGCAAGCAGTCTGCTCTTCTGCATTGTCCAACAGCCTTTACTAAAACTGTCCTCAGCCTTCACCTCTTCCAGGATTTGTGTCTCCTTCATGTTAGAACTGTAAGGAGAGATGAATTTTTTTTTGTGCTGTTTCTGTTGAAAAAAAAATGAAAGTGCAGCCTAATTTAGCAAGCCAAAGGAATGAAGGATATCAATGAGGATCTTGATCTGTACTTTTCTTGTGGCCAGTATGGTTATGGGTTATGACCTATCGCTATAGTTCTTAAATGTGTTGTAAGGTAATAAGAAGCCTTTGGCAGCCTATGTTGTATGCAGCTGGCTTTATGTGTGTTCCCGTGAAGTAAACTTCTACATCATTGCTGCTTGCAACAGCTGAGAGTGGATTTGACAATCCCCAAGTTTCATTCCGTTTCTAAAGTTGAATGGATGTAACTGAGGCTTGGCGGTGGCAGTCTTCCCAGGACAGATGGACAACATCTGTCATTTACACTAGGAGCTGGTTTGGGTCTGGAGCGCAGGATATAATTCGTTTTGATAGTTAATATTTGCCTAGGCACTACAGACTGAAGGTTTATATTGTGTACAATAGTATCAGCTTGAAAGGACATACTTGGAAATGGTGTTTGAGAAGTCTGCTGAGCATGGAGTAATTATAAATAAATGAGGAGAGGAAAAGATTCAGATTGCTTTAATTTGGACCGTGTATTTTGGAAAAATGTGAGGGGGATACACGTGCGATAAATTGTTTTATTTTGCATATTACATCTTGCAGTTATAAAGGACCATATATTCATAGCTACTTAGCTTTTCATGAACAAAGAGATTATATGAAAGTCTCTGAACACTGAAGAAGAGCATTAAAACTGGAAGGCAACTGTGCAGTATGACCTATCAGTATAATATTGCAGTATAAAATTGCAGTGGTAAATTTTAACTCACTGACTCAGGCCTACAAAGTCTTCTTATTTATTTTAGCACAAGGGCTTTGCACTTATTTAATCATTTACATCTACGCACGTTGGTTTGAACAACAGCAAATTACAGCCATAGCATCTAACTCCCGCTTTCTGTTGAATTTAGAGTTGCACAACACCTGCAATAAAGCTGGAAAGAAGACGAGACTGAGGCAGAGGAACCATATGCGGAGGGATGCAGGGGCATACGGCTGGATAAGGAGTCAGGAGGAGAGAGCTTACATTTGCTGGATGAGGAGAGAATAGACATGAATTTGGCCTAGGTTTTCTTTTAGTAGTAAGTCCACGTGTGAAAATGTAAGGGTCATTAAGAAACAACGTGCACTATATACAAAGAGGTGCTGCTGAACAGAACAGACTATGCCAAGACTCCTTGATGATTCAGTTCTATCCTTTTCTACCTCATACACACCCAAAAATCTATAGAAAAGGAATATGTGTCATTTCTTTCTAGCATGGTAGCAGTGCCAGTAACATGCTGAGGAAGTCAGAGAGGCAGTGAGAACAGGAAGCACAGTATTAGTAGAGGATTTAATTTAACCCTACTACAGACCAGAGAACGGTGACACAAGCATGATGCTAAGGTTGGAGTTTTAGATACAAATCATGACTCCTTCGTGAAGTTAACAAAAGGAGAAATCCAGCATAGCTGTACAGAGGTTTCAAAAGGGAAACCACAAGAAAATGAGGAAAATAGCAGGAGCAGCCAGAGAAGAAAAATATTTGAAAGCAGCATGGAAACCATGTTGGAGGCATAGAGCAAAAGCATACCACCTGTCAATAAAGACTTGAGAAGTGAGAAAGACAGCAATGTAAAGGAAGCTCATAAATTCAGAAGGCATTTTTCCAAACAATTAATTTGTGTCCAAGAAAATATCATAAACTCCAACAGGCACAGTGTAAAAGCACAGCAAGATGGACCACAAAAACATCTCGAGAACAACTTGGAAAGGTTCAAAAACTGATACTACATATTTTTTCATATACAACAGAAAGAGGACGCTTTCCTGAGAATCTGCAGAGATTATAGTACAACTGAAATATAGAAGGAATGTTCTAAGTAGACAAAGGTTATAACACTGATTTTTTTTTTTCCACTCCATGTTAAGTATGGAGGAGTTTGAGGTGTAGAAACAGGGACACTTCTTTTCAGAGTATGTGTCAGAGGCTTTGTCTAAAATTGAAGTATTGGCAGAAAAGGTTATGGATCAAGGAGACGATGTGAGCAATAACAAATCACCAGGAACAGATGGCTTCTGCCCCAGAGTTCTGAGGGAACTCGAGTGTGAAATAGCCAAACTACAAACTGTGGTGTGTAGGAAACTGCCTCAGTGTCAGAGGACTGGAAAGTGGTTAAAACAATGCCAATTTTTAAAAAAGAGCTCCAGGGGAACTACGGATGAATAAAGACTGGAATTAAGGGACATATGGATAAATATGAGATGTCACAAACCTACTGGAGTCCTTTGAAAAGATTAACATGCATTTAGATAAAGGAGGTCTGACTACCATGCCATTGGATTTGTAGAGTGCTTTCACTCATGTATCTCATCAAAGGTTCTTAAGAAAACTAAACAGGGAAAGTATTCTTAAGGGTAAAAGCTAATAAAAAAAATAGGAAAGAGAAGACAGCATTAAATGAACAACTGTCCTTGCAGTGGAAGACAGTTCACTGCAGAAGCTCCATAGATATCTATGCTGGGTTCTTTGGTGCTCAACATACTCATGAGACTTCTGGAAAAGGGAGGTGAACACGGACATGACAGAAGCTGCTGATTCGGTTAAGCTATTCAGGGTAGTAAAGATGATGTCCAGCTGTGAACGACTGCAGAAAGTGAACGACTGGGAGCTGAACTGAGAGCCAAAAGGCAGTGTTGACAACGGTAAGTTAAGTCAAAACCTCTGCCTGAACTACTTTCTTTCTAAGATCCAAATCCTATCCTGCAGCAGGAAGAATGCAGCATAGGTTAGAAAATGACCTCCCAAATTCTCAGATTTCATACTCCATATGTGTACTACAGCTATCTTGAAACAGCTGTACAATAAATGTACTGGACCTGGTCCCTATTCACGTGGCAGGAAAGAACAAACCTTAAAGGAGGAACAAGCACTTAAACCAAAGCCTGCCTGTGAAAACTGGTGGGTGATTTGGTCTTTTTCCTCCCAGTCCATCACTCACAGCAGTTGCAAACATGACTCACTTTATTGTGACTGTACTAGGATCTAACCAGGATCAGTGTATTCTTAGGATGGTCAAAATGCAAATCTCTGAAAGATTTTTTTTTTTCTTCTTTGCATCTAAAGTGGAGAGTAAAATGACAGACAGAGCTAAATTACTTGCTTTTCATATATGGAAGCTCTTAATTGCTGTGTGGTGTGGTTAAAAGTAGAGAGAATACACTGTCAAATTACTTTGCTTTACTGATTGGAACACAAACCCTGTGAAAAGGCTGCAGAAGCACAATGCCATGGGAGAGAGGGAGACAGGAATGACCATCAGGTATAAAATTAGAGTGGGAGCATTATGCATTGACTGTGCAATTTCTGAAATTAATTACTTTAGGGATAACTTTCCATACCTGTTTTCAAAGCAACATGGAAAATAATGATGTAAGACATTGACACCAAATGCACTGCTCAGGTGAAAACATCACACCAACCCGAGAATGTTATTTTGGCTGCCACTCATTTATTCAAAACCACTACAGTGTCACATATTCACCTGCGTTCTGACATGATCTTTTCCCTTCTTAAGTTTAAGATGAAAGAGAGTCCTTAGATACAAGTATATCAGTAAAGAGAGTTAAATATACAGTCTTTGGTCAGAACTGCTTCCACCTATGTTTTTGTTCTGTGCTGTTATTAAGCTTCATGAGCTCCACAGTTAGCTGTCTGTTCTGAAATGGGATGATCTTTTTGTTGGCTGTTGGCAAAGGACAGCAAGAATGGCAGTATCAGTCAAAGTAGACCATTATGTGTGTGCGCCTCGGATATGTGTGTGAGGCTATAGCAAGCATTTAATACATGCCAAGCACTTCCTCCTTTCCACTTTTGATTGCATTTTATAGGAATTAATAGTCCATTTAATAAGACAAATTTTAGTGTAAGTATCTTGTTTTCTTGCCCTGGTTTTACTCCTTCCTAACTATTAGCACATGCCTACTCTGCTTATTTGTTTCCTCTTGCAAATGGAAAGAAGATACATCTCTAATATAACCCCAGAGACATCCCTGAGAATGAGGTTAATAAAAGATATCAAGGGAGGGGAAAAAAAAAAGTGTTCAAGAAAACAAATCTGGGAGGGAAGAGGGAATGGGAAGCGCAGAATGGACTGAAGACCAACGGCTCAAAAGGTGGAAGAATGAGGAACCCAAAAGATAACCTGAAAAACAGACACACCCCCACAGCACCCCCTGCTCCCCGAAAAGAGTCCGAGGAGCTGGCTGGTGGGCACAGCTGGAACAAAGGCCATACACTGGTGTGGGTCAGAAGGGCCCTTAGGGATCATCTCGTTCCCAGCCCTGTGCCCTGGGCAGGGACACCTTCCCCCAGAGCAGGTTGCTCCGAGCCCCATCCAACCTGGCCTTGGGCACTGC
>JANZLQ010000030.1:2656635-2684936 GCA_026212715.1 Elanus axillaris | reverse complement strand
GGGTGTCGGAATTCTACCTGTCAAGTGGGGTGTCTTTTTTACTTTTTTTGTATTGTTTTTACCTCCTGCTTTAAATCAGATGAATCTAAACGCTTGTAAGGCTTATGCATCAGAACTGAAAAGGGAGCCAGATTACAAATACAGTGTACAGCCACATCTAGAGATCATATAAAATCAGACCTCAGAATACTTCACAGTTTATGCTTACTCTGAGGGTAGACAAAATTAATCTACCTGTAAATTAAATTGCAGCTAAATCACTCAAACCTTAACTTTTTCAAAACTTCATTACATCATCCCCACTCAAAAAATTTTTGCCACAGATTTTCTATAGTGGTAGCTCACTTCTTTATGCAGCGTAAAAAAAGGGGGGGAAGTGTAATGTTGTGGGTTTGTTCCTGACCTTTTCCTAAGAAAGTTTAGAGATCCTCCCGTACAGACAGATGAGGTGAATCTAAATGGCATCAAGCAGCACGTTGTCTACACCACTGCTTCGGAGGAACATGCAGCAACTTCACAGCCAATTATTATGCAATTAACTTGCCTAGGAAAAAAATCCTTAGGGGGGGGTTACTGCTTTTTTTTTTTTTCTGGTAAAGCCATAAGGAAAATAATGCTGTAAAATTTTGTGTATTCTTGCACTGAGATATATTGCACAGATTACTTCCCTACAAAATGACCATTCAAACAATGCAAACTGCTATTAAACACTTTTTTTTTTTAATATCATCCTATATCTCCGAAGACAAATGATTCTTAAAGTGCGAACTTTTAGAAAGCTGTTTCTTCATGAAATGAGAGCAGTTTTCCTTTAAGCTACATGGAAATGTCACTTCCCTCCTCTCAGCATGCCGCACAGATGCAATGTAATGTGGAAAGGAGATCTGGGCCTTACAACCAATTCTGTGTCTATGGGATTCTTGAAAACTGAAATATGTGGCAAGTACCTTGATGACAGGCAGGATAAAGGAGAGATCTTTCAAAGAAAATTTCAGCTAACAGTTGAAACTTTTAAAAAGGCAGCTTAATTTGAAATGCAAGTGAGATGCAATAAATTATTTCCTTAATAAACAAATAGATTTTTTTTAATGGTCTACTAGCAAATTATAAACTTTTTTCCTCGATAGATCTTTAAATGAGGTTCCTAAATAATTTCTGTGACTCACTTTTAGGGAAAAAATAACACATAGGAAGCT
Source organism: Elanus axillaris (assembly GCA_026212715.1). NCBI lineage: Eukaryota > Metazoa > Chordata > Aves > Accipitriformes > Accipitridae > Elanus > Elanus axillaris. Next base: position 2,683,740 of record JANZLQ010000030.1, on the reverse strand, counting down.
CAATGGCGAAGTTCCATTCACTTTCACGGGGTGAGAATTACAAGTTCATTCCGAGCTTTTCTATAAACATCTGCTAATTATGTTTCATTGAGATGCTTAATCTCTATTTACTGCTTCCTAGGTAGGAGCTCATTTACCTGATAACTTGATTTTTCTCAGACAGTGTCTTGTGTCTTGGAATATTCCTATGAAGTGAGGTTGAGGTATCATTACATGCTTTTCATGTATGAAGCAGCACAGATCTTAATACAGCTTCAAGATCTTAAACATCTTAAATTCATTCAATATTAGTGTCTTTTCTCTGACACAATTTCCTCAGAACTGCTAATCCTGAATATTATCTGTATCATCTGTATCACCTTGACAGACATCTCTTTTTCTGCCTGACTTTCTGGTTCTTCAACTTATCTCCAAGAAATTGCACTGTACTGCATTCTGAGAATAAATTGCAACATAATAAATTAAAAAGAAGCCCCTGCTGCAATAATACACTGGAACTTTTCCTGTGGTTTTAACTATAATAGCAAAGAAAGTCATATTTTAGCTTTTACTGAATGCAAATATTTTGTACAACTTTCCAGTACTTGCTTCAAAGTAATCATGCTACATGAAAGTACATCATGCTATTTACTGAAAACTTTGAGAAGAGCCAGCTGGTCAATTAGAGAAAAATGCCATCTATCTTTCAGCATAAAAAAAATTTTATTCAAGCCAGAATCTCTAACTTAGGACATGCTAATAAGCCTTCCAAAATGTACAGGAAGAAAAAAATTAATTATGTGTAATTACTATTTCCTCTAAGACTTTTTTCCTAGGCACACTTTTTTAAATTGTTTTCTCTGGATATTCCCAAGAGAAGCAAAGCCCTTCCTATCTCTATGAAACCAATTCAACCATAAGGCTAGAAACCGATTCCTCTGATTTTTACAGTTGGTTTTTTTTTTTCATTGTCTGCTAGAAAAAGGAATCATTTGGTACCTGGATATTCCTTTCTACATAGCAATGAACCCTTGTCGTGATCAAGATGAGCAACGGTCCATACTGAAAAAAATCACGCCTGACCTCTCAGCCACACTGTTAAAGTCGGTGCAAAGGTTAAAGTTTTCTGGTGGAACTCAGCTGCTGTGTATTTGTTATTGCAGCTGATGTAGGTATGGCGACACACGCACCTCTTCAGCGCTGATTTAAGTTTCAGTTCAGCACTGCGGTACCCAACTGCCTTAATTTAAAAGCATACATAAATTTGTCCTTATAAACTGAAAAGATGCGAAAGGGACAGGGATGAGAGCGTCAAACTGACATCTGTTTGTGATGAAACCAATGGACTGAATTTCACCATTCTTAAGTGAGAGATTAATCCATCCATTGCCTCCCCCTGCATTTTTTGTTTGAACCTATCTAGGGGAACTTAAAGAGTGAGACGATACCAAGTCCCTGAAATATGTTACCGTGATCTAAGTGGATAAAAGAAATACTTTTTGTCCTGTCATTTTTTTGGCTGCAGCCTCTCTTTAGCTCTTGTTGGGATGATAAGGTGCTGTTGCTTCCACTGCTTCTGCAACTGAGGAGTGTTATTGCTGTCTGAGTCGCGTTTCTGGGATCTGTGATGAATCCAAGTCATTTTTCCACTGGTTGGAAAGCTTCGCTGCTCTATAGGGAGTGTCCATCCCATGTAAGGGTGAGTATGCAGAAGAAATAAATGTGTGCTTCACTGTCCGTAACTCTACCGGGTGGTACCGAGGTTTGGTGGCATCCCCTTCCCGCTCCCGCAAAGGACGGAGCCAAGTGCACCTCGATATCGCTAGAGACAACTCTTACACTGATAACTGGAAGTTTTCCAGTCTTCTGGCAGACCACGTGCCTTTTTTCTCACGCTCCGCCCAACATCATGCTGTTTCCCATATTTTGGCCTTTATCTCAGGGTACGTACTCCGCAGAGGCCAGGAGCCCGGAACAAACCATGAGTTCCTTTCCTAACAGGAGAGTCAAAGCTAACGTAGATACCGCTTTTCACTTAGAGTGCCTTTTGGAGTTGGGATTGAGCCCTGCCTGCCTTCTCAACCCAAAATATTAACACTGGGACCGATGAACTGCACAACCATATACTGAGTTTAATGAAACATTCATCAATTTTAGATTCTACTTGTTAAAAAAAAATATAAAAAAAATATATCAGGGACAACACAACAACGTTTCCTTATAAAATTATTGAAACGATCAAAACAAAATTTACCAACAACAAAAGAATTCAAGAAGAGCTACATTAGAAAAATCCTATCCTTCATCTCAATGTTCTTCCTGCAGATGCCCCTGGCAATGGCCTTGGTCCCAGTCGATGAACCCATTCTGCTGTAAAAGCTTCTCCCCTTCCTTCCCTTTCTCTGCAGGACACAGGCTGTTGCACAAGGTGGGGTTTTCAGCCTGGGAGTGGCTGACGCTGGTGACTTTTCTTTGGAATTGTTTGGGAGGAGACATAAAAAGGTCTCGTTCTTCCTGACGGATCGCTGGAAACACAGAGGAGTCCACCCATCCCCTCGCCCACCTGTACCTCAGCTGCTCCCACTGCAAAGCCAAAGCTCACGGCCTGCGTCTGCGGAGTTTCCATTGCGCTCCTCGCCTTGCACTGTCGTGTCGCAGGGAATATGCACTATTTATTGCTAATGTACAGTGGGAACTTGCGATGGCTTCCCGTTGAGAAAAAAATGCTCTTGTGAGAGTCCGGTACGTCAACCGCTATTCTTAAAGCAAGAGAGTTGATGTTGTGTTATCACTAGGTAGCAGAGTCGTTTCTTTTGAGTACATCTATAAGCTGAAGACCAGCTGCTTGTATTTTGTCAATGTGGCACTGACAAAGACGAGTCCTTTACGGAGACTTGCCCGTCCTCATCCTGAGTAGTTTATATTATTAGCTGCGAAGATTTTCCGCATTTGCTAGGCTTTGCTCGGGCTCCAGCTCGGGAAGGAGCCCTGCTGCCTCTCCTGAGAGCCACGGAATAGGGTCCTGGGAGAGTTTGGGTTGCCAGGCACGTCTGGACATCATCCGGTGCCTCTCGCCTCCCAGAGCTGGGCAGCTTCGCTCCAGCTCCCAAGGGCGTTCGAGGGCCTTGGCCTGCCTAGCTGGGCGTTCCCCCGACATGGAGAGCCCAGCAGCCAGTCTCACTGACGGGCGTGAGAGGGTCATCGCAAGGAATGAGTCGTGGCTTTCCTTTGATATTTGTTTTCCATCATTTTCTTTGAAATGTTCTGTGCAGAAAGACTGAGTAATCTGGAGGGCCTTACATCCCTTTAAACAATCTTCTGCATGTGAGGAGAGGAAATAAGGCTAAATATCTACATGTACATATACTACATGCAATATATATTCATATATAATAATATTCGTTGGCATGGAAAATTGTTTTGAATTGCCCTTTTATTTGCATTAATTTTTTTAATTGAAATTCTTTTACAGTAGCTATCATAAATATTCAGTCAGAATAACTGATGAGAAAACAAGCTACCAGATAGCAAAGCAACAAGAATATCAGTTGTAATATTGCCCTTCAATTAACATTTACATTTTTTCTAATATCTATTATTCTGATTACCAAAATAATTAGCAGTTACAAACTCAAGTTCTAGTCATAAATAATTCTACATTAATATATATATATATATATGTCCTTTAGGAAAAAAGATTAAGCATACAACAATCGTATACTGAGTAATTAGGGGGAAAAAAAAACAAACAAGACTGGAAAACACATAGAATAGGTAAATGTTTTTACATGTATGTATTTTTTCATTTTATAAAAATCTTGAAATCCTGATGCTTTTTTTGAATTCAGAAGAAAAACAGTTTTACAAATAGTATTTACTTTATGCATATCATATGTATTATGTATAAAATATGTTAAATATGTGTATGTGATTTATTTGTATACAGGTATAGCATATGTCTTACATATATGCTACGGATATGTCCTGTATGACATAACGTTTATATATATACATATATGTCCTCTCCATGTTTATGTTTAAATATCAGAGTCCTGCAGAGTACCAATTCCTAACATTTATAATTTTAAAAATAGTAATATGATTAGTAAAATTCAAGTCTTTATCATACATTTTTGTTGGTACCACCTTGAAAGAAAGTTTATTACTGGTAAATCAGTGTTACCTGTGGCACTTTGGATTGAAATGAAAGTGTCTTCCCAGTCTTATCAGAAATTTACTACCACAGCAGTTTCTGAAGTAGTATCATATCCACACAGGACTGGAGACACAGATATTGTCTTGAATATCAATTACGTATACATTTTTTAAATCATAATCTAGGTTTTTTTATGTGACATGCTCTGATAATGGTCTTTGGGCCCCAAACAATTTAGGACATGTAGTTGTAACTCTTCAAATTCTCAGTTTACATCAAGCAATTAAAATAAATGATTAATAGAGGAAATCTGATGAGACTTGTTTTTTTCTTTTTTTTTAAAGAATGTAGCCATTCAGAAGGTGGTAGCAACAGCAATCAGACTGGACAGAACTCCAGGATCAGGGCGCCTGCAACACAAAACCCCAGCTAAACTTTACCATGTAATTTCCTTTCACTTCATTTCTTATTTGGACTCTGTAATTCAGAATAAATGAAATTTAGATTACTGTAGCTAAATCTCTGCCCTTCCTAAGAAAATCAGGGAAAAGCTATGAGATTTTCAAGAAATAAAGGCAGAGATTCAGTTAACAGGAGATACGGATACTGACAAAAATTTTAACAGAGTCAGGATTGCAAGACAAAGGCCAGGGAGAGAGAACGTGAACTACAAGGCAGTTTCAGAATGCATGCAACTTTACTGAGCTATTAATTTGATCTACCTTTCCATGTTTTTTCCACTTCAGCCACATTTTTCACCATTAACATCACTTCATCAATTTGCACAGAGAATATGGCTGCAGCAGGTGAGAATCAGTAGAACAGAAAGCTCTTCAATGCTAATTGGTCAAAAATTAAGTATGTAAATCACCATAACTTCTGTTCCTTCAAGGATAAAGCAGAACATAAGTTACCTGTTTTCCAATTTTGTATGCCAGTAAGCTGATATTTTGCTCCACTTATTTTATGATTTGTTTCTTGATTATGAACCTCTGAGAAAGGCTATGAATTTGTGTGAAACAAATGGATTATCTTGGAAAGAAAGGTGCATTCTGCTTTGGAGAAGAAAAAAAAAGAAGATCAAAACAAAAAAAGCTGAATTGAGATAGCTCTACAATAATTTGGCATTCCAGGACAGGCATCTGTTGTGAATGAGTGGTTTGGGCTGCTTAAAGAATTACCGTCAAGGGTATTAGCAAAAGTGATTTGATAGGAGTTTATAAAAGCACAACTTCACAAAGTTTGATGGCAAGGTTCACTCTATTAATTAATACATGGATGAAGCGTACAAAGGAAAACCAAGTTAGAATCAAACTGGAAATATTCCTACAGAGAGCAAAGATGCAAAAGGGTAAGGGAGACCCTCCCATTGAGACACGAAGTTCAGAGAAGCCGCCCTTGCTTCCTAAAATCCTGATGGAGCTTAGGTGTGGCTGGATCCACTCCTGGTCCCAGACTTGGTCAACAGTTGATGTCTTAAGGGATTATATGTGTGTAGCAGCAGTCTAAGGTTCATTCACAGTTTAAGGTGGATCACAAGATTTAGCAGCACTTAATCATTGCCTAATTTAACATTTACAAATAGAATTTACTAGAATCATAACAGTAACTTAATTATAGATTGAAAATGGCCATATTTATACTATACCTGCTATCAGATACCTCGGACAATTCACACACGCAGGCACACACACACACAAAGAGAGATATATATACAAACAAAGGCAAACATGTTCAAAATTGCCCTCGAATTCAGTGAAGTGTTCATTTCAAATGTCTTGGCATTTCTCAACGGGCGAGAGTTGAGCCTCAAGGAGTGAAGGGTTTCAGCCTCGGTCCCGTCATCGGCTTTTGGTGACGGTCCTCCAAAATTCACAAACTGGCGAGTTCGCGAGCTCTGAGAGGCATCCCACTCTGAGGGAGATGCTGGTCCCAGCCCACTGCGGTCAAGGAGAGCTCAGAGGCTCTCCCTTGGGAACACTCTTTATAGGTTCACAAGATGATTGGCTTTGGTCAGTGTATTTTCATTCTGGCCATAATTCTTGTCAGGTAATTCTGGCACCCTCCAAGGTGAGCCATGATCCAGGCAGCAGGAGTTTCAGGTAGGGTTAGGGAGCATCTAATTGTCCGAACTCCCTGTACCATAGCCAGGATAAGAAAGTACCAGATCATCCCCACTCACTGCACAAGAACACGACATTGGCTGGTCCTGACATCGCAGTGTGGCCCAGGGGATGGGCCCCCACCACCACGGCATCCAAGTGTCACGTACAGACTAAACCCACAGCTCAAGAACATCGTGCCCACACTTCCCGCTCTCCCTTCCCATAAAACCTACTACACTCCTGCCTATGCCACTGCTGGAGACTTAGGTCTGGGATTTCCCTTCAGGGCCAAGTTTGTCACCATTTTCCACACGGCATTCTTAGACTTAGCCAAAAGTTGGGAGCTAGGAACCTAGCTCATATGGATTTTCAGCCAGCTTTCTTCCTCCCTCTGTCTTACCGCCCCTGCCCACACACATGCACACATATTAGTAGGAACGATCCCTTCATAATGGGATGACCTTGTAGCTCCCATATGTAAAACAGGTCGTTTGGTACGTGCTTCACTAGATTGTCATAGAGGTGTAACTCTCTTTCTGTCGTTTTCTTCACCCCTTTACTATCTTTTATCTGAGGCTTCTGAGCATCCTATGGAATCCTTCTGCAGATCTTTCTGTTGTTGAGTAGGACTGGTTATTGAGTAATGTTCCATGCTCACAAGTGAATACTTCCCAAGAAGCCTGCAAGTGTCTTACGCACATCGCAGAGGTGTTAGAACTGCAATGTAAAAATGCCGGTCAGCTCAGAAGTTTCTGGTCGGCTCAAACTGGGGACTGCGAAGGTAGTTCTGCTAAGAAACTACTAAGTCTCTGCAAAACTTTCAAGATTTTACTGGCAACATTCTGTTTCTTGAGCCCACCCACACGGCACCAGTATGTTCAAAATGAAGCCATTAACAGAATTACAAATAATTTAAAAGTCAAAGAAGTTACCTTGAATAAGACTCAAGCTTATTTTGTGGTAGTTCAGGATTTAATCAACAAGATTTTCCGACTTAGTAAGGTCAGCAGAAAATAAACCCATCAGGGTTAGCCCCTGTGAGAGAACTATTAACCTTTGTTTAAATGCACACTGATTTAGGACTCAAAGTGGTAAACAGGAGCTACAAGTGATTGCTGTGAGCATTAAAGAGTGGAAGTTTAGCAGTCATTCTCTAGATTTAGAACAAGTAATTTCCATTGTAAATTCATTCAGTGCTAATTGTGGGAGCAGCTACTCAGGCTTCAGTGACGTGGAAATGAGTGAAAACAATTTATGAAAAGCTACATTTTGTTTATTTTGGAGTCAGAAGGAAAACATCAAAGAACCAAATAATTGAATTTTAACAATTATTAGATTTATTAGAATTATTAGATTTATTTTAACATTTCAGGTTTGGGTGCTGTAATTTTTTGCCAGGATTTATGATTAACTGATCACAAATCTTAGAGACATAATTGAATATTTCTCTGGGCATGTTACACATGTGCAATCCAGTGCAAACATTGGTACAGTAGACCAAAATGTCCAGTGTTTCTTGTTTCTTTGGGTTTTTAAGAATCTGTGTTAACATGTTATCAATTAAAATGTATAATATGATTGAAATAACCAGGGAGCTGCTAAAGTTCTGTGTACAGCTCCCCCTTCCATCAGTTAATATTTAAAATTGGGAAACAGTAACTAGACATGATTTAGGGTTTAGGAACTAACTACTAGACAAAGGGGCTTTGTAAATAAGAAGGATGTTTGTCAGAAAAGGTAATGGATTGTGGTCTGATCATCAAACCTTGTAGATCCGCTTGGAACTGCCAAGATTAGGGAAGAAGGAGGTAAAAGGTAATTCCCACAGGGGAGATGACTTTCATTACTTAAAAAAAAAAATATCCAGTCCAGTTTTTAACTCTTCTCTTTTGCCCCTTATTCTCTTAGTATACAGATGAACATATCTGTAAAGCTTTATCGTTAAGACTGACAATTAGAACTGAAAGTCACTTGCACAATGGGCGTATTTTCTTCTTGGCAAAGAGGGCAGATGATCGACTAATTTTATCATCATGCCACATGACAGTGCTACAGCACCTGAGATTATATGAGTAGCTGCCTGTTGAGAATGCAGATAACCAAAAGGAATTTTAACCTTCCCGGTTGACTTTTAGGGGGCAATTAACTCTGGTGATTTACAAGTGGAATGGTAATTCACCATCCCTGGGGATTCAGTCAAAGACAATATGTGCTGTGTGATGTCATTTTTTTTATCTACATAAGCATTTGAAAATGGATGCATTTAGATGAACAATTCAGAAGCTTGCTTTTATCTTTCATACTACCATTGTGTCCCAAGGGCAGGATATACACTGTACTTTAACATGCTACTAACATGAAATCTTTTTTTCCAACTAATTCAACAGTTTGGACTTTTCAGACTGTGATTCAGTAAAGCTCTAAAAATATTCCCGAACAGATTTCACTAAATCATATACTTGTTCAGTTGTGCCTGTTAGTCCCAGTCATCTGTTAGATATGAATGAATATATTTTGATAGAAAAAATATCTTTGAAGCTAGAAAGACATTATAGGATTTCTTTTGGAAAATAAAATTTCCTCTGACAGCGATTTCCTAAAACAGCAATGAGAAAAAAAATCATTTACAATTAGAATGCTGAGCTCTTAGAGTTGGCGTTGTTGCTCTGACACGCAGAAAGGCCCCTGAGATTAATTATCTAGTGTAAAATATCACTGTGTTTCTCTTTGTGCTTCTTTTGCTCCTTAAATAACTGGGTTTAAAGACATAGTAACTGACCAGGGTTTTTTGTAGGTACGTAGAGAGCTCCATGTAGTATTCTTCCGTTAATTTGGTAGCTTGTCTTTTAGAAATTCAATTGTGAGTACTTGTTCTTTAAGATTTCTGAAGTGTATTTTTTTTGATCAACACCTCGAACTCATGGATTCTCACCATGAGCCAAATTACCATAACTGTATTATTCCCTTAAAGTATGAGTCACCAAAGTATGTGCCATTCATGTGGAGTCCAAATTATTCTGTCAGGCATTCAAATTTGAAATATCTGAACTTCAGCTTGTTGTCTTCCATATTATCTTTTGAATTCATCATTCTTGCTAGGTGTTCCCTCCATTTAATTTTTTTAGTTCTTGAGTTATTCCACATAAATTATTAATAAAGTAATTTTGCTGTGGAAATTCAGACAACGGACATAGCAGGGAAGACAAAAAGAGTATCTGGCTTTGGGAATTGGCAACAGGAATGGAAATCTTTTCTTTGCTAAAACACTGATGTAAATTATGTGCAACATAGTCAGGAAAATGTTCTGATGTAGAACTGACCTGGATGTGAAAGGTTCCTGAATCTGTGGCAAGCCTCATTTTCTTTAAAGTAACTCTGCCTGACTGTAGGCCAAACACTGCATTTTGTGGCCAAGTTCATCCCTGGGATTAAGGAGAGGAGGGAAAGAAAGAGGAAAAGATTGTTTGAGTCCTCCACAAATGCTACTCAGTTGAACCTAGGGGTAGAGCACAACGTTATTTGTAACAGCACGATACAGTAATAAGCTTACTAAGTAGCTCAGAATATGCTAATATTAATATTTATTCTTTCAAGTAAATGTGGAGCTTCTTCTGCTGTATAAAGAGATTCTGCAGTATAAACAGATTCTTCTTGCAGTTCTTTGGTTCTACCTGGAAAAGAAATGTAGCAATCTTCTGGGGTTTTCTTTGGATTTAAAGAAAGCCCTAAGGTTTCCTTTGAAGACAGGTTCCTGGAGACTGGCTGGTATTCAGGGAATTTCAGAGTGTGGGGTTTAAACTGACAATCCTGTAAGAGGGGGAGCTGTTACCTCGCATCCTTTCCTGCATGGGTCATAGTTCGATAGACGAGTAACAGAATGTTTTTACTTGACATGTTTCATATATTGCAACTGTAGTTAGTCTGGCAGGTTTAGGTACCTGTTTAACATCAGTAGAGCATTTCCTTCATTTCTATACGTGCTTAAGTTCTATATTTTAATTCTATTCGTTTATTTTTGTATTCTGATGGTAATTGTCTTAGGGATCCCTGTAAGACACGAGTGAAAAATACTGTTGTAGTTCTCTTGATGACTATCTACATAACCAGTGTATCCAAAAGTGTAATATTACCTGTATTTTTCCGAGAATGATTAAAAAGCAGGTTGTGAAAAAAAGAAATTGTTTTGTAAAAATGTTATACCTTGCATATTTGGAATACTGATATATGCAGAAAAAATTCCTACAGTCTTAAGAAAGTGCAGGCCAAAACCTGTAGCTGCAGCCTTGATAAGGTAGATATTTCACTGTCTTATCAGAGTGCCTCTGAGCAAGTAATTCACAGGTTTTGAGCAAGCAATTCACAGTTTTCAAGGAATAATCCCATGGGCCTTCAGTAGCACAGTTAATATTTACTCTTCTCTTTAGAAACTAGGTTGCACTGGCTAAGCAGGGAAGGTTGCCTCATGGAGGGACGATAACAGTGCGGGAGCAGGAGGAAATGGTGCGGTTAAGATACTCGTAAGTGCTTAATAAAGAGGGTGGATAACAAGGTTATGAAGCTTGCAGTGAAAAAATCACCCTCATGAGAGTCCAAACTAGAACTGACTCTGAAGAACTGCGTCAAGATCTTGCGACGCTGCATAAAAATTGCAAATTAAATTCTATATCCATATAAGAAAAATAAAACACATGAGCGCAGACAACACCATGCACGGACCATTATGGTTCACAAGTAGCTACCACTGCTTAGGAAGGAGATCGTAATTGTTGTGGATATCACCTGACTGCTCACAGGTTGTTCAAAATCATTACAGAGAACAAAAGAGAAAATAGCCGTATCCCACTGTATAAGTTCATTGCTACCACATCTTGTGTACTGCTTGCAGTTCTTGACTGCCCAACTTCCCCTTTGTCCAGGACTACAGAGAAGATAACAAGACGGGATCAGAAGTACGCAGTGCTTTCCACAGAAGAGAAGAAACCAATTGCCATGCTTCCTAAACAGCAGAAAACTGAGGGGTATCATAAAATGATGAACAATATAGGCAAAGTGAGTAAGGAATAATTCACTTTCTGCTTAGACAGTCCTTAAACCATCAAATAACAGAAGCTATTAAGCCATTCCAAAAGGATGACTAAGTTACATTTTCCTCCTTTTCTTAAACGCTGACAAAACCAGGATGTGCTCCGTAGACCTTTGATCTGAGAATCACGATCCTTCTCTCCGGCTGCAAACTTCCAGGATAAACCTGCTCCAGCGTGGGCTGTCCAGGGCCCCGTTCCTTCAGGGAACCTCCACCTGCGCAGCGAGTATCTCCAAGGGCTGCAGTGTGGATACCTGCTCCAGCCTGGCTCCTCTCCTGGGGCTGCAGGGCTGTTTCTCGCACTTTTTCCCCGTCACCCCTCACTGCTTCTCCTCGCCGAGGCAGTGCCAATACCAGCCGGCTCCGAGACGGACCCGCCGCTGGCCAAGGCCGAGCCCATCAGCGACAGTGGCAGCTCCTCTGGGAGAACAGATTTAAGAAGGGAGGAAATAACCAACCTGTGCAACTACAGCTAGAGAGGAGTGAGAAGATGTGAGAGCCCCAGCCCTGCAGCCCCCAGGTCAGGGCAGGAGGAGGAGGAGGAGATGCTCCAGGCGCCGGAGCAGAGATTCCCCGGCAGCCCGTGGTGAGGAAGACCCCGGTGAGGCAGGCTGTGCCCCTGCAGCCCGGGGAGGTCCATAGGGGAGCAGATCTCCACCTGCAGGCCGGGGAGGACCCCACGCCGGAGCAGGGGGATGGATGCCCGAAGGAGGCTGGGACCCCATGGGAAGCCCACACTGGAGCAGGGGAGGAGTGAGGAGTCCTGTCCCTGAGGAGGAAGGGTGATGGACTGACCCCAACCCCCATTCCCCATCCCTCTGCACTGCTGGGGCATGTAGGTGAGAATTTGGGAGTGAATCTGTGCCCGGGAAGAAAGGAGGTGTGGGGGGAAGGTTTTTTAAGATTTGGGTTTTATTTCTCATTGTCCTGTTCTTATCTGATCGGTAATAAATGAACCTGATTTCCCCAACTGGAGTCTGGTTTGCCCGTGATGGTAATGGTGAGTGGTCTTCCCATGTCCGTATCTCGACCCATGAGCCTTTCGTTACATTTTCTTCCCCCCCCAAATCCAGCTGAGGAGCACAGTGAGAGCAGCTTTGGTGGGCACCTGGCATCCAGCCAGGGTCAACCCACCACAGTGCTCAAGGACTGATCAAAAGTCAGAAGAAAAACTAAGTCCTTTCACTAATTATAAATATCAGTGATCTGAAGATCTCAGTGGCCCACAAGTCCATATAAATTTTCTGATTATTTCAAGTAATAAGCCAATTAATACTCTCAGATTATTCATGAATAATGTAGAAGAAGAAAAATAGAAAGCATTACTGTCTTTGAAGAGCTTGCTTGCTGTAGTCAGAGATCTTTTTTAAAGATCAGTTACTGTACATCAATAACTTTATAGCTCAGATACCACCATCAGCTACATGAAGCTGTCCAGTAATGGCAAGAGCTAGCAAATTACAACAGTGACCAGCCTGATCAAGAGATGTTTGATGGAAATCCAACATCTCCTCGATGCTGTGCAACACTGAATTAAAGAAAAACATTAACTGAGTATAAGCTTGGAATCCAGCACTGGTGTATGGTCAGAGTTTTTCTATATCGTACTTTTTGTGTTTTCTTTCTCAGAGTCTTACGTGGCTTTCAGATGATCAGGAACAGGTTGGTGCAGAGTTTTTTCTCACATCTTGCCAGTACTAAATCAGCCTCTTCTATACCCTATCTCAGGAAAGAGAAACCTGAAAAATACATGCTGTGATTTCTTGTTTTACCGTAATGTGTAACATATGCCCCTTTGTTTCCTTTATTGACAGTTTTAATTTCAGTGCCTTTCCTGCCAAAATGAAAGTCATGGTTTATATTCATTACGTGCTAGAGCTCTGACAACTTAGAGGCACAAAAGAAACACCTGGTAAATAAAGAGAAGATCAACTAAGAAACTGGTATTATCCCTACATGGCAAGAAAGTGATGTGCACAGAAGTTGCCCAGTCAGGACACAGATTTTCCATCTGAAAAGACCGTATCATAAGGTAAGAACAGCTTTTATCCAGCTCACAGATGCAAATATTTGTTACACAGCAAGGATTGACTTTTTCCTCTTTGATCAGGCTTGCTTTCCTCCAACTTTTCCTTGGAGAGGAAAAAAATGAATAACAAAAATAATGAATAGTTTTCTCTTTTTCATTGCCATAACTTTTGTGGCTTTTGAATACTTTTGGGAAGAAAGTGTTTTGTACCTGGTTCATCCTCAAGTTCTGTGGAAGTTCTACTATTTTCTGATACTTTTACAGAAGTTTAACAAAGATGTAGCTATGAACTATGTCATTACAAGCATCAGTCCTCTTTAACTTTCAATTTAATGCTATCTGAATTCGGTATCAGTTCAGAGAAAACCCCAGTGTTTGATTTTTTCTATACTTCTTTGTTGATTCAATGAAATTACAGGTATGTGCTTATTCCTTAGCATACGGGGTCTCTCACCGGAGCTGGAACAACCAGCTTTTTCTGAATTAGCATCTTCTCGAAGGTAAGGATTGAAAACATAGGATCATTCATGCTGGAAGGGACTTCAGGAGGTCATATATTCCAAGCCTCTGCTCATGAAAGTCATAGAGTAAGGCTGCAAACCAAACTACTTGTATTCTGTGGACTGTTTGACCTAAATCCTGTGTTGGGGTTTCAATGTTCTTGGCCTTTCAAGAGTCCCACACTCATTTCAGGAAAACTCACAAATTAAAGTTGTTTACTTTATTTTCTTCAATATCATCTGCATTATTGTCATGTTTAATGGCAATTTTTTGAAGTGTAGAATAGCTGGTTATTTCTTGCTGAAGAAAGCCAAAGGGTGTTCAAAGCTTCCTGTCTTTTGGGAAGTTTCTTGGGTATCTAGGTTCTTGTTTGATGAAACCTGATGCTTATTCACTAGATGGAAAATGAGAATGTTACTACACACCTTCGATTTTGTGCCTGTTGTTCTCCAATGTTTGAAAAATCTCCTACCTGCTCATTCTAAAAGATTCATTAATATTTTCTTTGGATAAAGCAAGAACTTATTTTGAACTATGACATGCTTTTTGATTCCTACAAGTAATATGAAAAATGTACTCAGAAAAAAAGCAACTTAGCCACATTAAAAATAGAGTAACACAGAAAATAATTTCTTTCTCTACTGTGCAAATATCTGTAACATACCTTCCTAAAGCATAGTCAAAAATTTCAGAGCCTAGTGAAAACCAAAATCAACCTATATATAAATAATGCTGTACAACTGAAATTATTTTTTTTCAAATATTCATTTCATAATCTATCATGTTGCACAACTTCTCATTTGTTTATATATTGTATAGTCTTCAAACAGGAGAGGGACAGCTGCTGAGTATTTTCTAGAGCTTCTCTGACTTCTTTTCACAAGCTCGCTCCTTCTAGTTAGACTGTAAGCTAAACCTGACCCTGTTCTGAACTTCTTTGGCTCCCTTCCCTCTCCATCCACCCCACCCTCGAAGTCCAGCAGGGTCACTAGGAGCTTCTGGGAAAAAAAAAGCTAAATTTCATCATCATGCCTAGACTATGAAAGAAGTGAAAGACCTCAAACTCTGGTGAGAAAGGGTAGTGCAAGCTACATTGCCAAGTTAAATACAGGAAAGCTTCCAGCGGGAGACAGTGGGAACAATGCAAGAATTTAGCTAAAGCAGGGATTGAAAGCATAGGAGAAGAGAAGATAATTAAAAATCTCAGAGCTAACCTATTTCCTTACCTCTTCTATTATGGTCTCTGTGGAACATCTCTGTAAAAGCTGAGATAAGCATTTGATGGATCTGTGTAGGATCCATGGGGTTTTGACGGCAAAATGACAGCATAAAAAAAAATAGATTTATGAACTATGGGAATTATTTTTAGTATTAATTTACAAGATAGGTAAAGAGGGATTGTGGAAATGGAGCCTTGAGCTATGCGAATATTAGTGTACCAAACAGTGGCCTTGTATGTCACTAGGCTCGGTTGAGTTTACCCACACTGAAGCTATCTGCAAAGCACATTATTTTGTAGTGAGGATATTTGGCAGCAGCACAATTTGTCTCAGAGCTCAGTGATGTACTGACATAGCAGTGATGTTGCAAGCCAGTAAAGTTTTGTGCTGCTACTCTTCCCTTCCCTTGGGTAGCCAGCGGCAGTTCCAGACATATTTTGCAAACTGAGACAGTACTCATCAATAGTTATTTCCACTTTGTTCTGCGTTGCCTGCACCCTCTGTAAATTCTGTCCCACTTTGCTGAAATAATGACCTTTAAGCATATGACATCTTAAAAGTAACTTACATGTTGCTTTTAGCTTTTCCTGGTTTATATGTATATTGCCAACCCAGTACAGAATGTCTTTGCCTAATGTATATCTAAGTTCAGAGCAGCAGGTATACATTTTTGTGAAATAATCTAATTCACACAGTCCTTGTTTATTTATTAAAATGAGACGTTATTTCAATCTGTCTTACTGGACTAACTGTAGCACTCCTAATTACATCTAACTAAATATTAGCTTTTACATTGTGTATGACCAAAGGAGTCATATATGAGTCACTCATCTGAAATGCAGAAAACCATAGCCACACAAACCTTTGAGTTCAAAATGCATGGCAGTTCTCTCTTTTCCTATATAAATTTGCTAAATAAGAAAGAGAAGGATAGCACTTTTCCCCTGGGGACCAGGGGGAAAGACTGAAGCAAAGAGGACATACCCTTGGTGGAAGGTCGGGTCAGGGAATACTTAAGCAAACTGAACGTATATAAGTCCACAGGGGATGCACCCGCGAGTGCTGAGGGAGCTGACCGAAGTCATTACAAGACCAGTCTCCATAATCTTGGAATGATTGTGGTGACTGGGAGACATGCCTGAGGACTGGAGGAAAGCAAATGTCATTCCTATCTTCAAGAATGACAAGGAGGACGCAGGGAACTACAGGCTGGTCAACCTCACCTCGATGCCTGGGAAGGTGATGGAGCAACTAATCTTGAAAACCATTTCCAGGCATATGAAAGACAAGAAGGTCATCAAGAGCGGTCAGCATGGATTTACCAATGGGAAGTCAGGCTTTACCACCTTGATAACCCTCTATGATAAAATGACTCACTTGGTAGAAAAGCAGTTGATGTTGTCTACCTAGACTTCATCAAGGCTTTCGATGCTGTCTGCCATAAGATCCTCATAAAGAAGCTGACAAAGCATGGGCCAGATCAGTAGACGCCGATGTGGACTGAAGACTAACATTGCTGGGCCCAGAGGGTGATAATCAGTGGAGCAAAGTCTAGTCGGAGGCCAGTGACCAGTGGTGTTACCCAGGGGTCAACACTGGGTCCAATCTTGTTCAATGTCCTCATTAATGATACGGTTGTTGGGGCAGAGTGCAGCCTCAGCAGGTTTGCAGGTGACACTGCTTCGCTACCTTACTTTACAATAATTTTTATTAAATGGCATGCACGGAGCCCATTCCTCCTGATCTAAGCACTGGTTTTAGTATTGTGTACATTACCAGATTATTTCATTTCCCTACAGTGATAATTAGTACAAGTCATGAGGTAAACTCCATCTTCTGTCGAGTAAACAATTATTGGAGTAAACATCTGTTCATGCAATCATAAGTAAATGAGTTAGATGTTTGATAATGAACATTTGTTTTCTTTCTTTCTTCCCCCCACCCTCCACTACCCAATTCCAGAGATGACAGCAATTAGCAGTTAAGCTCTTCTTTATGCTTTTCCATTCCACTAAACAGTAACATTTCTCAGCGTACTATAGAGAAGCAGTGATTTAGACATCAGCTGAAAGACCAACTGGTTCCTTGATGGTGACTGGTTTTGACACTGCCACATGACTTACACTGTGTTTTAAAAATACAAGGTTTTTTTCTCCTATCAATTACTGTCCTGAAAAATCCAATGTTTCTCCAGTGGATGGAGCTCTCTGCCTCTACTCCTCCTCCAGCTCTACCATGTTCTCACTCCCCAAGGACTCCTTGCTTCTCTTCCAGCTCTATGTCTAGACCCATGGAAAGTCAGAGATGGAGAGAGGTTGACACAAGGACAGCAGGTCCTTGGCAAGGCAAGGCCTGGAGACAATAAGTATGATCTCAGCCTGTGGTGCAGTGGTGATTCGCAGAAAATATTCTTTTCACAATCCAATATTAGAATTAGAAGGAAATATTCTGGCTTGAGTGAAATCCCCTTAAAAATGCATTCTTTCTCCCCACCCCACCCTGACCATTTCTGAAGTACCTGCTCAGTCTCCAGAGCCAAGAGCAAAATACCATTTGGAAATCTAGCTGGGAATATATTGAAGAAATGAATTATGTCCTGGGTGATCCTTTTATTTCTTCATTTATTTTTAGATATAGTGGAAAAGACACATATATAGTGCTAATTGTGTGAAATGTCTTCTATAGGGAGTATTTAAAAAAATACACAAAATTAAGGAAATTTGCAACTGAAAAACTAGACTAATGGCTCCTGACCTTTGGCTTGGAGATGATGTTGCTTACAACACCTTTTGAAGTTGTTAACAGCCACTGGAAATTAGGGCGAGAAATAGACTATGATCCCTGTAGGATATATTTACACTTCAGTATTCCTTCAGGTTTTAAAGCAAGCCAGTGGGCTGAATTAGTCATTGCTAAATTGCATACATTTCCACATAAGTTAACGATGATGACCATTGCAACCACATAGTGGAAGTCTCTTTACATTGTTCAACAGTTGTCCATACGTATACCTTATTACGTCATTACACCAGCAATTATTGTAGAAAATGGATATTCTGGAAACTTCTCTTATTGCTCTTACCGTGTCTTCTGAGATCATTTCACCCATTGCGTCTTATGTCATCGCTTCTGTTCTTGCTGTGCAAACCATAAGGGTCTCCTCTGAGAGAGCACCAGACAAGCCTGGATACAAACATCCCACTGCTGTGATGGCCTCGAGGACGCTAACCAGGTGGGCAGCCGGTGCGCCCTACGCACTACCAGGTCCATGGCGTGGCCTGTGGTTAAGACAAATTTCCGCATGGGGAAATGGAAATTCTGCACCTGGGAGACTAACTCTGCCGATTGCATTGCTCTCTGTAGTGTGTGGGAGAGGTGGGATTTGTCTTTCTGGCGTGTCGCTCCCTATGGCTGCCCCCTGCACTCTATGGGGCTTTTTTTGGTTGCAGCACCGCGAGGTCTGTAAGATGCCAGTAATGGTAAGAGTGCTGGGTGTGTGCATCTGTGGCTGGGCACAGATTTCTTCTAAGAACCACTTTTTGTTCATTTTCTCCAGAAGCAGTCATGGAATTTTTTTGCCAGGTTTCCTCTGAGCTAGTAAGGAGCAAGCTGTGATATGTTAGGTTGCTCTGACAAGCGCTGTGAAGTAACCAGGGAAGGGAGGTGTGAAAAATTAATGCACTGTCCCTGGAATGTTGTCCCTCATCCGCTTTATTGTGTTCGACCCCGGATTTCAGTGTTGGGCCAGAGCGCAGACTGTCTTCATTTGCAGACAACGTATGTGTGGACAATGTGTTGTGCATTGATGTCTGTCCAGATAAAGTTTTGGGTGACCTTGTTACAATAGGAGTACATTAGACAAACTTTTTCTGGCCACTGGTTGTTGTCCTTGACCTTCATTCAACTAGCTTTCATTTCTCCTGAAACAGCAGTATTCTGTTTCTGTCAGAAGTTACTCAGCCATGTTTCTCCATGTGTTCCTACTGGGAAACTCTCCAGGCAGCAACTCTTCTTCCAGCATAATCAGACCAAAAATTCAATTTATTCCAGTCCCCAGGTTATCCTTCTGTGCTCCTAGGACTGGGATTACAACATTTTCTCTTCTTGAGTAGCAGCTGTAAGGAGTAACAAAATGCACTGCAGGACCAAATACTGAAACAGTTGTCTCCCAGCATGCAAGACCAGAGTTTTTATAGCTTTTGGAAGCCTTGGGCTCGCTAGGTTAAAAGAAATTTTGGAAGAAAACATTGCAGAGCTCAGGTAGCAAAGGAGGACTGGAGTTTGCAGCCTGTTGGTCCATTATATTCTGTGAAGAGTGGTACGTAAATCAGGGTATCCTCTCAAACATAATTATTTTTTTTTTTTAATGTGACCGGAAAGTGGGGCTTTGTGCAACTTTCTTCCCTAGCATGTGACACACGCGATATGGGTCATCAGGTAATAAGATATGCTAAATAACTCAGGTACCATTGCTTGGTACGCTTTCCAATGTCCCAGCTGAAGCTGGAAAATGCTAATCCAAATAACTGAGACTGTAAAATCACAGAAAATATACAGGAGAATCAAAGATGTGAAGTAAAATTATCAACAATAAAAGACAATAGACTCCAAAGCAGATCATTCTAATAAGTGAAGATGCAGTTTTCAGAGATACTTAGATTGCAAAGAGAACCATCAGGATTTCTCAAACATTTTACAGAATTTTTGCAATAATACTTGAAACTGTAATTTGTGGTAAATGGCAGATTTCCCGTACCATGACTTACTGTTAAAATATTACTGGGATTTTTATAAAATAGTAAAATGAGGGAGCACAATTGGCTAAGAGGGTCATCTAAACAAAATTGTATTTAGTGTAAACAGCCTTCATGGAGATTTCTACTTAAAGGATTTAGGCAGAATCACTGATATCTAAGTGTCTGTTTCAAAGAATGATTCATGTAGCCGTCTGCGGAAACAGTATGGGGGAGTAGCCTTTCTGCTGGAAAAGAAATGTTGCTACAACTCTTCAATGACAAAAGTAATTGGGCAACACAGGGAGACACTGATGTGTGGCTGGCGGTAGGCTGAAGTTTGAGTAGGTGATCTATGACGTCTCCATGAAGTCAAACTCTCGGCAGATGTCTGATGGTGTACTACAAGATAACGGCCCCCGAAATAGTTGCGAGCTGAGCGTGTTCTTGGGGCTTCTACAACATGTGAGAGTGATAGGACTGAAATGGGGTTAAAAAAAAAAAAAAGAAAATTGTCTCAGTGGTTTTTATTGTGCTGTTTTTATTTAGCTGAGCAGAGCCCTCTGTACCCACAGTTGTTACAAGGGGCCAGCTACTATAAAAATGTACCTCTTAAGGAGCCATGACTCCCCTGAGCCTCCCACATTCCCCGAGTGTTCCCATCGGAACCGTTTCATATCCACACGGCAGAGAAGCAGCTTCCTTTCAGATAAGAGCGCAGAATATATTTGAAATTCTGGAAAGCGGACTGTTTCCACCTGGTACAGGCACCAGCCCAGCTGTCAAGCCAAAACAACGACAAAACAATGCAGAATTTTGAAGAGTTTTGATACTCATCCAGAAACCACGGCAGCTGGGTTATCAGTAAAACACAGCGACAGAATTACCTTTTATAGTTCTCTGCTGTACTTGATGTAAGGCCCTGAGTATTTGTTATGAGGTAAACCCAGTACTTTGCCAGTAGCAAATATCCGCTTTGAAGTTTCTGTAAAAATAGAGACTTAGCCTGACAATGGTTGGCAAGTGGCTGTCTTATCTCGTCATACCTGCAGTTAAGACTAAGAGGATTGCAATTTCCAGTTTCAGTGACATAGTAGATGGTTTTTATTGGAAGGATGGCCGTAGACTTCAGGAAACTCATCTAACGTAAGTGATAGTAAAATTACTGTAAAATTAGAAATATCTTAACACTTAAGTGGAAATGTTTGAGAGAAATTCATCTAAAACCTGTGTTTCCTTCACACCACTAAATAAGTAAGTGTAGGGCAAAAGTGAGAGGAATTCTAGTACATACACCTATGTAAAAGGAAAATAAAATATCTTACTCTGTTTTGGTTTTCTTTTTTAAACTTTGAAGCAAGAAAGCAAGATTCCTTAAGTGCCAGATATGCGGGATTTTCCACAGACCTTATTTGCTTTCCCTGAAGCCGACTTCTCCTGCAGGAAGAACAGCCACAAGATCCTCTATTAAACGAAAAGGTTTTCCTAGGCTGTTTTAAAGCTCCAAAAGCCAGTAAAGCTACTCACAACACTACACGCCATAGGCTGGGCAGCCCTCGGGTTTCTCCTTATAGCAGGTGATGTAACAGCTGGCTTTAGGCACTACCATCATTGACACATTTTTCCAGTGCGGTTTGATCGCAAGAAGCAGGAGTCATTACAACTGAATAACCAGCTCTGCAGGGAAACAGCATAACATGTTCCACAGTCCAAACTGATCTATATGCAATATAGAAACGCCAGTATTCAAAATCCCTGATTTGAGGGTATTTACCAGTATGGTGAAATTCTTCATCTTGTCTTCTTGTGTAACTCAATCTTTGCATTTCAAATTAATTGCAATGAATGGTTATGAGAAGTCTTTCTAGTGGGTAGAAATATTAATCATACTTGCAAAACATGAAAGGCCGTGGGAATGAAACTGGGCTAAATCCAGTGCACCTTTCAAAACATTAATTGCATGGAATTCCATAATACTACAGACCTCAGATGGTGGTTGTTAAGAAACAGAGTCACCTGAGCATGTGAATTATGTAACTGTTACTGCACAGAACAGTTAATTTTAAGTAATCAGAAGAATGTTATAAATACATATACATATGTTAAAAAAAAAATCCATGCAAGTGTTTCTTCCTCTGCAGCTACTTGTTTTAATCAAGATGAATACAACAAAATTTGTGGAGAAAATTAGTACCTTTTATTAGCTCAGCTGATGTTCCTGGGAAAGACAGACATATCTTATTATATGTTATTAGACATACCAGTCTGACATATCAGACATGCCACTAATTTTAAGGTGGGGGGGAGGAACAGGAAACTGGAGTTATTTGGCAAACGTCAGTTACAAAAACAATCTAATACTGGTTACAGAGATGCTGTTTTTAGGGCTGCATCAAAATTTGAAGAAATGAAAAAACATTAAAAATAAAGTATAACATTGCTATCAGCTAATATGTAGAATATGATTGAAAGAACCAGGAAGCTGCTAAAGTCCTGTGGTGGTGGAGAATGCTAAAGGGATTTCTGAAATTAAAATAATTACCAACACATGTATTCTAGAATTTCCAAAAGAAATAATTTCGTGCTAGCAGAACACTCTCCTTCTGAAGGGACTTAAACTTTGAACTGCTTATTTAAAAGAATAAAAATATATGTTGAGGTGAGACATAAGTCCAGAAAATTTGAATTTTAAATAGCTATATTAATCTTATACGCATACACTTACAAATTGTACATATGTATGCACTGATTATTAAACATTCATTTAGCTAATATTAGCTCTAAAATGTTCGTTATACAAAAGAAAGTAGATGAAAACTATTCTGGTATAACAGCTAAGAGAAATTGCCGTCAGAATCTAGTTTCAATAAACATCATTTACAGAACACTCAATACTGTTGTGAAAGTTTTAAATGTGACGCAAGTTTAAAGGCTTCTCTTGCTTTTACAACTTCTCATACTGTAACATTAGAATGCATGAACTGTGCTATACAGGAAGAGTGTAAGAATATATGGGTTTCTTTCTTTGTTTTCAGAAACTGCATGGAAGGGACACACATCCTGGTGGTATCATCCATGACTCATAAGTGCGTGAACATGGAATGGAATTTACAGCCAAAGTTTACGTGCAGCAAGCGTCCTGCGTAATTTTGAGCTGGTGCATGTGCACTACTAAGAGAAATTCAACATGCTGTGCTCAAAAAATTGTTGCAGCTGACTAAATTTAGGATGCTGCTCCACAGCAGATAAAAAGGTATTCTCAGAAATGTGGCATCAAATCCTGCCCTCTCTGCCATGTGTTCGGGGGATGAAGCGGTTGAAGCCATCCAGCCAAAACTACCTGCAAAAAAACCCCAACCATAAGGTCTTTTTTCATAAAACAAAATCCCTACGCTACTTTGATCTTGGAAATACAACTATTAGTGTAATGGAGGGAAAGGCAATATATAGGGGAGGGAATGGCAACGTGTGGGGCGGAAAGACCGAGAGCTACGCTACACTAGGCGTAACTTTGATTGCCGTAAACTGCCAGGCAATTGTGCCCTGAGACTTTATACATCAACTTTTGCAGAGACTTTTCTTGTTTCTATGACATTTTCTACACTGAAATGAAAATATAAGCTAAAATAAAGGGACCAAGAATAGTCCCTTATCATGTATTAAAAAATGGCTGCTCACTGTTTTTAAAAACTAAACCTATATACCCACTACTCCTTTACAAAAAAAAAACCCCACCTCAAAAAAAACAAGCTGTCATCTGTAGCTAGCACATGAGAAGTGAATTAAATTTATATGGATAGGAGTGAAAAGGTTTTTAGTCAAAAAATTGTCACTGAGAGATACATATTCAAGTCAGCCAAACATTTTCCGTGTTCTTTTTGAATGGATTTGGCAGGAAAGTGCAATAAAAAATGGGTAAAAGCCCATTGTGAAATGCTTTAAAAATTAAAAATTTCATCTTGAACTGTTTATTATGCCATCTTATTTAGCTAAGGTATTCAGAACAGTTACTCACTAACTTAAACTTTTGCTGCATGTTAACGTAAGTATATGTATTACGTCATTGCTCAGAGTTGTTATATAGGTATTCAGAACATTTTAATAAAAATGCAAAAACCTCCCAGCCATTTTCAGAATTCTTTCTTACCAGAAAAAAACATATTTAAAAAGAAAATATTGAATGTATCCCAATAAAGTATTTGTTCTCTTTCCTTTTTTCATTGAACTGGGTTTTTTTGCAATTGCTTAATTACACTGCCCTGTGTAACAAGCTTGACGTGTTTCTAGCATCCAGCGACTGTCTTCACAAAAAAAGTGTTCCAACAACAAGCCGTATGTTTCTTAAAGGGCCAAATTAAAATATGGCTGATAGTCTCTGTGAAATTCAAATTAATCTTAATTAATAAGTATTTTGTGTACACACCGTAAGAGGTTTAATTTTAGAGAGAATATTTTGTGATTGAATTCCGAGATGAAATGCAAATGCAATGCTTTGACAGCAGACCGGCGCCGACGTCTTTCCGAGACCCACTGACGACGTGTGACCTTTTCATTACTTATTGGGCAATTTATATAGGCAGACAGAAAAACTGAATACCTTTAAAGGCGCCTTTTACCTTTAGATGTGTTTTAAGTCGCAGCAAGCTCTATTAAACTCCTCTGAATGGTATATATTAGGGATATTTTTGAACCAAAGGACTTTTAAGCGTGCTGGAATAGCAGGCTGGAAGGCTGAGCTTTGAACAGGTACAGCAGGGAACTGGAAAGGTCCCCGTGTCACGTTTGTGCTTAGGAGGTTGTGCGTACGTTCCGGGAGATTTTGCAGTCTAAGAGAGGATGCTGTAGCAGTCCCCGCTCTTACAAAATGAAATTGGAATGACACTATGTCCCTTTTGTTGTTGTTGTTCTGGGAGTTGCTGAAAACCCCAGGAAGCACAACAAAGGGCTTGGTCCCGCTCGCCTTGGTGCCTCGCTGGGACACCGTCCCACACGAACAGCCTTTGCTGTTCATTCCGATTTGACTCCATCTTCCCATCTTAGGGTGCGTAAGTCCTAAGTCCACCATCTACCAGTGCAGACTGTTTCCAGCACCTTTCCTGGTCCATGGGACGTAAAGTCTGGGTACAACAGACACCCAAACCAGTTCTGTTGCCCTTCTGAGCCGCTAGTTGCTTAGAAGAATAATTATTTTCCTTCCCTGCCACCATAACCCCCTTCCCAACATTCCCTGCTTACTTAGACTCTTAAAGAACAAACTGACAATTTGAAAAGAAAAAGATATAAACTGAGGAAAGGAATTTCTTAGTCTCAGACTTATTAGTTGTTAGAAGACACAAGGCTCCATCAGGCTGCTTCTGTAAGAAGAGACATAGTCACTGCAACTCCGTAGAGACACCACATCCACTGGAAGAGTAAATTTGGTTTGATGGATCTCATTCTTGTTTGCTCACTAACATGCCCATTCCTCAAAACAAAGGAATGGCCTCATTCTAAAATGCAGATTACGCCACGATCTAAAGGTGTGAAGAAAATCGGAACTGGGTCTGAAACACATCTTTGTGACCATACAGTAAGTCTCGTTTCACTATTCAGTGCGGCGCTGTCTTTATTCTCTGTTCCTGCACAGCTTCAGATCTTGCAGATTTATTCCATATTCTCTGTTTAAAGTGCAATTAAAAAAGATCATGGCATAGCCAGAGATGCTAAAAAATGAAGAAAAAAAAAAGTATTTTCCAGATAATAAATATAGACTCTGGGTGACTGAGAGTGAGAAATCATTTGTCCAAAGAAATTCCTCTCTCATCATGTAATATATTCTCGAAGCTGTAATATGCATGTAAGATACAGGCCTGTAAAAATATTGTCATATTTTTGCTGATAAAGAATGCACTCTTTGCAGGTTAGAGAGATTAGATCAGATTTTAGCACCAGAGCAATCAAATGTGATGAAGCCCATCAGTGAAATGTAGGTTACTGTACTGGTTTATCTATAGTCTTTAAACAAACTAGTATTAAAATGCTAATATTGATATTATCACAGATTTTTTTTTCTTTCAAATTACTTTTGTCACTTATTCCTGTTAATGTTATATGTCATGTATGTAATTTTGTACTCAAGCAGACAGCAGGTGATAGAGAAACAGAAAGCGCTGGGTTGTGCTCTACCTCCGGTGAATCATAAATACCTTTATTTTCCTCACTGCCTGTAAGGACTGCTAAAGGAGTGCTATGTAATTTGTTAATTGCAAATTGTTAATTGCAAATTGTTCTTACAAAGTCTGCAGCCGAAAACTCCAGAATTAGAGTTCAGAATTAAAAAATACCTGTTTTTTTATCTTGAACGAAAGTTTAAAAGCTTCACTGAGAGTTAGAAAACTTGTTCATCCGCACATGAGTGGACATTATGCTACATTTTTGTCAGAATAAAGATGTAATCTGTAAGATGTGGGGACAAATATTAGGTTGCTGTATATCAGCATCGATCTTTGCGTTCCCTTGGAGAAATCCTGAGTCCACTGAAACTGTAATTTGTTTATACTAACTTAATGCCAGTCCATATTCCAACCTGTAACATGTCCTAAAGGCAAATTCAATATATGCTATGCGGAGGTTGTGGTTTAGAGAAAATACGACAGAATTCAAGGGACTTGCTAATAGGAAAAGAATGAAATTTTGAGAAGCTTTCTTGCTTTAGGATGCTGCATCCGTTCTAAATGCATTATGCTTGATGATAAACCAATTGATATCTAGGGGATTAAAGCTCCACTCACTGCTCATCTTTGAATTTTGAAAGATGCAGCAGTGGATAAAGGAAGATACATTGCCAAGTAGGTTGAATTGTTAAGTATATTATCAAGTGCTTTACTTCAAACAATAAACAGTACTGGTGCATTGGCAGTTAAAAAGAAACAAGTAAAAAAATATGTCAAAACTGAAAAGCAACCAAATAAAACAAAGCAGATCACTTGGGGAAAAAAAAAAAAAAACCACCAAAAACCGAACAAAACAAAACCCAACAAGGAATATGTGTTACTTGGGAAACTGTATTTTGACTAGGATAGGAATGTCAAAACCTTAGCTGAGCAGATGGCAAAAACTCAAGCCCCGTAAAACCGTTTGGACATACTTGAAGCCAGCCCATGCCTGTGCGGAGCTGAGAGGGGGGGTCTCACCGGCGTCCCTCCCCACCGTCCCCACGGCTCACTCAGCAGCGCTCTGCCTCCTCCTCCTCCTCCTCCTCCTCCTACTCTTCCTCCTCTTCCTCCTCTTCCTCCTCCTCCTCCTCCTCCTCCTCCTCCT
>JANZLQ010000030.1:2628594-2648552 GCA_026212715.1 Elanus axillaris | reverse complement strand
CTGGCAGGACCTGCGGATCTGTGGAGAGAGGAGCCCATGCTGGAGCAGGTTTTCTGGCAGGACTTGTGACCCCGTGGAGACACGTGCTGGAGCAGTCTGTGCCTGAGGGACTGCAGCCCATGGAAGGGACCCATGCTGGACCAGTTCATGAAGAACTGCAGCCCGTGGGAAGGACTCACGTTGGAGATGTCCATGGAGAACTGTCTCCAATGGGAGGGACCCCACGCTGGAGCAGGGGAAGAGTGAGTAGTCCTGCCCTGGGAGGAAGGAGCGGCAGAGTGTGATGAACTGACCCCAACCCCCATTCCCCATCCCCCTGTGTTGCTTGCGGCAGGGAGGAGGTAGAGAAAGTGGGGAGTAAAGTGAAGCCTGGGAATAAGGGAGGGGTGGGAGGAAGGTTTTTTAAGATTTGGGGTTTATTTCTCATTATCTTACTCTTATTTGATCAGTAATAAATGAACCTGATTTCCCCGAGTGAAGTCTGTTCAGCCCATGACAGTAATTGGGGAGTGATCTCTCCCTGCCCTTATCTCGAGGCACCAGCCTTTCGTTGTATTTTCTCTCCCCTGCCCAGCTGAGGAGGGGAGTGGGAGAGCGGCTTTGGTGGGCACCTGGCATCCAGCCAGGGTCAACCCACCACACTAAGGCATTCAAAATCACCATCTAAATGCATTCGTAACCACCCTGTTAGAAGACAAGACAACCATCTGCCAGCCTGAAATATCATCCCTCGGGAGGAGGTGGCTTCCTTCTTAGTGTGAACCTTCAAGAAAGATAGCTTGGTCATGCCAAGTTTCCTAATGTTGTATTTCAATATTAGTGATCGTGCAGCCTCATGAAGGAGATATGGCTTATTCCATGACACTGATCTTGTATTGAGGTATAAAATATTTTCTTCTGCCATCTTTAAACTAAGAAGAGTGAGTTTGAACACATATCTTACACATGAACTCAAAGCAGCACAGGAAATGGAGAGAAAGGATCTGAACTCTTGCTCTACAACCAAAAAACTTGGTTAATCAACATCACAGGAAGCTGGTGAAACAAATCAATAGAACTGGAAGGCTGGTAAAATAGAAATAGTTTATTCAGGAAGCACAAAGAGGAAAAAAGGAAACCGATATTACACTGTAGATCAAGAATGCTTTGAAGTCACTCTCTGAAGTTGAGAGAGGTGAGAGGCAAATTTGTTGCATTTCTCTGGGTGAAGATAAAAGGAGAAAGAACAAAAGAAATGTCCTTATCAAAAAGAAGCTGTAGATGAAATTCTTGATCAGGCAACCAAAGGATGGCAGCAATGTGGGACTAAGTACCTGATTATTTACTGGAAAAAGTATGTAGGGCACAGCCCTACAAAATGTGTGGAGGGTGACTTGGGATAGGGTAAGTTAGAGAGGTTCAAGTGTGCAGAGAATGGTAACATCATGGAGTGCCTGATATGTAATTGAGACCATCTCACAAGTATTCTGGAAGAAATGGCTAGGGTGTGGTATTTCAGGAATTTTACCCTCCCAAAGGAAACTGTATCAACGGAAAAAAGTATGCATGATGAATTATAGATTTATTGCTTCAACTTCCCTTTTCAAATCATTGAGTAATCAATTTATAAGCGACTGAATGACAACAACAGGAGAGAATATATACTGCTTCTGACCATTGCAATTCCTTTTTGACAATATAACTGGCCTAGAAGATAAGGATGAAGAAATACTTGTGATACCTTTTGACGTCAGTAAGATTTGTGGCACCAGCCCACGTGACATTTGTAATGTTAGGAAGATCAGGTTAGATACTACAGGCATAAGCCAACTTCCCAGCTCAGTGTGTACTCTTAGAGTAGATAGCAATGGTTCGCTGATGAGCAGAGAAGATATTTCAGATGGATACCTGTAGGGATGTGGCTTGGGCCAAGTTCTAATCAATATTTTCATTAATAGCTTGGAAGAATCAAGAATATGTTTGTAACATTTACAGAAAATGCCAGTCTGAGAGGAGTCACTAGTTCAAAGAACAAGATGAGAATTCAGAATGCATCTGATAATCACAAGATCAAAATAAATAAAAAGCAACAAGTATTTTGCTAGAAAGGAGACATCAGACAATCCATCCGAGGGAGAACCGTCTCCCTGCAGCCGGCAGTGAGCTCTGTGGATTTCTGCCCTTGGGGACCGCCGTGAATGCAAACAGCAAGAACACATCCCTGCCAATGAGGGGGATGACCCTCCTGCCAACCCCAACTGCAGCCATGGGGACTCCCTTAGAAAAATCAAAGGCGGGAAGCATAAATGAAAATCTTCTTTCCTTCTTCTTGATTCTGAGCTATCAAAGCTCATCCCTCCAGCACCAGGCACTATTAAGTTCATTGGCTCCTGCTAAGTCTTTCTGAGTTGTAAAAGCTCACTCTCCTTTTCCAGGGCTGGCTCTAGCAAGAGGGCTGTCTTTAGATTCTATTAAAGTTCCTTTTCCTCTGCAAAGGTAAGGTGTATTTGCTCTTATTGTTTGAGACCTTGAGGAAGGCCAATTTCAAGAAAAAATGCTGTTTGGCTGAGACAGGTTCATGCCAAAAAATTAACTTTCCACTGTCACAGCGGAGCCACTTTTGGGCTCTGACCTCTAACTCTAACTGTTGAATGGAAACCATAAATACGTGGATACCGTTTGATAAGTTTCCAGCTTTCACACTTTTCCCCTAGAAAGGGACTGCTTGTGTTGTTTAACACCAGCACACAAGGTTGCTCAAGGCTGAATAGTCAGTGCCCTTTATCTGGAAAGAAACAGTTCCAAGCTTCGCAAAATGAGTCGAAGACAACTCCAACCTGAGGAAAGAGAGTAAGTGACAGAGCCCACAGACCAATTATCAATTATCAATTATACGGACGCTCCTGTTTGATTTTAGTGTCTGCTCTGCACTGAAAAGAGTAACGTAGTAGTTAGTCCTGTGTCTTTCTGAAAAGACAATAAATGGAGCAACTGCAGTTTCTTACAATTGCAACAACTGTTACAGAGCGCGGGGATTTTTTTCTTGCGAGGATCTTGGCTGCCAAAGAGAACGGTCAATTTGGCTCAGGAGTAGAGCTGTGTAACTGCAGATTTGATCCAGTTCTTTGCTCTGTTAATGATAACACACCACCGCTGTTTCCAGAGGTTCTGCCCTTGGTACCATCAAACAGGCCATAATACCGATTTAGATCCTCTAAATCCCAACTCCAATAGCTGGCCCCTGGACCAGCTAGAGGGAAGATCATCGCCGCTGCTTTTATTAATACCTATTAGCTGGTACGGCCGGCTGATTGCCACAGACCTCTGTCTTCAGGTGCTAAAATTAAGGTTAGGGTGAGTGCCTTAAATTCTTTTTCCTGTGTCAGCCATTTCTTTTTCCTTTTTTTCCTCCTCATTTCATTTCACAGCTTTTCTCCCTGGATTATTAGAGATTTGTGAAGCTATTGCTGCTAACAAGAAACCTTATTTCTCCACAGAATTAAACTTGATGCTCTACACAGTTGGAAATTGTTCTTTACTCTTTCTGTCTGTGAAGACAGTTTTTCTCGAGGCGATTTCTTCTGCTAGGAAGTAGGAGATTCATGTGGTGGTAATCAATCCCTCTTACATTGTTTCCTTTGTGAATAAGATCTCTGTCACACTTTATCCCAGGTTCTACCTAAAGTGAAATAACTGACTGGGTACTAATCCAAGTCTGATGGAATCCGGACACTAATTTTTAAATTTTTTTTAATTTTCCTAGTTTTACATTTCTGAGCTTAAGTCACTGCTTTTTTCTGCATATGCTCAATCTTCAGTCTCATTGCAATAAATTTCTAACTTTTTTTTGGAGTGTCTGATACTGAAAAGACTTGTACCAAAATTGCATTTGTGCAAAGTCAGAAAGCAACATAGACATTGTTTTATTCAGGACAGAAATAAGACACCGAGGTTTTTCTCATGCTGTTTGGACTGAGTGATTAGATTAAAATTTATGTCCAATAGTATATTCCACAAATTTAGCAGATAAGGTCAATAGGGCAGAACATAGCTTGTTACAGAGGAACAGTGCATGTACCTGTCATGCAGGGAAGGTTTTCAGTTAAGGAGCACAAGCAAAATTCTTGAGATTTGCCTGAAATGCGGCAAGAAGAGGGCGCAAGAACAGAATCCCATGAAGCCCAACTATTCAAAGACAGGTTAGCCATCTGATGTAGGCAATAAGCTACAGCCTGTTGACTGCACAGATCTCCTGGATTTTTTTATATATATAAACCTCTGCTTTGGCAAACAGGCTGCAGTCTACTCTTCCTTTGTCAGCAAAGGCTTTATGCCCGATTACAGGTATTAAATAGCAGGAATTACCTTTTACTGCAAAGGAGCTGACTCTTCTGAAAACCTCAGTGGCTGTTTGGATCAATAGTTAGAGATCTCTGCACAAACAGAAACTGGATCAGGGGCTGTGCTAAAATATCTTATGCCCAACTGGACCTTCTTTCATTGATATAGTATGTTCCACCAGAGCCAGTATTATTGCAGGTGCCTTGCTGAGTGATATCTCTGTTAACATCTTTTCCAAAGAATGATCCTTAAAATAAAAAATGAAAAAAGAAAAAGGGAAAAATAAAATCACCCACACCGTGAATGCATACATGGACAAGCGTTCAAAGGAGAAAAGTAACTGGAACTTTAAAAGCTATTTTATCCACAAACACATCAATTATTTATCCTTCTTCACATCTTCAAGATCTTGTTAGACACTCGGGACTCTGCCGAGATGAAACTGGGGAATGTGCAGGCTGCACTGCCCCATGTACCCAAGCGTTAGATTAACATGAGAAGAAAATATGGGGAGAAATAATTGCACCTGGACTTCTAGAAAGTATTAAAAGAATCGTTTTTTACAGTGTGGAATAATTGTTTTGCTCTATTTGCCAATACTGAAACCTTGCCAAAATACTGTGTCTAGGTCAGTAAGAATGTAGAGACTGACAGCAGAGGGAATTAAAAAGAGCCTAACAAGCCATGTAAGCTATTTGGTGTACTGCCCTGTAAGGACTGAGTCAAAAGATCAAGTCTGACTAAGTCCAGAAGAAAAGACACTAAAAGAGGACACAAATTTCCCAAGAAGACAAGCTTACTAAACCCAGCCAGTTGTTCTCTATGTTTGTTGGTTGGTTGGTTTAGAGAGAGGACTGGTAAAATAAAATTATCATAGCTGATGAGTTACTAAGAAAAAGTTTTCTGCCTGCAAGGCTATTTATAAACTGGAAAAAGATTTTCTTGGGGAGTTTATAAAATCTTTTTCACTGCAGATTTTTGTAAAAACGAGGTAGCCAAAGAGCCTTCAGGATATGGGTTCAGGTATATTTATTTTCCTTCATATAGGACTGACTGAGTGGACTTCCTGAGGCAGATATGTTTAGAATTCTTTTAGATTTCTTCTTTCTTCTCAGCTTGTGTGAAAACCCTATGTTGTGCTACAGCCAGATCATCACAAAATAACTTGTTTTAAAGTTAATTCTTGGGACTCTCTAGTACTGCAGGAGCATGCAGTTTGTAACATTGATAATCTAGATCTAGAGATGTTTTAAGGTTGTTTGCAAGGTCAAAAAATATCCTCGGACAAAGCAGTTCTTAACAATTTCTTGCAGTTGTTACCTGATTTTACTATCCCCAAATCAACAACAGTATAGAGTCTGTCTCTCTGCCTTTTAATATGAGGAAGATAGATTCTTTTCATTTCCCTTTTTTTAAGATTGGCTTTGTTCATTTTCAATAGACTCAGCATGTTATTTCCTCTGACTAGATAGATATTTTTTTTCTACACAAGGTATCACACTATATCAGACATCCATTTCATACAAGTAACCTTTGAAGTTAATTTTTGTGTCTAGTAGATCTTTCTAATCTTTCTTTTTAAATGGAGAGTCAATAGCAAGGACAATCATTTCTATCCTCTGTTATTATTCTTGTCGTCTCCTAAAACATCGTATCTATGCAAGAATTTCTATTGTTTGGATTAAAATATTTCTCTACACGGAATCTGAACTGATGATAATTTCTAGCAGCCAGAAGCTACATGTAAACCTCAAAAATACAAACTAATTTTACCTACTGATACATAGGACATTCCTTGTCATTTTCTAGTGCTTATTTAGTTGCACAGAACTACTTAATTTGGGGAGAATTGCTTTGGATACGATTGCCCTTTTCTGCTGGAATAAGCAGAGCGAAAGTCTGGGAAAGAGGGAAAGCTGAGCCAGGCTCAGAAGACTTCATTAGCAGCGAGTCTTGCAAGCCCTCCTGTCCTGGGCTGCAGAGCTTACCTGGCCATCTCGCTTGCTTGCAAAATTAGAATGGACTGAATAAATCCAGGTGAGGGAAGTCGTGCGTGAATCACAGGAGGTCGGCACCAGGGGAGGGCTCCTGGCAACAAACCCTGTATATTCCCTTGTTTTTCTAATGGGACTTCTTCGCAAAGTGCTCTTACCCAGAGAGCAAAATCTGCTCCTGACCTCAGCACTTACATGCATCTTCACACACAGCCTTTCAGTCTTTTGTCCTCACAGAGGGATGTCTGTAAGATAAAGCTAAAGAGAACAGTGATCATGATTTAGGATAACTGTCTTTCCTGGAAGAAACAAAAGATAATAAAAAAATAAAGCTCAAGGCTTTGGTTTTCAGCATTTCTGAAAGCAATACTATTTTCTTTTAGTAGAGCATTTCTTTTTCTCTTAAATGTATGTCTCCATTTTCCACAGATGGGCATTTCAGGTTTTGTGAACTCGGTCTTAAAACGGTTGTTATGTAAAAAAATCTCAGCACTGCACAAATCTCCTTGACCAAAGAAACCATTCTTCTCTGCCTTATATTTAAAATAGGAATTGGTATAAAATTTTGTACAATAGAGGCAAAAGGACTCAGATACGATTAAGAAAATATTAAACCATACAAGGTTATTAAAATGGCACCCTTGTGCTGCCAAACCTGTGAGTACATACCGCTCTGCACGCAGACAATTTTTGTACACTTTTGTTGTTGTTGTTGAATTGCAGACTTTAAACTGGATTTGCATTTTCCTGAAAGGTCAGCACCTTCCTCCAGAGGAAGTAACTGAACCGGAATGATGATTTGCCTATTTCAGTCAATATTTATACCTTTGCTGTTGATGATTATTTTTCTTCTGCATCGTTTCAACCTGCTTTTAAAGTGAGTTACAGAGTTTGCACTACTTCATTTGTCACATCATGAACTTCAACATGCAGACATGTACTGGATAGGATTTTAAAACTAGAATATGGAAGAACATTGGCACTGTGAAAAAATATTTTCATTTGCCAGCAATATCTTTTCCTCGTGACCTGTACAATATGCAGCACTTAGAAAATGCAGCTGAGTTTGTCAGTTTGGGGTTACGATACAAAACCAGCCCTGAGAGGCTGGAAACTATTTCAAAAGCCTTTAGAGTTCCAGGTACTGAGATAACACTTGGTAGGGGCTGTGCTTCAAAGTGCCGTTGTGGTCAGGCAGACAATCTCCAGAATTTTTGAAAATAGGGATTGCTGGAAATAAAGGAATAACAGAAAAGCTCTCTCAACTTCCAGCCCTTTCTAGTGATCGTTAAATGAACCTCTGAATCATGACTTGTCTGGAACTTATTTATCTATTTTGCACAAAAAGATAGTTGGAAACAAAGGGTTATTGTCACTTTTCAGTCGCTCATTACAGACACCTCTGAAAGTTAACTTTCAGTTATTGGCAGACAAAGACAGAGTGTCAAGCTTCAAATAACTTCATTGTGGCATATCTTTTATTGCCAAATATTCTTATCAGAGATAAGAATGTTTGTCCATAAAGCAACCAAACAGGAGATAGTTCACTCCTTTTTCCAATGGTGTAATTATGAGCAACTGTCAGAAATGCAACAGTATTTCTGTGGATTGTGGCGATGTTTGCCACAGAGAAAAATATGCTGGTTTCATTTAAGTCTTTGTTCCTCTCAAATGAAAGAGAAGTTAGTACCTTGTCCTACTAAGATGTTATAGTTTAGCTTAGGTAAATGTTCAGTGATAATTTAATTTATTATTTTATTAACAGTCCTTTGATTTATCTTGATTGACTTGATCAACTTTTGTTGCTTCTGTCGCTCAGCTTTCGGTGGTACTCCTAGCAATAGGGGGGGAAAAAAAGCCCCAGAGTCACTAGAAGCTGTTCTGTAGCTGGCTTAGTGATACACTTTGCTGGCATTGACAATTAACCACAAGCAATGGAGAAATCTTTTCTGTCTTACTGTAGCAATTACCTCTAAAAATTCATTAAAATATCTCAGTTCGCCCTTGCAGGATTGATTACTCTCTCTGCTCACCCTCACATGGATTTTGGGATAAGGCAGCCTAGATTTGATGCCCTGTAAAATCAATATTTACTCCACCCCGTAGGAAATGAACAATGTCTAAATAGCAAAGCATTGAACAGATCCAATGATATTTGTGGAGAACAGACCTATTCTGGAAATAAATTTTCACTTCAGTGATGACAGAAGGCCTTTGTGCAGAGTTGTGTAAAATATGAGGTGCCTAGATATATGTTCTGAGTTACAATGAGGTGTCTTATCTTCAGTGTGCTTATAGCCACTTCCAGATACTTAAGAAAATGAGGTTATCTTTAATAATACACAGAGCGGCTAATTCTTTTTGTTCCACTCAGTGAACTCTTGGGTTTATTACTTGTTAGGATTCGCTATACGTTAAATGCAAAGCAAGAAGAAGTCTTAACTTTTAGCCATGCATTCCTAATTGCTGAAGTCAGGCTGCACTTAGAGGCCTAATCGCAATAATTATGGAGCGGCATAGCTTCGAACTCCTCAGCATTTACTGTGAAAGGGACAGTTTTATTCTGTAATGAACTCCTACAGAAAGGAAGGCAATGGAAATGAGAGGAAGTGCTTGATAGCGTGAAGTGTTCTTTGCTCTTTTTAATATAATGACAGTTTTTTCAACCTTAGTATTTTATATAGATGCATGTGAAGACAATATTAGATTTTTTGGGTAGAGCTTAAGATGAGTTTTAAATCAGAAACTTGTTCTGTTGGCCTAGGACAAAAGCTGAAGAACTCCATTCTGAGCATGCCTCTTGAAGATCTGAAAATCACAGCTGCTGAAAACATTTGTATTTGAGTATAGCTTAGCTATTAGTCCATGTTTTACGTAATATGTGCAACTTAGACTCTATTTTCAATTTCTGCCTCTCACACTTCATTATTTTCCTAGGAATGCATTTGATTTCATAGCAAAGAACAGTTTTCTCACTACGAAAGATGCAATGCATCAGGATAATGACAGGTACAAGCATAAGTCATCACATTCTCTCAGCATATAATACATCTATCAGAATGTGATTTTTATCTGTACACCTCTTCATTTCTTCTCTAAAAAGCACAGGACAGAGTCATAAACTCTACTTTCAGCAAGTACTGCTGGAGAAGCCTAGATGTGGGAGAAGCAAGTTTTAACATTAAATAGTCTTGCTGTTTCCTTTTTATATTTAAATAGTTAAATCAGATTAAATCCTTTGATTATTTTTTTTTCAAATTGGCTACAGCTTAACTGTAGGCATATTTAATTAGGTTTTGCTGACTTTCTGTCTGCTTTTATTTACTCAGTGAGTTTATTCCTTCCCCATTTCTTGTAAAATTTTCTTTTTTTTCTCCTTGCTTTATTTTCCACCACCCAATAGTATACATTCCATCTTCTCCTGTTATTTTTTATTTGCCAGAAAATTTGAAAATATCAGGCTGCCGTTAAAAAGACATGTATAAGCAGGCAACCTAATGCTGTATTTAGATGGAGCAACTTCAGCTGACTTCATCTGGAGTGAAATCAATCACTCTGACATCTTGAAAATCCTCAGTGTCTCACTTACTTTTTTCTGAAGATCAGAGGATGTTCTTCTGTTTTCCCAGCTGCTGTAAATGCCTTATTGCTTTCCATCAAATTTCATTTTTACAAGAATGAACATCTATATTTTACTTGTATTCATATATTAGGTTTTTATTGCCCCATACTAAAAGTTTACTCTTCATAGATTTGATATTCCTCTCTGAACTCTTCTCTTTGAATTAATAGATTATTACTCTACCTTCTGACTTCTTTAGCTGTCTCTGGTCAAAACAACAAAAACTGTTATGTTATGTTTCATGTTATGTAATGTCAATGTACATGATGAGTATTTGGTGATTGAAGTTGGTATTTTCTTATGCTTTATTCATATATTTTCTTAGGATTCTACACATTCATGGCCCCCATAGTCCCTTGTGCTTCCATTTTTCATAAAGATACATTTTTTCATAGCATAAAGCCAATCAGCAACTTTATTATGCTTTGCAAGAAAATTCCAAAGGAAGAATGTCGTCTCCTTCTTAGCTATTTGGATGTGGAACTCAGCCTTGAATTATATCCCATGTGAAAACTGAGCTTCAGATCCACATCTGAGAAAAAAGGGACTAAAACATACCTGCTCTCGGACATGGAATACCTTTACAATGCCCGTCTTTAATACATAGAAATGTGCTCTCAACCCAGCAGTTAAATTTGACGGAGCCTGTTTGGTCTGCTAACAGCTCAAACTCCCTAGATAACAGAGCTTCAATGGCTGGTTCACCTGTGGGGCCACCAGCTTGAAACGTGCGTACACAGGGAAAACCGAAGGAACCAGCCCTGGTCCTGGGGTGTAAATTGCCTCCGTTGCACCTCCAGCCCATTCATTTCATACAGCACCAGCCATAGGAAAGCTGCCACAGAGCAATGCTTTGCTGTTGAAAAGGAGGATGTGGTAAGTTTGGGAAGGGAGATGAACCATCCTGAAAAACAGAAAGGTCCGAGAACTAGGCAAACTTTGCACTTGCCTTTGCAGGACGCGGTGTGCTGGGCAGTGTGGAGGCAAATGTCTGTCCTGGCAAATGCAAGATAGGTATAGGGAAAAATCTGTGGGGGTTTTGGTTTGTTTTTTCATTGGTTGGTTTTTTTTTGGTTTTTTTTGCATTTAAAACTTGTTTTGTAGAGGCAGGAAAGATAATGCAGCACAGAATAGCGGGCATTCAGACTTAAAAGCCTTAGACCCCACAGGTTTGTGAGCCAGGGTAGAAGCTGTATCTTATTATTGCAACTGGGATTTCCTGCACCCATTAAGTGTTTTGCAAAGTGAAGAGAAAATCAAGTAGGGAGCACATCTTTCCTTCCTTTCCTGCTTGAATAACTGTAATTCTATATAACTGAAAGCTAGCAAGGGTTCTTAATAGCTGAGTGCCACTGCTTACTAAAAGCCACCTGTAAGAATATCGAAGCAAAAATTATTTCTCAGTTGTGCTGCCTGAAGCTTTTTGTACAATGCAGTAAAACAGAAGAATTAAACCCTTCCAGGAATGAAGTGAGCAGCCTGTTCGGATTATTGCAGATGGAAGCTTTTCATTACTGCAGGAGTAGAGAGCAAATGAGCTAAATCGATAGCACCGCTGACCTCCTGCTCTGCGAGGTCTCCGCCACGCTCGCGCACCAAGGGAAGCGATCCAAGTCCTACTGGTGTTGACTGGTCGGGTCCTTCGCGTTGTTGTCGCGTAGCCTCAGGCTTCCAAGCCAGTCGTCCCTCAGGGTGAGCAGCCCGGGTGCCCTGCCTGTCCTTCAGCACCCAGTGTTGCCCGTAGCCTGGCAGCAACGAGAAAGCTCCATTGGAGGCTGGCTGGCTGGACCTCCAGAAGGATCCAGGCAAATGGGTCTCTTGGGCAATAGAGCCAGCAGCCAGCCACGAGGCTGTGCTCTGCTAGTTGGGCAAGGGCCAGCGTAGGGTAGCACAGAGAGATCGGCTGCGTGCCTTCAATTTTAATTCGGGAAATCACTGGCACAAGTGTACTTGTCAAAGCATTGTCCTTCACAGTGTCTCTTAAAAAGAGAGAGATTACTCTAGACACAGAGACATGAAACACTGCATCATGTGTCCCATAATTCAGTGTCCAGGATGAGAAAGAGCATATCGTTACCATGATGCTAAAGACTAGAAGATTGCTTACCAATTGCATTGTGGGCAAAACAGACTTCATTTGGGAAAAATTAATTTATTGCCAAATAAAGTAAATATTTAATTACTGATTTGAGTACTGGGAAACAAAAAGACAAACACTTAAGCAACACCTTTCCTTCCCCCTTTCCCAGGCTCAGCTTCCCTCCTTCACTCTTGGTTCCTCTCCTCCCAGCCTTGTCCCCACCACAGTTTGCCTTCAACCCCTTTAGTGAGGACACGGGCAGAGAAAAGACAGGCGGTTGGAGTCATCACGTGGTGGTTTCTCTCCTTAAACTGCCCAGCTGTAACAGTTTCTAAGCCTTTATGCGATGGTTTTTATAAATAAAATTTGTGTGAGATCTGTCTGTGCACATATATACACTTACACATATTTTAAAGTTTTATAAATTTGAATGACTTTAAATGAGAACTACTTACTTTGTCTTTCAGAAGCTAAATGGCTACGGTTAATTTGGTTTGTTCCATACAAATATTCATTGCAGTATTGGGTAGCTGCTGTTCTTCAGGATCCCTAAAGGAAAAGAATGACCTCTCTGCTTAGTTCCTAAAAATCAAGGTATTTTTCTGAAACACATTCTTTTCCTACCAACAGTGGTTCTGGTCAAAATGCTAATTTCACAAGGCTATCTTAGTGAGAGACTTAAATAAGTAGATCTGACCCTAATGTTGCCTATATAACTTCCATATACATCCGCTTCCAAATAAGCATCTGCTATTCCTGCGAGACAACGTAGGTGCAGTTAGCTTAACTTTCTTTCAGCTATCCTGTTTAAATTCTCTAATAACTAAACTCAACAATTAAACAGACGTGTATTTAATTGGCATAACAAAAAGCTTAGGATAAGCTGGCACAAATTCTGTGCTTATGCCAAAGCAAAGGAGACTCAGGGGTTATGTGCAAATCCTGTTCTGCATCCTGCCTGCACACAAAATTCAAACTTTTTCTTGGTCTGCCTTTTCTGTCTACAGGAGTGCTCTGTATCTTGGTAGATGGCAAAAGCATTGCTTTGGCAATGACACCTCCTTCACCTCACAAATGCAAATATTTTGTAAGAGCCTTTAACTGTTCACCACAGTCAACACCTCTTGTTGACTTCCCAGAAGCTGATCATTAGTGGAGGAGTATTTATAGTATTTCTTATCTTTAATATTTTTTCTTAATAACTTTGCTTGCCAATGTTCTTTTTCTTCTTAGTGCTCTCTTTTCTGCTCTTCTTTTTTTTTTTTTTTTTCTGCATCAACTCCCTTTTTCTATCTTGTGCTTTCTCTTCATGGCCTGGCACCCTGCTACTGAGCACTGCGGTCTCCGAAGGCGTCCCTTCTTCCTTCTCAAACTGCACCACACAAGATTACTGCACAAGAGTACATAGCTAGTGGGTTTATCAACAAGTAGATGAGTTATGTAGGAGGCCTAGAATATTTATATTGATCACATGCAGAGCCTGAATGAATAAAAACTCAACTATGGAACGGGAAGGAGCAAGATCAAGCCATCCAAATCCCAGCCTCTTGTCTTACCTTCAGCACCACTCTATATAGTAACACTTTTCTTCCATACTTTTTGCATATCTATGTCTTCCTCCTAAATTTACAATACTTCCACTCGCTTTCTTCTCAAAATTCTTCTTAGCCCCTTCCTGTGTCCTGTCCTATCTTATTTCCTCTTCTACCCAAATCTTTTCTTCTTTCTCCCAAGTTCTCCTTGCTCCTTTGAGCCAGCTGGTCTCCTCACCACATCAGACACCAGAATAACCTTCGCTACCTAAAGTAGCATGTACTGCCAAAAATGTGAAGCTTTAATTTTAGTATATCTTACTTTCTAATGGTCCACTAGCAGTGATACCACTGGGTGGATTGCATGGACTGAATTCTTTTTAAGGCTTTTTCTACAGAAGGCTATTTTAAACAACTATTTTATTATAATAAAACCAGTCAAGAGCATAACTAATTCTCCCCACCCCCTTTATGACTTTTTTCTCATTTTTTATTTAGTCATATTATCACATTCTGGAATGATTACTAGGCTTATGACGGGGTGGGCTACCATAGGACTTTGTGAGAAACCTTTTGGATTTCTAAAATACAGGACTATTCTTTCCACAGCATTCCATATTTTTTTCCTCAAACCCCTACCACCATCAAATTTCTAATTTCATATAAATGTTAAAATCAGTTGCTAGACAATATGTAGGAATCACTTCTGAATGTGTGTAGGTGGCTTTTTAGGAGACAGAAGATCACCAGCACAGTCGTTTGGTTAGAATGAGGAAAATAAATAGTCATGAATTATCTGTGGAATTTTATTAGAACATCTTCGGTTGACAGAGTTGTATTCAGTTTGGACCTAGCCTAGGTGAAGTGACTTGTAGGACCAGTTAGTACGACAAAAATTATCACGGTGTTACATATATACTTTAAGATTTACTATAACAGGAGAGGAAATTTTTAGAAAGACAGATACTACAAGTCCCTAGTACCCATAGGGTCTGCACAATTGAAAAGTAATCTTATTTTAAAAAATTGACATTTCAAAGAGTAACAAGCATAGTGACTGAAGTGACTATAGAGTACCAGTATACTGCAAAGTATTACCATGGGTATGACTAAACAGCTTTAAAATTAAGTAATGCAAGTAAGGAAAATTTGACATGTTCCAGACAATTGGTCAGAGAAAAAAATGCACCCGCTCAGAGAAAGCATTTCATTGAAGTTTGGATGAAAGAATTAGAATGTGGATTAAGGACATACTAGAAGCTGGGTTAAGGACATACTCGAAGTTAATGCTTCATTATTCAACCAGCAGCCAGAAAGCATTGAGATCTCATTTGTCATGCCATCAGGCCTCAAAATTAAGGGCAGGCACGGTTGGTACTGTAACATAGTCTGTAATATAGCAAAACCAACCACAACAGCAAAACACAGAAGATAACATAGCAACTAGCGTTTACTGGATGAGGTCTCTTTTAAGCTGCTGTTGCTTAGACTCTCTGTCTGCACGGGTGGTCCTGCTTGGCCACAGTTTCCTCACCTGGCTGCAGGATCTTTCTCACGGCAGGAATATCTGGTTGCTTTTGTAATTGGTCAAAAGCTTTCCAAGTTTGAAAGCTGTGGTCAAAGTGCACAAATTCAAAGACTGCCTTGTGAAAAAAAACCCAAGCCAAACCCACAAAAACAACCAAACCCAACCAAAAAACCAAACAAACCCCCCAACTTGTCTCATTTCTTCAATCCAAGCTCTACACATTGAAACAGTTTTGGGGTGCTGGTGCGGAGCAGGGACGCCTTGGGTGGCTCCGTGGAGTTTTGACAGCCAGAAAGGCTGATGACTGCATTGTGCTGCTCTCATCAGAGGGCAGAAAGGCCCAGAGCATTGTGATGCAATATCACAGAAATATGAAGAAATAAGGTTATGATGAGCTTTCTGATTTTGAGCCGGAGTTATATTTTGCTGTATAGCTGGGGTCAGCCTTACGCTGATAAAAGGAGGAATTGCGTGGTTTGTTTTTCTCTTGCAGTATGCTGTAAACATCTCAACAAATGTGACTTCAGATCGGTATTTGCGCTCTTCCTTTGTGAAAGAGTGATAAGTTCAATTAACGACCAGCGAGCCCTCACCAAGGAAAGCACTCTTTACTCAGAACAGCAGCATTACAATGAAAATGAAAATGAGATGTAAGTGCCTGTGATGCTTAGGAGTGGCAAAGGAAATATCCCAAAGGAAATACAAATCTCGACGTCTTCCCTGCAACTGTTCACTCAACTCCTGCCCAGGTTTTGGCCTAACACACAGCTGACGCTAAGGCGTGACGTGTGCTGGGAGCAGCGCCATTAGGTCAGCGTGAGAGTAACATGTAGGTGGGAGAGGATGGCCAAGGAGGGATAAAGGTCGTTACAGCTCTAATCACCTGCTGC
Organism: Elanus axillaris; assembly: GCA_026212715.1. Classification (NCBI taxonomy): domain Eukaryota; kingdom Metazoa; phylum Chordata; class Aves; order Accipitriformes; family Accipitridae; genus Elanus; species Elanus axillaris. Next base: position 2,632,586 of record JANZLQ010000030.1, on the reverse strand, counting down.
TTGCTGTCTCCTGCAGCCACTGCTTCCTGCACCCTTGCATATTAATTACCCAAAGTTTCTTCCATTTATTTATGGAAATGGCATAGGCCAGACTTCCAAGCTGGGAGGTATAAATACATCAGCTTACCCCAAAAGACTTTGAAGTGGATCCAGCAGCAGCCGACTGCTGAGGATTTCGTGCTTCCCCGTGTGACAGTGGGGAGAGCCGGGCTGCGAGGGAGGAGGAAGAATGAGCGATGAGCGCTCCCACCCTTTGCAAGGTATGGGGTTTGCTCGCCGGCGCGTCAGCTACCAGTTACAGAACTTGTGAGTAATTACTGAAGTGATGAATGAGTGAATTCACGTTAGACTAGCCTGAACAAAGGAGACGGAGCCCATGTTTGATGTGTTTGTTTTCCTTCCTAATGAGTTCATTAAGTTTAATTTATATTGTCCTGCAAATCTGAGAGATTCAAATGGACGATGACACTTCCCCTAGTGCGTGTTGTACACGCTACAGTCCCAGGCGAGTCACTTGCAAACAGTCTCTATTTTTTCAGGCCAGGACCGCCAACTTTCCAATCTTATTTCCTTTTCTGTCCCTCTGACCAGGTCTAACTATTTCAAGTATTCCTTCTAGTGGGGAGCAGATTTGGACAGTGACACTTCAGATGCCTTTTCACTTGCATGGTTTCACTAGAACGATGTGGTCTTACTGGCTCCCAACATTTTCCAAACTCTTGAGGAGCATCCTTCAGTTCACCGGCTGCCTTTCGGGCTTGCTTGTATACCTGTGTATCATTTATAGCCCTAACGCAGTAGCCTTTTGCTATGCTATGATCCTATAGCATTTGTCACATTGGGTATTGACCACTCAAATCCAGGAATATTGAAAAGCGAGAATTTATTCAGGTTTTCTGTAAGCTGTACCAATTCAATTATGCTGCATTTAAATAATTCACAAGTAAACAAAGCTTCTGTATTACAGTATGCCATCCACCCCCTCTAAGAAGTTTCATTTTGCTAGCTTTTGCTAATGTTAACTTCCTGAATTCCTCTATTTACAAGTAAAATCACCCCTTGCAATTTAACAGAAAAACAGCGTTTCTTGCAAATCATTTCTGAACTAGGAGTTGGTTTCTGTTCTGTATATGGGGATTGGAGTTTTATTTAGGCAATGAATGTAAATCTCAGCTAAACTAGAAAATGTTGCTTTCAAATGCTTTATTCAATGCTATTTCAGTACTGTGATAACAAATTAAAATTGATAATAGCACATATTGCATCCTACTGAGGATACCTAAGAGATCTAAAAATGACTGTGAATTCAGCCACAAGAATCCTGTAAAGTATTACACACTTTAACAGGAGACAAATCCACCACGTCATGTGGCAACTTGGAACCAGATCCAAACAGAATGATTATTTTGTCGCTAAGGAATAAGCTTTCTTTCACTGTATAAGGTAGAAACAATAGTGCATTTTCTCTTGTTTGTGCTTGTATAACTTAAGGTAAGTTTTAAAAGTGGGGTTTTTTTGGTACCGCTGCTGTGAATAATGCTATCACAAACAGGATCACATACTTATTTGGACCTTAACAGTTGATCAGACTATTAATTCCTTCTATCAAACCATAAAAACGTATGATTCCATCTCCACTTAACGAGGCAATATCCATCATTTTTCAGACCTTTACTTAGGAATAATGGAAAGGTTTTTCAGATAGTGAGATGGCAAAACCTCATCAAGCCCCCAGACTTTAATGGCTCAGTTTACAGAAACATGAGGTGTTGTAGAAGTTGAAGGAGGTCTGCTAGAAAGGTACGCTTATCGAGCTATCTGCTTGCTTCGGTCTAGGAAATACTGAGTCCAATTTAATTTGGGCGATTATCCTTATTGGGAGGTGGACCTAAATCTGCAGATTTTTATTATGATTAATTACATTTTGTTCTGTTTTGTGGGTTTAGTTTTGTCTGGGTTAAGGAGCAAAATGCCACAACCTAGTGAAGCGTTGACTAGGCCACGTGAGACTTGAAAACCAGCAGTAGTGGCTGGTATGGTAATGAATTTTCCCCTTGAATTTATCACCAAAAAATGCCTACTTCTTATCTTTAAGCAACATCTTATTATCATCTTAGAGCATCTGAAATTTGACTTCAAGACTACCCTTTAGCAGTCTGTTTCTGTCCAATGATTACTCCCAAACGTGAGGTGAATATATTATATTGTTCTTTAAAAATGAGGTAGAAGCTCCAATGTTCTTTATCAATTATTTCTTTTTTTCCATTCAAGGTAAATGAACACAAAGAATATCTACTTTATCTGAGGAAGACAATCAGCTGATAGAAGATTCTGGCTCTACTGTAACTATGCAAAGTATGATAAACATGGTGAGTCATTTCTTTCAGAAAGGAGAGCTACAACTGCTAAGCAAATACCGATGGAAAGATTTAAGTCTCAGCAGACCCTGCAGGAAATATCACTTTTTTTTTCTCAGAAGGAAAAGTTTGTCCTGTATTTACAGAATTCAAAACAGATCAAAAGACTGAATCACTTGTTCAGCCCTTTTGTCCTGAGTCTTTTTTAATATATATTAATTTTTTTCAGTGAAAGCCTGGAAGTTTAAATAACACTTTGTCATCAATACTAGTCAGAAAGGCATAGTGCACATACCCATTGCAGATGGGGTTGCAAAAAAATTTAGCTGCCAAATGCTAAAGAAGCTCTCCTAAGTGTGAGGCAACTAAGTCTTGCAAGAGTCCTACAACTTGGTAACATTTCATGGAGCACCATGAGACCTGAGACGAAGGTTCAGTTTGTTAACAGAACAGCTGAGGGTAGCATACTTCTCAGAAATGATTGCTATAGAATGGCGTGTTTCCTTCCTTTCCCTAGCTGCAGAAATTTCAGCAGTTTAATGAAAGCAAATACATAAAAATAAAAGGCAGAGAGGGAAGCACATAAAATAAAAATGTTAACCCCAAAACCTTGAGCTCAGCCATGTTGTAACCCATTGTAAACGGTTTCTTATCAGGAAAAGGATTATGCTATCTTTTCTGTAGGTGGTGTTATCACCTACACTTACGCTAGTGTCCTCAGATACCAAGAAATTTGTAGGACTCTAGCTGAAAAAAGCCTAGCAGATACCCTTCTGAATGCATTTTTCTTAGCTGGACAATTAATGACCTACTGTCCAGCTATTTTTTAAAATAATGTGGTGGGAGTGATCTCATGTACTATTTTTCGTTTTCCCTTTACACCCAGAATCCCAAAGGACGGTCCCCACAGCTGGTCTTACTAAGCCTGCAGTGATTTGTTAGCTGTGCACAGATATGGGTTCTAGGCCAGACAGTGTCAGCTGGTTACACTCATATCGCTTGTAAAGTTCAAGTTTTGAGTTCAGGCCAGTCCTCAACCTATGCCAATTTTTTCCTTGCTTGGAGACTGACATTTCTCAAGCTGGTGAAAAACCCAAGAAGAAAGCACTGATCAAATTCATCCAAAGAAAATTCAAGCTCAGCCCTAAGGCAACATAATGCCGTACTGAAATAAAGTATTAAATAACAGACTGGAAAGAGTCCATTGAAGTATCACTGAAATGGCTAGCATCAGATATCCATAAAAAGACTGAGGGAACTGGGTTTATTTAACATGGACAAGACTCAGGGGGATCTAACTGCAGCCATCCATTGCATTAAAGGGTGGGGGTATGCAAAAGACAACCCCAAAATAATCTCAGAGCTGCCCAATGAAAGGGTGAGAAGCCATGTTCATAGGCTGCAACAAAGAAATTCCAGTTGGACACAAGAAAAAATTTCTTAAGAAACAAATGTAGTGGTCAAGCGCTGGAACAGGTGGACCCCAGAAGCTGTGAAATCTCTGTCCTTAGAGAGATAAGGAGCCACTGCAGAGAGATCAGCGAAGGACCACGAAGGTGATGAAGGGACTGGAGCATCTCTCCTAGGAGGAAAGGCCGGGAGAGCTGGGGCTGTTCGGCCTGGAGAAGGGAAGGC
>JANZLQ010000030.1:2592914-2628556 GCA_026212715.1 Elanus axillaris | reverse complement strand
GGTCCCGGGCAGCCGGTTCCAGGTGCCCCTGCTCGAGCAGTGGGGTTGGACCAGGTGAATCCCAGAGGTCCCTGCCAACGCCAGGTCTTCCGTGAATCTGCAATATATGCTGTGCTCAAAAATCATCCTGGTGCTGTGTTGACAATACAGCTTAATCCTGTGAGTTTCCTTTTTCACAGTTACACCTATAAATGACCTGAATGTCAACAGTATCCACTATTCAATAATTTTTCTTGTCCAATTCATAAAATACGAAAGTTTTATTGCATGATTATTGTTAATTATTTGACAACTAATTGTATTAATTTCAGTGAAAACAGGGGTACCGAGCTTCACAAGCTCCACAGGCTTTAATTGAATTATTTTTTTAAAGTGACATTTATTCTAGTCATAGTAAGTCATTATTCAAGATAACCATGGAAATGTCTGCTAGGCCCCTGAAAATATAATATAACCAAACTTCAAAAATAAATTGAAAAGCCCTTCCTTCCCTCTCTCCATCACAAACTTTTTTCCTGTACTCACCAAAAATCCAAGAAAAAAAAATAAAAAAATCTGAGCTTCAAACCAAGATTCAAATTAAATGCACTTGGTAATCAAAATTTATTCCCAGTTTGAATTCTAATACACAGAGTTCTATCAAGTTTAGGTAATAATTTAAAGAAATAAAAAACGATTATATCTGTGGGCCCTTGTGTCAGTATCAGCAATGCAATTAAATAATTGAACTGTTCTACCTTATGCTGGAAGCAATGTTTTCCCTGGAGTAATTAATGTTCAAATGGAAGCAAAACCAAATGCAAACCAAGCAACTGTATGTGACATGATTAAGATAGTCTTAGGTTTTATTTTTTCTAATAGTGTTGGCTATATAAAGCAAATGCTCAAGTGAACATCTAGGTCTGCTAGTTAACAAGACTGTCAACTACAGTAGCTGTTTAGCATCTTTGCTGTCTGAAGAACTCTAAACTTTCTGTAAGGTCTCTTTTTGTTTGCTGGGTGTTTTTTTCCTTCTTTTAATAGTTCTAGGTGAGATAAACCAGAAGAATGAAGAGAGCTTTTCTGAGGAATCCATCGGTAATTCACCAAGGTACACAACCTAACAAATGAATTTAACAAACACGTTGGCTGATAAGGATTTTTTTTTTTAAGCTGATTAGAATTATTTTAATAGGCTTAGTTTAGAATCATGTTCATTTATGTCTCCCTTAATTATTTCTTGGAAACGTTTTGACTACAAATGAAACTGAAGGATAAAGTACTCTTACATACATCACATTTATTACTATAGTGGCATGCCACAGCCCAGTTCAGTTTTACAGATTTGTTTTGTCCACACCATTGCCGGCAACAGTAGGAACAGGGATGAATGTGTGCTGGGGTTTTTTTTGTGACAAATAGACCTGTTTCCTGCTTTTTTAAAGAAATAACAGGAATTAGACAATACCTGTCCAAAAGGGCTGGGGTAGGTAGATGAGGAACATCACTAGCTGAGAACATCAATACAGAATAAGACTCTCTGTGGTTATTGAGATCACAAAATAATTTAGCTGTTCAAAGTTGTTAATATGCAAGTCCAAAATTTAGATTTCTTTCAAGCCCCTGTTGAATTGTTGCAAATCATGGGAACAAGACAGTCCTTTCTGCATGTCTACCTGCATTAATAATTCCCAGGTTTGTTTGACAGTTCTGAAATTGTTTCTCACAGTAGGTTCCATAGTTTATGGAATTCACTGCATGTGTAGTGAAACACCTTGGGAGGACACAGCTGAACAACTCAGGATCTATGTTACATTTAAGTATGAAAGAATGACTAAGTGCAACAGCTAAATATGTAAAAGACATGTAGTTCCTGAAGCTGAAAACAGTGCCAATGATTCCCTTTTCTAAGTAAAAGCATAACACTTGAGTGAACGATTCATTTGTGATTAGTCTCTGACCAAAAAGGCCTTGGATTATCTACAAAATGGCATGCCTCCCATAAGATTGCGGGAAAATGTCTCCAGAACCAGATAAGCAGAACGTGATGTACTTACTGCACTCTTGTAGGAAACAGGACATGTAGGCTTGTATTCTCTCACTTAAGAGAAAGAACTGACTAAATCATCTGCAGCCACATGAGTGGCCTTAGTAACATCAGATGGCATTAGTAACCAGTAGTGTAAAAGAGGAGACCTGCTTCGCTCTTTGACAGAATGGACGTGGGGTGGGACTACCCTGATATGAAGTTCTTGTCCCTGGCTTTCTAAGCTGGGGAACCTCTAGATCTCGCAGAATCCCACCTCCAGTCCCCCATCTATATTTATACCAGTAATCGCCAGGGCAAAAGTGAAAGAATGGCATGAAATAACCTTTAGCATTTAGTTCCTAGCACATTCCTTGGCACAATTTTGGCCTGTGCCAGCTAGTATTGTCCACGCCAATGCACAGTTCAAGGGATGGTATGGACCAAGAACTCTTCCCAGCTGGCATTTTGTGTACGGCTTCCCAGGGAGTGCAGCGTTGTGGACCTGCCTCTTGAGTCCAGAGCCATAGCCATAGAACTGACCCTGGCCTGCTTTGAGCCCTTTGTGTTGGTTCTGAACCTTAAAGTCTGTAGCCGACTGTGTTTCCTCCACTCATTAATTCCATACCTAAATTCTTGGTGCTGGATATACCTTACGTTGCCACCTACTGACAGAAGTGAGTGGCAAGGTTCCAGTGTGTTATTCCCATGTAGTCCGAGGTATAAGACCCAGCTCATCAGATTATTCCTCTGGTTTCAGAGTAAGCAGCTTGAGTGAAATCACGGTTTCCACAGTTTTGACAGCCAATGCTGCAGTTTTAGCCCTGATTCAAACTAAACCTCTCTCCTAGCAAATTTGAACACATGTCACTCATCAGAAGAGCCCATCAGTCAGCCCTTAAAATGTTTCAGATTAGTAAAGTAAAAGCTAAGGTTTCAGATTTCAAAAATTTGAGCTCCTTTCTATTACCACAGGAAAGGAAAGGGCCATATATTAAAAGGAGACAATCAGGACGTGACCCAAGTATTTTTCTATTTATAATAACAAAAGCTTATGCTCAGACAGTCAGGTTGCTTCATGTCTTGCTGCCAGCTCAGCAGTAAAAATGGAATCAAATGAAGCCTCTCCACGCATTTGACTTCTGTGGTTTAATACTTGCCAAGTAATTGCAACCACAATTCCTTGGCTAGTGCCAGGACTTCTCAACTTCTTAGATAGGAAGAGACTGGTAGGTGATGTCCAGCATAGCTGTGGATGTGAGAATGATCATTCTTGTTTACCTGTATATTTACACTTTTTAGGAAACTTTTTGCCTTCCTGAGAAAATTAGGTGAATTTAGTGTTCTGCTCTCTAGTTATTTCTATTTCTCTTTTATTCATTTGCGACTGGGGCATTAAAGCATTGAATGGATTCTTCATTTTATTTTTATATGAGAATATAAATACACACTACAATTGTGTCTCATGAATTCACAGTTGAATGAAATGCTGTATTTTTTATGTGACACTCAATTTCGTAAGCTAAGCAGTAATGTAAAGAAGGTCTGCTTGATTTGAAAGATAATTGCAAATACTCCTGAGACTTTTAAGGATTGTGATTTATTACTGGGCAGTTTATATTTGAATTTATTAATAATATTCTGAAGTAATGCAAACTCTAGCCTGTGACAGAAGGGTTCATAAAGACAGTGTTAGTGTTTTGTGGCACGACGAAATGACAGCTTTCACTTCAGTGTATGTAAATTGCTATAAATACAGTGTGGCACCTTTGCTTTGCTGTCAAAGTTTTTCCATCCGAAAGTATGTCCAGCCTCCCCCGCTGCTCAGTAAGACAAGCAGAATATTTTGGTTTCTGAGGAAAGCAATAGGGAGGTACCATTTCAGTTTGCAGCTTTAAACACCTTTCTTTTGCTCCACTGACACTAGTACGTATGGAAAACAAGCCAACAATGAAGGTGGAGAATAGAAAATGCAGAAGTATTTACAGTGGGTATCCAGAGTAGTCAACAGAAAAGTGGTAAAACTGCTCTAGAAGTGAGCAGGGTGGAAGCTAATTTTGGAATGGGTTGAGATTAATGAGATACAAAATGACTAAGCAGATAAAGGGCTTAACTGAGGTGGAAATGGCTGGGGAAATGTAGGCTCCGTATGGTTCCCAGTGCTCTTTCCTTTTCTTCATACCAGTATTCAGAAAGAGGCTGTTAAAAAGAGCGCGGCAGAAACCAGATGGCTCGGAAACACCACGGCCTCGTTCCAAGTTTCAGGGAAGACTTCAGTGCTTTGTTTCTGGTTCTGCTGAGTCTCTCTCCAGTTGGACAGATCTCGCTCTGGGTTCCTCCAGCATGTTTCTGATCAAGCATCCCAGGAAAGGACAACGGTATCTGCAAGCAAATCTTTAGTTGCAAAGATCTGAATTTTGCCTGTTTAGAGATACTAAGCAGTTTATTCATTTGGGGGAAGCCAATGTCTGACACTCTAATGAGGATATACATGTAACCAAGGGAAGCGTGTTCCGAATGACTGCTACAAAAGACAGAAATTCCTTTGCAGACACCAGTAGTAGGTGTTAAGACATAACCTTTGGTTACTTTCAGCTTCGACCTCTCTCCCCTTTAATGTGTGCGGCAGCTTTGCCCGAGGAAAGGTCAGGAGATGAGGGTACGCCAGAAGAGGAGCGTGTCAGGGTGCTGCAGAGGCCGGGGCTCCGCCGTCAGGGCCTGTCCCACCAGCCCCGTCAGGGAGCAGGCCAAGAGCACGAGGGAAGCGAGATGGGGCTGGAAACGCTCTCCCCAAGGAGATGATGGGGAAGGGGTGAGCCCTCAGCTGTGCTGCCTCCGAGCCGGCCCCGGGCCCTGCAGGCAAAGCCCGGGAGGGAGGACGAGCCCAGGCCTGGCCGTTACCTCAGGGCCACACGACGCTGGGCGAGAGGCAGCGGGGCCTGGGCCTGGTTCCCCGCTCTGCCCAGGGAACCTCAGGAGCCCCTGATGCTGCTGCGAAGAATTCCAACCTGCTTTCTGTTGCTACCAATTAAGTATTTTCTGCTTACTTTTCAGCCATTTCAATTTCAAAGTCTCTTTCTGCCTGTGCTTATTTAACTCCTTCTCTTTGTTTGCTACTGTTTACAATGAACTTCTGAACTTGTGTCTGTAAATTGTATAGGCTAATGAATGTCTTTCATCTCCTTGGAATGTTTTCAAATGTTATTTTCTGTAATCCTTAATGCTGAGCTTACTTCTGCTACACTAATACTTGCCAGACTGAAAATAAATAAAAAAAATGTTTGGGATGGTTGATATGGTATTTTTACAGCCTCTAGAATCTTTAAATCCTGATTTTGTATAAAAGAATAATATTGACAGGCACAAGGCTGGATTTCCAATTGTATTGTAAAAATCCCTTTTATCTGTCAGAAGTATTCTTTCCCATAACAGACTGGGGGGCTTATGTATTATCTTTTCACTTAGCAAAGTGCCTATCTGTCCACAGTCAAAGCAGGTACAAAATCATTAGAATATAAGGAATTAGGCCCTCCCACTTCACCATTAATATTACAGGCTGAATTGAAACATTTACATCAATTACGAAGCTCAGAAACAAGGGCAGGGATGTAGAACCTTAAAATAAACTATGAGTTGATTGTAGTAACAGTGATTTCATTATAAAATTGAGCTGGGCCAATGACTGTGGCTTCAGCAGCTCTGCAGGACAGAGGTTCTTTCTTCTCTAGGTTGGGATGCTATGGTGCAAGACAGGCAGTATTATAAATAGGATACTTCACTGGATTCAAATGAATTTAGCTTTTCAGCATTCAATTAGGGCTTCATTTGTATTTTTAAATGTAATGGCACCCAAAAGATCTAGTAAACTGTTACTACAAAATTTCAGACACAATGATAAAGGTGCCATCTTTATTCAGGCCAGTATTGGCCTTTCTAGTTGGAAATGTGTTAACCAAAACTATAGAAAAAAGAGACAGGAGAATTGTGCTGTAGGAAATCCAGCATTTCTTGTATTTAGCCTGAAGCTATAATTATACTGAAATACAAATATTGTCCCTTATTTATGACCAAGATGCTAAGGTAGCCATCAGGATGATTGTGCGATGCTAAGGTAGCCATCAGGATGATTGTGCTATATAAGAAATTAACTATTGAAAAGTTAATATGTATTTGTACATGATAATCCCATTTATGTTTTCTTGTAACTTTTCTTTGGCTTTGTCAGGAAAATTGGACTGTAAAATTATTTCCTCTCTGTTTTACATAAAAAGAAACAAAGTGTTCTTTTCTTTGAATCCATTACTCTTCTTTTGGCCTGAAACAATTTCCGTGTCACCAATACAGCCTTTTAAACTGAAATTCCAGGCAAGCTTTTAAACCTAGCTCTTGGCTTCTATTTTAGCTGCTTCTTCTATCATTCAAAAACATTTAAATGGATTTAATCTTATGTTGTACCTCTAGGATTTCATTTCCTATTTACTTTTGTGGGACGTGGTTTTGCCAACCCCTTTGCAGAGAAGCTGGCTTATTACTAAAGCTTTACTCCATCCCTACTTACAGATCGCAGAGACAGACTTCCTTACAAAGAACACTCCCATCACAAGTGTCTGTGAAGACGGCTTAGCAAGAAGACGAAGAGAAGGTGTGAGAGAGGTTATAAATGTGTAGCTGTATAATTAAGAAGTCATATAGGAGATTAGAAACTGATTAGGAAAGGCAAGGGAGAATACAGAGCAGTACAATTTGGGTAAAACATATTGTCTGGCTATTCCCCTCCTTATTTGTATTCAACATAGAAAGACCCAGAGAAAATACTATCTCCCTAATGAGCTGTTAACAGTAGCCAGTATTACCAATGAATAGATAACAGCTTCCCTCTAACGCTGGGGGAGAATTAAGTTTCAGTATGCGATAGTATGTGTACGTATGTATGAGTTCATATATATAGTCATATAGATGCATATATTAGTGTATATATATTAGTAAAGAATAATATAATCTATACTATTAATACAGTATATATGTGTTAGTACGTATATATATACAAACATACATACATGCAAACCCCTATACTAACATAAATATATAATATATGTGTACTTGTAACTTGTGTTTGCATATATGTAAAGAAATAATACACAGACTCTTGCCTTTGAAAATAAAGCTAGCAACAGAGTTATTCTGAATTGCCAGGTATCAGAATAGCTGAGAACGTCACCTGCCTGAAACTCTATTCCAACGGAAACTTTGTGCATGATCTGCCTCTGGTACACCAGCAGCTTGTTGCTGGAACAGAATTGACTAAATCTAAATGTAGAAGGGGAGGGAGAAGGGAACAACCTTCACCTGTTCCTTTTCCCCAAGTGCCAGACTCTCCTTGCAGTACCAGTTTAGAGATCTCCATTTGCTTTAACTGAGTTGTCAGTCTGAAAATTAAGGTTTCTACTGCTTACTACTTAGAATTTAGGAATTATGGAGATGATACCTAGGAGACTTCATAGTCAAAGTTACCTGTTAGTTAAAGCAGGAGTGAAATAATTCTTTTGTATGCTTAATGTTCAGGAATGGTGTTTAGACTTCCTCATCCTTCTGTAGCCAGCTGAAGTTTCTAGAACAGTTTTTAGTCAAATGATTACTGTCAAACAGTTAAAACTTAATATGTCTTGAATAGACAATGGACTTCAGACTGGGGAGGTTCTTCAAGTGAAGGTACTCTACAAGCTTCCCTGCCACACTTCCTACGTATGAAATCACATATAAGCACAAACATAAGCATTTCTGAATTGCAAATTACCCCTCCCCCCCCAAAAAAAAATTAAAAACAGGAGTTACACCTTTCTTGCAGTCTCTCATTTCTGCTAGGGAAGTCCTCAACCCACTAAGCTCTTTTTCTTGACCCTGCTGGCCACTTCCTTGCCTCCCTGAGCTCCTGGAATTGCTTCTCACACAGTCTCAGAAATCAAGGATGCAGGCAAGAAAACCTGGGGACAGAGCAGAGATAGAGGGATCTGTGTAAGGCAGGCTACAGGGGTATGTGGCCTTGCAAGAAGACAAAAGTGGAATTTCACCCTGCTCTCTGCAGTCAGGCAGTGGTACCACTGGGAGCTGGTTACAAAAGGTGAAAGTGAGACATGGATGTGGGATGGGCAGGGTAGTGCTTGAATTTTGGGGAGAATAAAGGTTGAATGAAATGCTTAAAATGCTTAATAACGCTATGTGCTTGTAGAGAAAAAGATAATGGATGACCCTTGTTCTTGGGAGAAGGTGTTCAGCGACCATGTTGGTTGTATTGGCTGGAGGGAGGATTTCACAGAACAACTGAAATATTAAATGTTCCCCATTGCCAGCATGACAAGCTGAAAGACTCAAACACAACCTTGACTTAAAAAATGTTGACAAAATAACAAAGGGGTCTTTGCCACATAATATATATTTTTTAAAAAACAGGATTTTCAGATAAAGATCATTCTCTCTTTCAGTTTGGAGCTTTGCAGGTCTGTTTGTTAGTTGCATACTGGGGGATTGTATAAGTGCGCAGGCAATATTATACAAGTGTGTGGACCCAAAGAACCTATGAAAGGGGTTTGGATAATACACCTGAGGCTTTCAGAGACATGAACAGAGACTGTCTTCCCTGTTTCTCAGCTACTCTGTGACTCACAGCAGAAGTAAGACACTCTTGCTTTTGAGTTTATAAATGAAGTGAGTTTTAACTGTCTGTAAAGCCAGAATTGCTGGCACAAAAGCTGTTAAGTTTTTGAGGAATAACACTCTGGGGAGCCCTTTAAAAGAATCCTGGAATGTCATAGAATAATCAAACATCATGATGGAGCAAGCTGCAGTTGCTGTTTTTCAGAAGAAAATGCTTTCAGCTGAATTTCCAGCACCTCTTCCTGACACATCCTGTGTGCTCTTTTGGGTCTCTGGTTCAATCCATTTTCTCCAGTACAGTTCAGGCTGGGAGGGCGAGACGCTGGTGTGATTACATGTGGTTCAGTCAACTGAAGCATGTGAAAGTTTACAGAATTTCCATCTTACTTAAATAAAGCTTAATTTCATGAAAGAAGCAGTTGATCAGGATTTACAGGCAAAGTTGGGAAGGCAGAGAAGGAAGAGGAATACGAGTGGATAGAGATTTAATTGTAACTGTCAAGCTTTGAAGACCTCACTTACAAATCATCTACTTGTTCCGTACTTCAAATGCAAAGAAAGGATTTACAAATCTACTCATTTTAATTTAGGATTTATTGGAATGATTTGTAAATTAATCATAGGAATTACATATAGTGGGTAGGATTTATAAGCCTAGCGGAGGATTACAAAGTATGATGTAGGATTAGTAAATCTATTGTGTGTATATATTTCCAGACTTCTAACGCTATTACATATGTTAGCTTAATCATATGCCTAAATTAATGATCTAAATCAAACCTGAGTAAAATACTTTTTTTTTTTTAACCTAGTGGCAACATAAGACTAGTTGGTCCAAAGTCTAAAAAAGGAACATTAACACATACAATTTATAGAACAAAGTCAATATGGAGTACCTTTTACCAGCCTAAATGTATGGGAGGAAGAAGAAGGGGTAACATTGACATAGAGACTTTCCAAAACTAGTTTCAACTTTTAGAAACCTGTCCAGCAGGAGCAAAGCAGCAGTCTAACCCAATGTATTCAGTGGTCGCATACAGGATGGTGAGGGGAAGTCAAGAGAGGATGACTGACTAAAGTCAGGGAAGCGTGCCTACATTGTTTTGCCTAAGCCGATTAGAATAGACAATTTTGGTGACAGTGCAGTGACTAGAAACAAAAGGGAAGTTACACTACTAGTTTGAAAACAAACTTGCCTCCCACAGTTAACTTTGGGATCTCTTCCCTTTTTTTCCTTCCCCTTAAATCCTAGAGCAAGGGAAGACTGGCTTGGTGAGCAACTGGCACTGAGCCACTTAAGCCTAAAGAACTGATTTCATCTTCCAGATGGGCAAAATAACCTGTAATAATAGTGTGAGTAATTTAAGATTTTTAGTAGCACAGTATTGTAGAACAAAAATCTTACATAAAGACAAAAATGAGACCCTTGTAGTAACCTGCAATCATTCAGTAGAAGGTAGCACAAAGTAGCAGTTACACTCAGACCTAAAATGCAAAAGAAAAACAACTGGCAGCATTATCAGAACAATCTGAGCAATTTGACTCGCACTGTGAAAGTGTTTGAAATTTTCCTTGGCTGGCAGTCAGTTTGCATTTGCCAACTTGTAGCACGTTGCTTAGATTTGCTCTGTGTTTGTAAACACCCTACAGAATTTATTTTTATTCCGTTACAAAATCTATTTTTATTCCATTTCTAAATAACCACAGTCTAGGAGAAGGGAAGAGAAGTCAAAGCAAAACTGAGACAGAAAGACCTTTAAAGGAAGAAAGCAAATGAGAAAAAGGCCTTCATTATGTAGAAGCTTAATGGTAGAAAAGTCATCATTCTCTGTAATTAAATGGAAGGGATTGTGTATTTAGGCTCCTACATTCAAACAAGTTTCACCAAAGTTTCAGCACTAAACAAATCAGTCAGGTGTTCAGCTTCATCTTAACTATGGTGTAGTTATCTGTCTGACTAAACAGGCTGTGATGTAAAGGATGACTGCACCAGGTCTCTCGAAGTCCTGTGACCAAGGCAGGATAGGTTTTTAATATTCTTTATTCCTTGCTAAAGCTTCCCTATTAAAGTACTAGCTTTATCTCAGGAAGTCTCTGACAGACACGCTCAGTCTTCAGCAATTTCTGCTCTGAGGGGAACTTGTACTATGTGCTTATCTTGGTTTTAGGGTTTTTTCCTTGTCATCTGTTCTTAATGACCAATGGAGACAGATTATTTGGCTGGATAAATGCTTGGTTTGACCTGGGATAGTTACTCTTATCTATTTTTTAAGATTCTCACTGTTGGCTGCTTGTTTGCATTAGCCCTGACGAGTGCTTTTCAGCACTGTAGCACAATGTGAAAAATTATGCGTAAAATGAATGGCTAGCCAGACTGACAGATTTACCTCTATGTACCTCTATCTGTTGACTCATCTTAGTCCTTGAGGCTGAGAGGTTGTGAGAGGAATTCAGCTCCCTCTTTGCATCAAGGGAATGTCTTAGTAAATTCCAGTAATGGACTCAATCACTTATTCTGCAAATGCATTCAGTGGTCACAGAGTAAATGGAGGAGCAGCTTCTCCTTTAAATCACTGACAAGGTTCAAGGAAAGGTAGGACTTGATCTTGAGGTTCCAGAATGAACTTGCAGAGCAGAACTTAAGGAAAAATGTTGTTCCTTACTAAAAAAAGAAGCTCTAACTCCAGAAAATTGGAAGTGAAGACTTAGGATGCTAATTTTGTAATTGAATTTTATATTTGTACCTTCTTTAAAATACAAAGGCGTGAGAAAAATATGAGCAAAGCAAAAACAATGAAGTAACAAAAATTACTTGAAACCAAAAGCCAAATCAGGATAGCTTTTAAGCATAAACAAGGATGAAAAGTTAGAAATGTGATACCTAACAGGTATTTACCTTCTTTCATTTTCCCACAGAGCTCTTTCTGCAGTGCAGTTTTATTTAAGAAGTAGCATGTAATCACGTCCCAGTCATCTGGAATGTTAAATCCTGCTTTATATTGCCGTTTTGCAAGAAACCAGCCTGCGGCTTAAATATTTTCCTGTAGCTCCAAGTATCTTAAATTATTTCCATCACGTGCATATGTTGCAACTGCAAAGTACAGGAAGACCATCAGTTAACAACTCCCACCTGGTACAAACCTTACTGCCTATTTCACTTCTGCTGTCCCATTCTCTTCTTTTTGTTCTTTTGTTATATGCTACTTCCTCCCCTATAAAAGGCAACTGAATAGGATTTCTTGCTTGCATCTGTTTTTCGTAGGACTGCAGAACTGTAGAATCATGCAATTATCCAGGTTGGAAGGGAGCCCCAGAGGGCAGTCTCATCCAACTCACCACTCACAGCAAGTCTCATTAGATCATGTTGCCAAAGACAGTTTCTGCAATCTCCCTGGACAACCTGTTCCTTTATTCTACCCCACCCTGTGGAAAACAAAAAATAATCCTTGTATCTAATCAGAATGTTCCATGTTCCAACTTGTGCCTGTTTCCTCCTGCCCTGTCACTGTCTGAGAAGGGTCTGGCTTCATTTTCTCTGTATCCTCACAGGTAGCTGTAGACAGCAATAAGGTCTTCCCTTAGCTTTCTCTTCTCCAGGCTGAACAAACGCTATTGTCTCAGCCTGTCCTTATGCACCATGTGCTCCAGCCCCCTAACCATCTTTGTGGGCCCACTGGATTCACTTTAGGATGCCAGTATCTTCCTTGTACTGGTGATCCCCAAACTGGACACAGAACTCCAGATATAGTCTGTTAAGTGCCGAATACAGTGGAGGGATCACTTTCCTGGTCCTGCTGGCTACACTCTTACTAATACAGCTCAGGGTGCAGCCAGTCTTTTTGCTGCAAGGGTACACTGCCGATTCACGTTCAAGTTGTTATCCATCACAACCCCCAGATCCTTTTCTGCAAAGCTGCTGGCTAGTCCGTCCCCATTGTTGCCCGGGTGGGGAGAAAGTAAAGGGCAAGAGTCCAAAGGCAGGCCATTCCAAGTCCCGGCTCCAGCAAGCAACAAACCTCCTGAGCTCTCAGGTCAGGTCAGCAGACAGGTCCTTCCATCCACCAGAGCAGGGGGGCTCCTGTAGCTATCATTCACCTTTTCCTCTTCATATGGACACCAGGCTGGCTCAGCTGGCTCTGACGCATCTGCTGATGCGTCTTGTTTGTCCTTACCAGTACTTGTTCTGAAGCGGCAGATCTACAGGTGAAGCAGGAACCAGAAGTCATAAACTTCCAGCTTATTCCATCTTGAGAGTGTACCTCCACTGTCTGTTTGACCATGGCCTCCGGCTGTCCCTCTTTCCTTGCTTTGTATGGCTCAGGCTGTCGTCCCTGCCAATTTTCTGTGAAGACCCATTCAATCTCCTCTTCATCCCCTCTGATGCTCACACACAGCCTGCTCAGCTCTTCCTTCAGCTCCTTCATCGGGTGACTCAGTGCCTTGGTCAAAGCCCATGTCCCACCTGAGAGGTCCCCACCACTAGGCATTCCTGCAGCCCCACACCTGGACACTGGTATCCCTCCAATGGAACTCTGTCGGGAAGGAGGCCTCCAAAGCATCATGGCATTTGTACCAGTCAGTACCAAAGAGTGTACCCTCAGCATGCTGAAACCATTGTTGGACAGTTTTCAAGCAGCCTCGCACAGCCTTGGGTGGATTTTCAGTGTCCTTCTGCAGCCCTGTTGTGCCACGGCAACTGCCATATCTGGTGAGCTCAGGAAGCTGGAACAGCTGGAATTGCGTCCTCCCCTCTGCTGCTCTGTATTCTGTTTTGCCCTTGCTTCTTGGATGTAGAGATAGTATCTGGACCTGGCAGCAAAGAGGAAACATGTCATGAGCATGGGTTAGAAGAAAAGGATTTCGACACAGAAGAAGAGAAATGAAAAAGGTGGTAAGTGAAGTAATAATCCATTAACACTTCTCAGTCATTCCACCTAAGGTCTTTAACCTTGTACCTAAAAAATACACCATATACTGCAGCATTGCAACTAATTTCACTATTTTAGCAGTTTCTGTTTCGATGTGAGTAGACACCTTTGAAATTCTTTATGAACCTTAGTGGAACTGACCGATTTACATAGCCATGTCATTGTTACGCTCAACTTTACATCTGTCAACATAGCACTGGAAAACAGACTAAGGAAACCAAAGTTCCAGACCTTAATTACTCACAAATGTGTTTGTATTGATTTATTGAATGCATTGTTCATGAGCTCCCATTGCAAGGATTAGACTGTTTGTGATCTTTTTACCCTTCTTCTTGACACTTGCAAATCAAACATCTATTTGAAAGTCAAGAAAGCATGTTGACATTACTGTTGCAATCTAACAAAGCACACCTGTTATCCTCACAATGGATAAATTAAACCACTGACAGACCTTGGAAATAAGGCACGAAAGGCAAATGACCGTTATTTAAATTAATGTGGAACATGAAATGTACGAATGAAAGCCTAAAAGTAAAGAGCATGAAGTACAGTGTGTGAAATCTGTGCAGCTTTGTGTTTGGGTTAGTTATTCTATTCTTTAAGTAGGTACTTCAAAGATAGTAGAAAGCTTTTTGTGTGTGTGTCTTGGTTTTTACCTCCTGACTGACAGTTCTTGCATCAGAACTGTGGGGAGAAGCAGTCCTGTAAAGCACTAGTAGTAAAATCATGAACAATAGCAAAAGAAGCAAAACTAAGAGGGTAGAGAAAAGAGCAAATGGCCTAGGGCCAGCACAATCATACCCATCTCTTCTTAACAGATGCTTGTCAATCCCTTTCTTAAAAATTCCCAATGATAGTCATTCCACACCTTTCTCAGACAATTTACCAATGCCTAAGTACACTTAACTTCAGAGTTTTCTTTATGTCTAATAGAAATCCTGTTTCATCCTGTAATTAACGGTCCATACTATTTTCTGTATTTTCTTTACAGTGAAACTTGGGGACAGTTTATTTCCTTCTTCTGTGTGGCAACAAAGAACATTCAAAACCCATCACTGCGTGCAGAACCAGAAAAGAAAATGGAAGGAGTTCATGAAGATTAGAATTTCAGTGTTAGGTCCCTTTGTTACCTTCCAAACTGTAACACAAAGAAGTTTATCCCATGACACCTTTTTACTCAAGTCACTTTTGAAATTTCTCAGTTGGGAAACCTTTTCTCAGTATGTCAATTTTGTTTGCTTTATAGTATCTTAGTAAAAGTATCTTTAAAAATAGGCTGCTGCTTATTATTTGTGATTTGGTTTTAGTGACTCTACTAGGTCTGGTTGGGATGGAATTAATTTTATTCACTCAAACCCCGTCTGGTGCTGTGTTTCAGATTTGTCACTAAACCAGTGCTGGTAACACAGCAGCGTTTTGCCTACTGCTGAGCAGAGTTTACAGAGCATTGCGGCTTTCTCTGTTTCCCACTCTGTGGTCCTAGTCAGCGGGCTGGGGGTGTGCAAAAAAACTGGGAGGGGACATGGCTGGGCCAGTTGTCCCAACCCGACCAAAGGGGTATTCCACACCACAGGATATCCTGCTCAGCAGTAACAGCTGGGAGAAAGAAGGAGGAGCGAGGGACTGTGGAGTCACGGTGGTTTTCTTCCCAAGTAGCTGTCACCCGTGCTGGAGCCCGGCTGTCCTGGAGATGGCTGAACTCCTGCCTGCCCGTGGGGAGTGGGGAATGGACTCCTGGTTTTGCTTTGCTTGCGTGTGAGCTTTGCTTCACCTGTTAAACTGTTTTTATCTCGATCCAAAAGTTTTCTTGCTTTTGCTCTTCCTATTCTCTTCCACTGAGCAGGGAGTGAGCCAACAACTGAGTTGGCGCTCAGCTCCTGGCCAGGGTCAACTCAGCAGACTGACAGAAGTATCAGAAGATCTATTGCTAATCACAAGAATTTCTGTCTAGGTTTTTACCCCAAAGGAACTTTAAAATCAGGGTCTTTCTTAGTAACTTTTAATGGCACTGTATTGTTTCCTTTTTTCCATTAATCTTTTCTCCCCACTTCAAATGATATTACTTGGCAATTTAGGAGTAAAAGAAGTCATATCATATGCTTCATCTGGTGTGCTAGGTGCCATCATAATAGCTAGTGAAACTGGGCAACCCATATGCACCTGAATGAACCATACAATTACTAATAAAGACGTCCATCTGACATTGTGGGGACACTTCCCCAAACCAATCACCCCATTGCCTCCTCGGCACGGCCGTCCTGGCAGAGCCCAGGTGTCCGTCTCCCTTTTGGAGACAGACAGTCCAGGGTCATTCACCGGGGCTCCCAATGCCAAAACGTCCCTGAGGATATGCCTCTGCCTTGGGAAGGAGGCATATGGCCATTCAGTGAGCAACCAGCCTACAGCCCAGCATTTCAGCTTCCCAGTTACGCTTTCACACCACTTTCCTCATGCGCTTTCCTTTGTATTCATTTACACTGAGTTTCAGCTGACGTTGTATTGCCTCTCAGTTTCCCTCCCGCAATTTTACAAGCCACCCTCACATTTCACGTCCTCACTAACCTGGTATCATTAGCAGATTATCGTACCTCACTGCTTGTTCTCTTCATGGGTATTTAGGATTACACTAACTAAAGCACAGTTCCTCTGCTATTGACCACTCTCCATTCTGAGGGCTGAATATTTCATTGAATTTCCTGTCTTCTACCCTATAAATAATTGTTGGACATACTGGTACCTTTTCTCTTACTCCTTTCACATATTTATTTTCTTGAAAAGTCTTTTATGAAGGATTTTGTCAATGCTTTTTTCTGAAAGTCCTTTGAACTAAGACTCAAGGACTATCTGGATTATAGGCACCTAATATGGAATGTCCTACAATTAGTAGCCACATTGTGAAATGAGAAAGTAGACCAGGATTTAAGAGCAGCAACAAGAAGTCATTAAAAAATACCAGTAATTAGGAACATATAGTTGGCAGCCTCCTGCTGTACAAACTTGTCCCTCAAGTACTAAGTTTCACAGTTTTACTTAATATCTAAACCTACAGATTCATTATAGATATTAGTTTTATGGCATGTTGCAATCTCTCCCCCCTCCCTTCACTCCTCTACATTGTAAAGACCATAAACTACTTGTCTCTCTCCTTCCCTTAGGAGATTGATACCTTATCAGCTCTCAGAAATGGATTTTTTGAGAAATAGAGGTCACCCCCCCGCAATCTTTTCCACTTCACAGGTACCAGCTGCCTTATCTTTCAGAAATAGTCTAACTGATACATATCTAATTCAATTCCAATCGGTTCTTCCAAATTCGCTTTTAGTTTTTAAGTTTGTTTCTTCTGTTCACTAACCTGAAGAAGGATTTTTTTTTTTTCCTGAAACCTCATCTGATTTTCTCTAGCTATGGCAGTGGATGTAATAAAGGAAGCGTTACTGCCGCTTGTAAACTCGTCTTGCCTGTATCCTTATACTGTCATTGCTGCAGCAACGCTACCATTAGAAGGAGGTTATTGGTTTAAATTTGCTCAGCCAGAAGAAAAAAGGGCCACCTTGTCTCTCCTTTATTTCAGAGATTACACACAGGATTACACAACACAAAGTTTAATTCCTAACTTCATTAATTGTGGAAAACACTTTGTGAAGAAATTCAGTTTGAGCTTTAATTTCCTTTCTATACAGATTTTTTGTCACACAGGTTTATGGTACTGTTTTGCATAATAAATAATTAATGTGTTAATAAACTTACAAGAAAAAATGTATGGCTTGTTTTGTGTGCACCTTTGATAAAAAGCTTATTTTCTAAAGTATTTTAACAGTAAATATCAATACGCTACCTTAGTTTCTCTTTGGTATGCCAGCAAAGTAAAAATTTAATAGCATTAAAAATTGGATAAAGACTGATGCTCTTTACAAACTTAAAATTCTCAGTGAAACCATTAAGAGGTTTGGATAGCCAAGAACTATAAAAATGACTAGAATTCAGAGTTGCCAGGGACATAGCCTAGTTATCTTAGTGTTTGGTGATACTAATAATGGTGCTGCTGCTCTGATTTGCCTTGAGCTATGAACATGACTCCCAATATACTAAATTTTTGTTTCATTTTTAAAAAATTGCAGAGTCATTTTAGCCATACCTTTCACTGTAGTTCTCCCATCTTCCACAGGATTAAAAGTGAACGGAATTCTCTTTTATTCCTGTACACAACTGTAAGGTATGAGGCGGACTCTGAATTCAGTGTCATAAGTTCTTGTGGGATTTTAAAATGCTTGATTTTTCACATTTATTTTGCATTTATTTGGGTTTCACATTTATTTTACAGTAAGCGTTTTTCTATTTGCTCTATGCAAGGTACTAAACAGGACTTAGAACCTCATTTGTATTTTGAAACATTTTTAAAAGAGGGGTAAATAATTTATCTTTTGCCAGAAAAAAATACCAGCTACATACAATTCAATACTTCATCTAGTTTCCCATTAATGTGGTGTTCGTCAGAAATCAGCAGGAGGAATCCGTCTCCAGAAGCTGCAGCAGAAGTATTGAATCTCATTACTACGTCTAGCACACTGCATGTCAGCTTCCAGGCAGCGTACTCAGCTAACTCTTGGGGTAGAAGAGGCCTAACACACAAAAAAGAAGAGCTCATGTCTTCAAAGCTTAACTCTTGATATAGGCAAGTGTTTTTTCTTAGGAGGAAGTGGGTGTGAGCAGCATATGCTTTCAGACACACAGTTGTTACATTTTTAATTCTGGGACAAAGTGCAATATGGCTCAAAAAGCCGTGCTTTGTTTCCAGAGTGTTGAAGGCTCACAGCTGAAGCTGACTTTCGAAAAGCTCAGCAAAACTTTCAGACAATTAAATACAATCAGTTTTTCTAATACTCAGCACCCACTAAGACAGTCATGTCAGATTTTTCAGAGTAACTTAGCACCTGATGTGCTAGTCTATTTTGCAGTCTGACCGTTCCATTTGGACACGTAAATAAAACCTCAACTATTTAGAGAATCTGGCCCTTCATATATGCAAGTCTTTTTTCTTGGGGTTCAGAACTAAAGACAGGCCTGACTTTGGATTTTACTATGGTCAAACAGAATCTAAGTTTCTTCTGAATGAAGGGAATTCAGCTCCAGCACTTCAGACTTAACATCAGATTTTCATCCCATTTGCAGAGACAGGACTAATTTTTTCCAGTTTCCCTGTCCTCTGAGCCATCAAGAGACACTAATTTTCACTGACGCTGGATTCCTATTCATTTCTGACATTCTAGGAGAGTGTTAAGACATTAGTGACAATGAAGAATTAATTGTCTGCATAGCTTGTTGTATACTGCAGCATTCAGTACAGGCAAGAAACTTTGAGCAGTGACAATGACGGCTTGATACGTACAAGACTTCAAAGTTATTGATGTCACAGACAGAATATCAGGTTTTAAGTGTGGCTCATCTTGTTACCCAATTTGTCACATCCTTGCACACAATTAAGAACCGCGTATTTGTCATGTTACCTCATCTCTCCATTGATACTTCCAAAATGATTTTGCATAAAACCATTCCAGCAATGCTGATAATTTTTAAATGCCTACCTGTCTTGCTAAGGTCTCCACTAAATTCAGAGCAACAGATTTTACGTTTTGTCTTCCATACTTAAACATTGCACGTAAAACTATAAAATCATTTAAAAATCATTCCCACATTTAAAAATAGACTACAAAAAAATATGATCAGAAAGTCATAAATAGAATGTAGCTTTTTCACTCTTCATTATGATTACTATGTGTTCTCCTTATATTTCTACTTGTTCTAGGGTTTGTGTAAGGTGAGAAGCCTTGAAATATTAATATAGTTATAATTACAAACTTTTAATAATCTAACAGGATGTGAGATAAAAGCCACTTGAAGCTCTTTATAGCCTGAGGGACTATGTTGATTCCTTTCTGCACTCATTTCTTAGAGTATTAAAAATGCATTATTGGGAGTGCTCTGGTAACTGCTTACATGTCTATTTATTCAACTCTGCAATTGTTTATGTTAGAATTATGGACTTGGTTTTCTATTCAGACAGTTAGTTTGCTGGCTTGCTGAGTCTTGAAGCTATTTTAGTTGAAATTATATTAGAGGATCACATACAAAAGAATTCTTTGTTCACAGCCTCTCCAACAAAATAGAGAGGGCTTCAGAGGCATCTACAGCTCCAGGGCCCCGTAAATTAGGTCTCGACTAGAAAAATAAAAGGAATAAAAATTGTCATATGTAAGAGGGTGGATCGGATGAGCTGTCTTCCACTCAGAGAAAGGAAATTGTATTCTCTTATCAATTGAAAGTGTGTTTATTTTACATACTTTTTCAAAAAAATCATATATTCTTAGATAACAGGATCTACTCTAAGATAAACGAAGAACTCTCTTTTATATTCTTTCTGTGATTACTTTTTCCTAGGATGAAAAAAGAAAGAAGGAAGCCAGCCTAGAAATCTCTATGAAAGTTACACTATCTTGGCGACTGTCCGTTGTTACACCAGCCATGAAAGACGTGGAGGAAAGCGGCTCCAGAGCATCTCGATTTCGCCACACCCTTGTCGGCGTACAGCAGCGCAGTCAGAAAACGGGATGTGTTTGCAGAGGGTCTTTCAGAACAGAATGGTTTTCTTCTCTTCTTTCTCTGCTTCTGCCTTGCAGCCAAATGGCTGCAAATTAATTTGCAGTGTACACTTCTATTGAAGCAGCCACTGAAAGATAATTTTGGAAGGTCTAAGCCATGAAAACCCTGGTATCAGCAAAATGTTGCTTTTTGACCCTTATTCTCTTAATGGCCATATCCTGTTAAATATTATTCACAGAGTAGAATGCATTTCGGTTGTTTCCCGCAGATGTCTTATTAACTATGCCATTTTCCTTGATATTTATATTTAGCTAGCTGATGCATAGAAATAAGTGGAAAGTAATAAAATTAGTTTTGTGTGCCGTTTTGATAGTTTGTTTTACATGGAACATTAGTCTTCTGTTTTAATACAAGATGCATAAAGTGGATTATTGCTAACTAAGTTGATTAACCCTTAATACTACAGTGATTTGAGGATGTGATTTGAGTCATGTCTACGTAGGGCTGTTTGCAAACTCTTCTGCGTTGTTCTAGAGAAATCTCATTCTGTGTTGTCAGTGTTAACTTGCATGCAGATTGTGCACATGCTATCCTTTAGTCCCAGTTAATCAGGTTTCGATTTCTACTTTCTGCCATTCACACTTCCCAGGGATCAGGATCCATTTTCAGTTTTATTTCAGAGCTCATTACAAAGACATTTTGTTTCAATCGCTTTGAGGTTCTTTAAAAGATCAGATCCCTGCATCTGATTTATATATTTGCAAAAAAAGCAGGAGGAATTATGTCTTTCTGAAAACATTGAAAAAATTAATAGTATATTGAAGATATATCAGGTGCAATTTTAGATTCACCTGTGCTATACCCATGCACCTTCAAACCAGTAGAAGTTGCTTATTTAAAATTTGATATACCTGTTGAATTCATTAATGTAGTAAGCTCATTCTTTAATGCTTCAGGTGGTGTTACTTTGGACCAGGAGGGAATTGTTCCTAATTTAAGAACCTTTGTCGGAAGCTATCAGTTAGAATTATAGATAGCTTTTCATTAGAGCAATGAGGTATTGGGGTTTTTCTACAGTGATATGGGCCAATGCTTTTTTTTCTTAAAAAGTTTAAGGCCTTCTTTTGCTTCATTGTTCACATAAAGAAGGATATTCACAACCCAATATTTTAAACAATCACTAGTAACAACAGAATAGAAACAATGGCAGAACAGGGAAAGAATAGGTTAATTAACAGTTAGATAACGGGACGGATTTCAGGGTTTACTGTAAGGTGTTTAAGAGTCAGTCAAAGAAATGTTTTTACTGTTTAACTTCGGGAGTTACAGGAAAATAGGCCTGATCTTGGAGGCAGGGGAGGTACAACACAGCACCTGTATTTCAAACAGGGGAAATGAAAATGGAAATATGAGACTATTTAGCTTCAAACTTTGAAAGATACTAGCAGTAATTAAGTAACCGGGGTATGCATATGTAAAAGATGAGAGTATAACATGTCAGGCATGAATGTGCTGAGACTCAACGTCCTTCTCTGCCAGAATAACTGGCTTACTGAACGGAAGGAATGACAAATATAACTTCATTTCAGTAATATTTTGATAGGACCATATGGCATGAAATCCCTATAAGCAAACTAGGAAAACACATTTTAGAAGAATCCGTTATGAAGCATATGAACTACTAATAGCAAAAAATTGCAAAGTAATTATCAAACGCTTGTTACGGCTGGGCCGTAAGTATGCGTGCAGGCTCCGAGTACCATGGCTGGCCTCCCCGGGGACTCCGTCCAGGTATCCAGCGCCTGTCCCACCTGGCCTCCGCCTCCCTCCCTCGCCGCCGGCACGCGGACACCGCGCTGTCCCACCTGCCTCTTCCATGTTCCCGCTTGACTTTGGACCTGTCTTGTCACTACTGACATGCCCACTGGTCGCGGGGCTGGGGCTGAAACCCGTTACCACCGCCGGGCCTGCTCTGCCGACCATGCTGAGGCACCGGGGACCTGCCGCCGCTGCCATCCATGGCAGAGCGACCTCACGCCGGCGCTGCCTGATGGTCAGTGCAGGGTCATCTCAAGTGGAATCCGGCCTCAGTCCGTGCCCACGCTCCACGGCACTGAAAACGTGCCACAGAAAATGCAGTACAAGTTATGAAGACTTGGGAGATCCGAATTGGACAGGAGAGGGAAATCCGAAAAGAATAATTGGGTCAGGACCTGCTCTACTGGGCAGGGTCAAGAAAGGCGTGTTCCTCACTGGATCCAATGAATGGTGCTCCTCTCCCTCCAGTTAAAAGAATTCGCTTAATCTCCATCATGTTTTGCTTGGCACAACATTTCTTGCAAACTTATAAACGTCAGAGGAAAAAAAGAAGAAGCTGAAGCCACTGCAGAGCATCAGCTTGAAGAGTTTTAGAACGCTATCTGTGCCTTTTAATCAAGTCTTTTCTAACAAAAATTTAAAATTAATATATCTTAATTAATATACTGCTTAATAAAGTTAGGGATTTTATGAAGGAAAATAATGTAGCCTTTTTACCTTTCTCGCCCTGGACAACTTAAAACTCCTCTCCTGAGCTGAGCAGGAATGTAGAGACCTCTTAAAGTAACTGCTTTTGTGCAGAAATTTTCTTTTGAGTGTAAGCATGGGTAATGGCTTCCCTGCTTAGTCCTGAAGACACAGTTTCAAAGGAAGTGTCGACTACTAAGAAACAGAAAATATCTTTCAGTTGTTAGCCAAGACATAGCATGAAAGCATCACGGATCTTTTTTTGGCAATGCACTGTTTTCTGCTCATTCTCCCAGACCCCTCTGGAGTCCGGCGCTTTCCAGTGTTGCATGGTGGGAGAAGACAAGACCACAGGCTCAGCCACAAACTAGAGAGGGTCCAGCCTCATGGAAGAAAAAAACATTTTAAGGACTGCAACGGGTTGCCCAGAGAGGCTCTGCAGTCTCCACTGCTGAATCCTTTCAAGAACTAACTGGAAAGGCCGTGACTAGCCCTGGTCTGATATCACCGCCGACCCTGCTTTGAGCAGGGGGTGGACTAAAAACCTTCTGAGGTCCTTTCCAAGCTGAGTTATCCTATACTCATATGACCAGCAGCTTTTCATATCATTACCTAGGAGGGTTTTCGTCATGCCTCTCTCTGGTCTGTTTTTTTAATGTACTTGGTGATATAACCAAGTATAGATTGCAGCCTGACATTTTTAGTGAAGTTAAAATTCCCATATTCTTACTGATTATGAGCAAAAGTGCTGTGCACACACATACTATTTCAGACCTAAACCAGACCCACGAAGTGAGACAGCACTCATCGCTCTTTGTATTCTAAATGAAGCCTTTCTGTGGCCAGTTTAGTGTCTGTTGATACCTGACTTGTATGTGCTGGTCTGCTGCTTTCTGGCTCTCAGGGCACTGTCTAGTGGAGTTACCGTACACCTCCGAGAGAATCCCTTTTGTTACAAACCGGGAAGTCAATATAGTATTTGCTGTTTGGGCTTTCTCATTCATACTCATGTTTACTTTGCTACCTTCTCATCCTTTCTTTTTGCTCACTGCTGCTAAGAAACAACTTTCTATATGAAAAGAGAAAATAGACCATCGCTTTATCTGGCTTCTTACTTTCCCAAAGCTTCTGTTGACCTAAATGGAATTTTGGCAAAAAAAAAAAAAAAAAAGATATATTGGAAATTATTCCTATCTCAGCAGAGGGAGAAATAAGTTTGATGGGAGAAGGAAATAATTCATGTTTCTTTCTTCACGCTAAGAAAGATCTTGCTAATATGATGCCATAGAGAATTATCAGACTTAAATTAAATAACACCTTAAAAATGGACTGATGCTCTAGAGACCATCACAGCTGGGATTCCACAGTTGCAGAGGTCTGTAGAGACACCCGCACGGCATCAAGAACCAAGAGCATATAGTAATACAAACCATATACAGTGATTGTAGCGAATTCATTTCTTATTTGTTTCTCTAACATTAGATGATGGACAGTTCTGTGATCCCTTGCTTCCTGGTCTGCTTCCCCAAAACGTTGGTGATTTGAATGAAAAGGATTTAAAAGAACAAGTTGCAGCATTTTCACATAATAAAATAAATAATATAATAATTATAAAATAAATAATATAATCATAATTATAATAAATATAATCATAACATAATAAAGTAAGACTTCACTATCCAATTTCTGACCATGTGAACATGTGTCACTCCTTGCTACAATTGCCAGTTTTTACTCCCAGTTTCCAGTATGCCTACATAGAAATAATTTCTTACCCACATTCTGGTGTCATTATTCTCGGAGCATCATGCTGAAGGTGTGACTCCTCGCCTACAAGAAACTTTGTCGTAGCTGCAAGATAACTATTATGATTTAGAGAGCACAGACACTTCTGAATATAATGTTTGGTGAGTTTTACATGCTTTCATGATTAAATATTTGGAAGACTGTGATTGAACAAGATGGGTAGGTTTGGCATGTTTCTAAAGCTACGTCAGATGTAATGAGCTTGACCTTCAGATTCATAACTGAGATTTCTTTAGCTTATTCTTCAGATTTTTTCTTTACAAATTTAATAATTCTGACTGCATGGATTTGCAGATACTTCAACCTACCTGACCTTTTGGGCAGAGAGAAAACCTGTACAGTGGAATGGTTCTTATTTTGCTTCTTAAGATATTTTGCAAAAAACTTGTGATTGGAGATTTGGATATATTCTAGGAACTCACAGAAGCCAAGCATCTGATTTTTCTATTCCTAAAGACAGCTGATAGGTCTACATTTCAAATTAAAGTGATGTCAACCAAGTAATGCTACAAGTAATTCTGTACAATATTTTCATATTTTCCATTACAGAATTTCAAAGATAAATAAAATATTGATCTATCATTCTTAAATGAGTGATTTAAAAAGTTAAATCGCAAACGAAGCATTGGAAGTCAATTATGAAACAGAAAAAACCCTCAGCAACAAACTCAGGAAACAGATACTGCAGATTTGGTCCCATACCTAAGTAAACATTTGCAAGATAAACATAAACAATGGTGAAAACAATTGCAGATTACTTATATGACAAAACTGGGAGCTGAATAATTTTTCACACAAAATATGTTTACTTGAAAACTCTTCAGAGTAATGAAAATGTATAACTGAACTGAGATGTGGCAAGACAGTCTTTGAAATGCCCAGACAAGCATCTACTTGAAGGATCATTATACAATACACAGCATAGAATACCATTCTACATTAATATACCATGATCTTGTTCCTTATGGTTAACATTTATTATCTATGTATTGCAAAAGTATTAAGAAACTTCATTGCTTTTAAGTATTGATAAGTTCCTGGTCCTAAGAATCCACGTAGAGGTATCGTATTTCTCTTGTGATAAGAAATGATCTGATATTTATAAATATTTGGAAAAGTTTTTCATTATTTCAGCAAACATTACTGAAACCAACAAGTTATATTTAATTATTTATATTAATTGTTAATAATGAATTGTTGCTTTTTGCATTTAAATCATACACTCTACAGCAAAGCAACTGCTTTATCAACTGAACTGATATGTGTATGCAACAAAGCATCACTGAAATGAAATGCAAAAAGAACATATATCTTAGAAGGCTATATCCCTTTCTCATGCTCTTTTTGTGCTGTTACCATTTACTGTCCTCCACTACATGCCTGACATGCTGATGCAAATCTAACTGTTCTATAAGCATAATTACAAGATAATTTTTACTTCCAATAAAAATTGCCTTTATAAGAGGTCAGAGAAATTTAGAAAAATTTAATATGCATTATTTTTATAGTATGGCTGGTGTCCCTATTGTATAGGCACTTCAAAAGCACTGCAAAAAAACCTAACTGTTGAATTTCTTTTGAAAACACAAATATATTGTCAAATAATGCTTGCAATGCTTAAAGTTTCCCTACAAGAATTCGGATTTCTAAAATAACGTTCACCTTTGTAAGTGTACCCTTACTGAGGACTAAGCAGTCTGATGCCTTTCAACAGAAAGTCAAACAGCATAACTTTTAAGAAAAAAAGTAAAACCTGAAAGAAATAGTAAAAAGGTCATGCAGTAAAAATGAAAAGAAACTGCAAGTTAAAAATCCTCACGCAATTTTACTTCTGCACTTTAGGGCACATGCTATAATCTTCCATGGTATTACTCCACCTTTGTGTAGTCACCTACATGGATACAAAATTGATCATGGAAAAGCTCATCATTCTGATGAGGTTTTATTTTTTGCTGCTGTGTTGACCAAGTTATTTTTATCTTCTTCTGTATCATCATGTGTCATCTTTCCCAGGCTCATCAGAGCATATTCACCTCAAAAAAGTTATCTGCCATTCTACTGACATGGGGATTGCTGATACACTTGGTTGTTCCTGCCCTCCTCCTCTTCCTGCGATCTTTTACACTAAAGATCTTAATTTCTAAGGCACCGGGAGCGCTTTGCGATGCAGGGTATGTCGGTGTGGCCCCTTCTAGATGAGATATTTATTAAATGGCTGGCTGTAATCACAGCTGGGTGGATTTGATGGGTCAGGAGGTCTTCCTGAGCGCTGTAGTCCTAAAACTAAATGCGATTACATAAGGTGGGAAGTAGTAACGGATATCTAATTACTAAATCACATAGGCTATTATTCGTGAAGGCAGTGATGCATCATGAATAAGGCAATGGAGCACATTGCTTTTACCCTCTCCTTTCAGTAAGCAAGGACGTCTGCATCATTCCTCTGTAGGCTGTTTATCCATCAGCGGGGATTGTTCTCGTGAGCATAGTACAAATGAAACTCTTACTTATTCTTTTAAACAAGACTAGGGTCTAAAATGTTTTGCCTACTTGTTGTTAAAACAGGTATCTACATCCTTCTTCAGCAATTATTGTGCAACTCAGTCTGACTTTCTGTGCCTATGAAAAGGTATCCTCTTCTGCCGATTATTTTGGCAGTCAGGCTATGCCCGCTCTGCCGGGGCTGCAGGCTGATGCCCGCCTAGGTCTTGCCCGGGGTTAAGCTCGCTGCATGGGCATGGAAAGCTACGGAGCGAGAGAAACTCCTGGATGGGATAAGATGGATGTACAGGGATCTAAGGAAAGTTATGGAAGCGCCATCAGGGGATGGCTGGATTTTACTGGTGGTTCAGGAGCAGATATGCAAGGAAGAGCCAAACTTCACGGGAGTTGAGTAAGGGGAACCTTTGGGGAAGGGAATCTCGCAAGGCTTAGGAAACCTAGGAAATGACATCAGCAATACCGTATGTGGCTGAGATCACCCGGTTAACAGTATCAGAAATACCAAATTAGGGTACAGACGTACCAGAACAGGGACTAGCGCAGTGAAAAGTAACCAGGGACAGGCAGTTTATTTGGTAGGGGACAGTGGTAAAAAGGAAGAAGCAGGGGAGGATGTGGTTGGGGCTGGCCGGGTAGACCAGTCAGGCAGTTTTGGTGCTCGATTACCACGGCCGGGGCAGGACAGCAAACCAGAGCTGCCGTTCTGACCATACAAAACGTGGTGAACCCGCTCCTACCCTTCGGTGGGCCGAGGGGATCCGGACGCCTTCGCCTGCTGGCAGGGGAATGCCCAGGCAAGGTTCCGAGTGTCACCCTGCCAGCATCCCTCCTAGGCTCCGCGGCACCAGCACCTTCCTCACAGCTTCCCGGCACACTTCCAGCCTGACTATGGGAAATAGGTGGTTGAAAGCCTGGAACAAGAGATGGGCAAGGAAGGGGTGCTACCCTATGGCCTTGGAGCTGTTTTGGATGAATGCACTGTTGTAGATAAAGTCTTATTAGCACCGAAGGAGCCCCTAGAGAGCCCAGAACAGGAAGACAGGAAGATTACATGAAATTATACATGAAAATCAGTCTTCTAGTTCTGTTCTGGTACTTTGCATTCCAAGCACAATGAAAAGTTTTCAGACTTGACAAAAGTTTTTAAGGCCTTCAGCAGCTTCAGTGAGTTCCAGACTGTTTGGTCCAGGATGATATGCTGGAGAAGTATCACTGTAGGTAGGATACCTCTGCTTTTAAACTCTCTCCCAGGCCTCCTCTACTGATCACTGCCCAAAAAAGGCTACTGAGTCAGGTTGCCTTCTGGTCTGGTTCTGCACATCTAGTAGTAGATGCAAGGGAAGCCCTGTCAGGACATTTGCATTGATGCCTTGCTTTCAGGAAGGCTCCTCGGAAGCACTGGTTGATTTTACCTTGGTCTATGCATTGAGCGGATCCATGGATCTGAAGATGAAATCTAGTGTTTCATATTCCATGCAGATTCCTCCTTTTCTCCCTAATGGAAGTCTTAAGAGGAAAGGTCATGAAGCATTTCTCCCTTGATAGTCTGCTAAAGGTTTTTCCAAATATCAAGCTGGTCTGGGTGACAAGAGAAAGATACATGGTAGCACAACAAAAAAAAAAAAGGTATTTTAGAGGGGAAAAATGCATTCAAATACCTTAAGCAGAAATTTGGAGATGAAGTTGAAACAAACAAGAACTAGTCTTACGGAAACATGTTGAAAATACAAGCTTACAAATTCTGAAGTTTATATAAAGTTCAGTCCTCTAAACTACAGTCTAGGCGAACAGTTAAAGTGTCTCACCTGTGCACTAATGAAAGCAAACTTCAAGGTGAATCAGGTTTTTCTGTGTGTGTTTTTCCAGCGTAATGGCCAAATGCAGCTTGGCTTCTTTTGAACCGACTGCTCTGAAACCACTGTAAGTAACACAGTTAGACATAAGCAGGGCTAACGTAGCCGGTGTCTAGCCCGAGGTCAGTGGAGCACGGCTGTCCTTCTCCAGGGCCAGATGTCAAAACAGCAAAACATTTTGTGAACAGGTGAAGGTAAAATGCAATAGTCTGTTCTCAGGGTAGCAACATCAGGGACAGGGACGTGACATGATTTCTAAAGTGAGGAACATTTTTACTTAAACATAATACCCCGGCTTCAATGCTGACACCAAGTACCCCTTCCACGGAGTCCTTTATGCTTGCCTGCATATGAAATGAACACATTCAGTTTTCAGCAGTGTCGTTCAGTCTCACGATGATCTGGACAACACACTATCAATTAAGTTCGGAAATAAGGTACAATTCTCTGAGCAATTATTTAATTTCTGCCCAAGCAAACTGACTTTAGCTAACATTATTCATATGTTCCTCTAGTTAGCTGTGCTTCAAAGACTATTCACATATACCCTGTATGGCTTTTTCCTCCGCCACCCCACATGTACTAAGAGTTTAAATAATATTGGATTTATCTTCACAGAACACATCCAGTAGAACGTGCACGAGTACACAACATAAACACTGCACATAATATACAGACAATTCTGTCAAAGACTGGTTGGTGCCTTTGCTGCATATATTGGAAAAGACTATTACAGAGATTCAGCTAATGCATGAAAACATTTATTTGCACCTATTCTTTTACATTTACTTTGCCACCCCTACACATTTACTTAAGGTTTATCATGAGAAGCTTAGAAAATTGTTCCTATGCATCCGGTATGTTTTCACAGGGTTTCTTTGGAACAGCAGGAAACAATAAAGCAGAACACACTGAAACCAACTGTGCTACTTCCACCACATGCAAAAGCTGAAACATTTACAAATGCTGTTCTAACTGCACAGCCAAGGGATGTACGTATATTTTCAGTATTGCTGCCTGAATCAGAATGCAGTCATTCACAGGAGTAATCAATCTGCTTCAACACTTCCTCATGTTTCTCGGCCCTCATAACAAGAACTTTTTTATAATGCAACAAAATTTAAGCCTTGTAGGAGTGTAAAATGCAAATTCCCTATCTTTCCCTTGTAAAGATTTTCTTGGAACACAGGTGCAAAATACCCACATATCAGTCCTTAGAGCTAGATAAAAACTTCAATTATGCTTATCATTTTTTTCATGGTTTTGTTTGGCTGCTTGCTGAGGAATGGATTGCCTTTTTTCTTTTTTTCCTTAGCTTATTTTTAAGAAACATGTTTATGTCATCTTTTCAAAGGAAAAACTTATGTCAGACACTCTTCCAGGACTGATGTGCCAACTCCTCTTTTTCTGCTGGAAATCTAAACACATATACATGTAAATCTGTTTTTTCAAGCGTTCTTTGGCTGTCTCAGTGCACAAACTGTAAAAAGTTTTATCTTCCTCTTCCATAACCGTTCCTATATATGTTATCTCATTTACCAGTCGTTCAAAAAGAAAAATTTTTGCAAGGCAAAGATGGGCCATCAGCAGAATTAACAAGAATTATATGTTAATTGGAAATGTATGATTGTAAATAGGCACGGTAAAAGTCTACAGAGTGTGTTAATTTGCCTTTGACTAAAGTGAGTATAGAACAGCATTCAACTGGCATAACTCTTCACTGGGGATTGTTTGTGAGCAGGGGTGTAGAATTTCAAGATATTTTCTTTTATTGCTGATAGTTTGTATTGTTTGGTACTTTCCTCCAAGTAAATAGTCTCCAGAAGTTAATCTTTCCTAATCAGGATGATTCAGAACTGTCTAAAGCAACTATGATGTGCTCTGTTGGAGTCAAGAGATGATCCCAGCTGAACTTGTCCTCAAGATTTTCTAGGAGAACTTTAACATGGGAAGATTAGAAGATCTAGA
This sequence comes from Elanus axillaris, assembly GCA_026212715.1. Taxonomy (NCBI): domain Eukaryota; kingdom Metazoa; phylum Chordata; class Aves; order Accipitriformes; family Accipitridae; genus Elanus; species Elanus axillaris. The sequence continues at coordinate 2,597,741 of JANZLQ010000030.1, read as the reverse complement.
GTACTTTCTCTGTATCGCATGGGACAAGGAGTCAGAAAAAAGGTTACTTCAGAAAAAAAAGGAAAAAAAAGCTTGATGCCTCAACTTTTTCACACAGCATACTGTTGCCAATTAGCATTCCCATTCTTTTCCACTGTTGTCAACAGATTTTTCAAACCTATTGTCGTTAGGTTTTCAAATGTATTAGACAACTAGAATAGAACTTTTTTCCATCATGTATATACTGAATTAATTCCTTCAAAATTTTCATAATTCATCTGTTCTAATCCCTTTAATTATTTTGTCATCTCCTTTGAATTCTCAATTCATTGATACAAAGTTTTATGATGAACTGTGTCAATCTGTAAGTCTTCTCATTTTTCTTTCTCCTCTTTGATAAATCAAGCTAGTTCTGAGCAAATATGTCTGTGAGGTCTGATCTCCAGAACAGTGACACTAGCTAACATCTCAGAACTCACAAGTTCTGTGCAGAGAATCCCGAAGCATCCCTTGTTTTGCCATCAGAAATAATGCTCATATTAAGCATTCCTGAAAAAAAAAAGAAAAAGGGAAGGGACAGCCAAGGGAACAGTAATTCTTTCAAAAATTATCTGTTAATTACTTTTAACAAAGCCTTCCACTTGCCGAATGAAGTCAAGAAAGTTCTGACTTTTCACTGGTTGGAAATATAACTAATGTAGAAAATACAGAGAAAGGTGTGTTTATTATTAATTGCATCATAATTCACAAGTTTTCAACTTGACCATCCACAGGCATTTTGAAGGAGGTGCCAGGTGCTTTTTATAGATGTTTATGTTTAAAGCAAATAAAAGTTTCTAAGGAGCATAGTACAACGCTGCTAATAAAAAAGTCTATGTGTAAATATAGGATCTGTTGTTGATAAAAGGGCATACATTCAGAAATATAAATACAAAGGCCACAGATACAGAACAACATGGGACGAATTTCAGTTGACACAAAAAGATGGGGAATTGTACATAAAATGGTGAATGTCATTTCTCTTGACTGTATTTATGCTAAAAGAAACCATAAATGTAGTTCTCTAACTGTTTTAACTAAGACGGGTTGAAAAAGGGCAACTAACAGAAGGGCTTGTGTGCTAAAATTAGATAAAGTCACTATGGCTTTGACAAATTCCTCCAGTCTAAGCCACTTGCATGGGACACTGAGATGGCAAGAGCTAATGAAAAACACATCTTAAAAATGTAAATTTTAATACTTATACAAGTTATGTTAATATACTCAACATTTGGGATGATTATTCTCATATAGGATCCCACTGGGATCCTATGTTGCTCTGCCCTCAGATATAGCAATTACCCTCTTCCTCGCATTATTTCCCTGCTTTTTCCTTTGTGGTAATTGAGTAGATGGGAAAACTGATACTTCTTTGCACGGTATTAGCCATGGATCTTAGAACAGAAGTCCAAATGCAAGGAGGTAGAGGTCAGGTAGCATTACCATTCAGGAGACAGAAGAAGTGGCAGTGTAAAAACTGAGGATATTTATAAACGGGATGAAGAATTTTTCAGGATGGGTCTTACTTAACTTCAAATATTAGATCTAAGCTACTTCAGAGAGAAATGAATCATTGCTTGAAGGATCCCCCTTCTCCCCATGAGATGTAAAGACTCCAGGAAGACTGGTGCTGAAGTAAAGGTCAGCAAGGTGTATCCAGTTCTAAATTAGTGAATGTCAGCCACCGATTCTATGCTCTTTACTTGGCTTCCTCGCATTTTAAGTTACAAAACCGAACAGTGTTTGTATACCACATTACAATGTACTGATCATTATGGTTGCTATGGAAACTTAGCCCAAGTTTTATCAATATAAACTCAAATAATTGAATTGTGATTAAGCACAGTAGGAGAAAGAAGAGCTCGCACCACATCCTTATACTTCAAAGCAAATTACAAGGTCATGAGTCTAAGCATGCAGGAACAGGACCTTCAGGGTGCTCCCACTGCTCCCATCAAGGTGCAGCTGAACAGGAGTCAAGGCTACAGAAGTTGTCAGTAAAGTGCTGCGATAGCTTCGTTTGCCTACTGCACTTCACTGCAGGATAGAAATGGAGCCTTGCAATGGCAGCGAAGGCCTGGATAGAGCTGCAGAGTTGTCCGTTGTTCCACCTCACAGCGACAGCCTTGCCCCTAAAGGCAATGTTGATTTACTGTAATTTTGTGAGATCTGCTTTGTATGATTAGCTCTTACTATCAAATAACTAGGTGCATAAATTCAGTGTGGGAAGAAAGAAAAGAAATGTTAAACACAATATTTTCTATCTGTGGAAAGGCACAAGTTTTCAAGTCAGCACTAGAAGAATTCAGTGCAGTAATTAATGATTTAGAACACAATATAAGCAGAAAGGAGTCAGATGTCAAATGATTAAAAAGGCTTGGGGCCTGCAGCAGTAGCATACATTGTAAAGGTTTTCAGGGCAGCTAGGTAAAGACAAGAGATTGTGCAGAATTTGCCATGGGAAGATAATGTCAACAACTTAACAAGGGTTAAGATGAACGGCTCGTGCATACTGTGGGGTACATGCCGTTGCTCAGGCGCAGCTATTCAGGAAAAAGAACTGGGTACCAGTTACGCAGCTCAGCTGCAGAACAGTGTTCAGTTCTGGTCACCTTAATTAAAAAGGGAAACAGCACACAAGGAGTAGGCTCAGGAAGAGTCAATGTGAATCAGCAGAAGCAGTGAAAAAAGCACAAAAGAAGCTTTTCTGAAATATGTGTGTTTATTTTAGCGAAGACTAAAAATGCATTATAGTATCAAACAAAACAATGAATACCAGAGAGAAGAAAAGGCAGAAAATGGTAAATCCATTTGCCATTTCGTTTAGGAGACAAAAAGGGACAGCTAATCCGGTGCTACTCTGTGTCATTCACTGAAATAACTCCTTGCCACAAAACAGCACCGGGAGAAAGTTTTAGGTTGAAAGTGGAAGGGAATTTGATGCTTACATGCTTGGTGAGTACTTCTGTAGTTAAATTCCAGGCAGAATTTTAAAGCAGAAAAGTTGGTAAAGTGACTTTTCAGGACCAAATGACCAAAGGTGCTTCTATCATGTGCCAGTTTTTCCAGGTTCTTTCTTCTCGATTATTTCACACTGTCAGATATCAAACACAGCATTACTAGATTATGGGTAGCAGTATAATTAATTAATAATGGTCTCCAACTATTTCTCTGATTTCTTAACTCCTTTATTTCTATGATGATCTCAGATTACAACAATTCCTATGAGACTGTAATTACATCTTAAATTAATCTGCAACAAATGAGCAAAGAAGAAAAATCCACGAGTTGTAATTTTTGACCAAGTTTTACCATGGAAAAAATATGCTAATTTATTTAAAAATATGGAAAACGCTGATATAAATGACATACTAGAACTATCAAGCACAGCTTTGTGGGGGATAGTAAGTTTGTGAAGTGCTTTTTTTTTTTTTCCAACAAAGATCAGAACAACACTGGTCTAACTTTCCTCCTAAACATAGATTCAACCTGATGTTGTACTGGAATTCAATTTCTGAGAAACAGAGATAATAACATGTAGCTGTCTCATAAGGATGCTGTGGGAATTAATTAGTGCATAAAAAGCTCACTGCAAAAAGCAGGATTTTTTTAAAAGGAGTTTTAAATGGTCAAATACTGCTGCAAATTCATCAATAGCACAGTAACAATCCATAAAACAAATTTCCAAGGAAAGCAGTAGGAATTCTGTGTTGAAATCCAGAACAAGGACAAGGGAAGCAGATTCTTTTTTTTTTGAGGGGGTGTGTGTGTGTGGATTGGTGTCAGATGGCTCTGTATTCTCTTTCCCTCACTGAAATAATCTGATCTGGCCAGCAAGTGCTGTAACAGGCTTTACAGCCAATTTGTATGAAAATACTGACTGGCCAGTTGTCAGACAAACCTCTTGTACTCAGAATGTGATCCTTCACTCAAGGGAACACTAATTTGAACCTTCATCTTCTATGCAATAGTTTATTTCCATGAAGCTTGTAGGAACTTAAGAGCTTTGAGTCCTCAGCTGCACTTTCAAATTTGGTTGAAACTGGATACTGGGTTTGAAAGTTGGGGAGACTGACTGACAGACAGATAAATGAACACGGACAACATGATTGCATAAAACTTTTCTTCTTAGGAAACCAGGATAAAAATAAACTCATATTACTGTAACACCCAGTAGACTTTCAAAGCTGCTAAGAAAGCTTCCATAATTACAGTACTATACTCCTAAGGCTGTTTGAAGGTATATAATGGTTATAACTGTTATTCTTGTCTGACTACCTGTAAAATTGCTGCATGTCACTCATTTCTAATGGCTGTTTAACAATTATTAGTGTTGAATATGTGCTACCCACTGACTGTAGCTGGAAAAAAAAAAAAAGGCAAGACAAAACAAAAATCTCAATATTCATCTAGGGTTGTCTTCACTGAGGTCTGTAAACAACATCTATCAGCTCAGCTGGAACACGATGAGCCTTTCTAAGCTATATAGTTAAAGTTCAATCCAAAAGAACTGAACTCTTACAGGAAGGCTCTCACAGGACAATCATAGAACCATAGAATCATTTAGGTTGGAAAAGACCTTTAAGATCATCAAGTCCAACCATTGACCTCACACTGCCAAGTCCAACACTAAACCGTGTCCCTAAGCGCCACGTCAACACATCTTTTAAATCCCTCCAGGGATGGTGACTCCACCACTTCCCTGGGCAGCCTGGTCCAGTGCCTGACAACCCTTTCAGTGAAGAAATGTTTCCTAATATCCAACCTAAACCTCCCCCGGTGCCACTTGAGGCCGTTTCCCCTTGTCCT